>OZ005661.1:144953694-145553694 GCA_963930645.1 Salticus scenicus
GGATAAACGGTGCACGGGAAAAGACTTAATCCGTTGTAACATTATATATAAGCCAAAAGTAATAGTGTTGGATATTATATCATAATATATTATTGTATATTATATATATATATAATGTTGTATATTATAATATAATGTTCACTTCGCTCAGTGTGTAAACAATCTACTTAAAAAAAAAATATTATGCAATCATTATTGTTATTATTTTATGTGTGTGTTGCATCAAATTTACGTATTTTTATTAACTTTATTTATTTATTTACTTATTTTTTCTCAAAATGAAAAGGGTTTCTTTAATTCTGAATAATTTATGAGTTTATTATGTTGTAAGTCCTACTGCCTTCGATTTTTGATTTCCTTAGTCTTTATAATTGTAGCACTTCTTGGTCCACATGATTAAATTTTATGTTTATTACGTTGCTAATTGGTAATTCTGATTATTTATATTCGGCATGAATAATTAATAATTTTTTATTTAATTGACGTATATGTGAAGAAGGATTTCAATCAATAAAAATATAAAAGAGTATAGCAGTAATTCAACAAATACAAATAGAAAAGAATTGCTAAAAATGTTTAAGAAAATTTAGCATTCGGTTGAAAGCACACAGTACCTAATCTTGTTGACAACTACATCCCATATTATTATACGGGGAAATTTATTTCCACGATTACTCTTTACCCAATGTACTTATTTAAATTCTATTTTTCGCATTAAAAAAAAAAAAAAAAAAAAAAAATGCAACCATTAAATTAATACTCATTATCCAAAAATTCATTTTTTAATTTTTAATATTTTATTTTTGAGTAAAAATAATAATAATAATAAATTAACCAAGTTCATTTTTCGCATTTTCCAGCTAGAAAATAAAATGGGAAAAATCAGTTTTTGGAAAATGAGTACTAATTTAACGATTGTGAATTTTCTAAATGTGAAAACAGAATAAATAAAAAAATAAAAAAAAATGGGTAAATGAGTAATTGTGGAAGCAAATTGTCCCATAGAATAACAAATCCGTTACTGTCGGGGAGATTAGGTGCGTTTATGTACGTGCATATATAACTATGAACCAAAATGTCAGGAAAAAATATCGAAGTCGCATTATTGCATTACGATCAGTTCTTCAATAATGTTTGCTTCGGGAAATGGTACACATAAGCTCTATTTATTGCATACTGGAGCATTTTAAAAACTCAAAGATTTATTTTAAATTTAATTTGCAATTCGAAATAGTTTTCTTTTTGAAAATTATAATGTTCTTGATTTTTTTTTTTAATACAGTAAAACTCCATTCTTTCTGAACTCATACTTTCTCCATATAATTCCACAGCTGGAAACCATACTGATTTTTAAACACTGGTATTTTTTCTTTTCTTTTATTCCTTTATTTACTTTACAGAAATTTTCACCGTATTTACTTATAGGAAATTGCTTCAAAAGGTTTATAAAAAATATTCTATAAAAAATATTGGTATTCAAAAATCGAAAAAGTTCGCAGCTGTACAATTCGGATATGCGGGAAACAGTGAGTAATTAATCAGTCCACGCTTTCTTGTACAAATGAGCAAATACGGTAAATATTTCTACACAATAATTTTTATAAATATTTCGCAAAATTATTGACCGCCATAATAATTTCTCGATATAAGCGCACTAAACAAATAACGCTGAAATCGAATAATTACCTCAAAAACCAATTATTTGATTAAAAACAAACGGTTGGCAACCACAGTCTGGGCAAATGAATAGTACTCAGATTTTGGCTATAGAATTTCAAATCTTTTTTTTTTTTTTAAATTAAAACATGATCTTACGTTGAAAATTACAGGAATATGGAGTTCATTTTTTGCGGTTTTATTTTTATTGGAACATAAATAAGTGAATTTTTATTCCATATTTCCAAAATCTTGCAGCATTTGAAAATCATCGACAGTTTTCTGTTAGTCGTTGTTGCACTAAACGAGTCAAATTTTGATATTTTTAGTGTAATTTAAGATATGCTGTTGTCTAGTGTAATTTAAGAAACAGTGTAACATTTTAAGAAACAGTCTAAAAATGTAAAATTATCAAAATGAATTAAAGAATCAGTGCTGAATAATGAATATAATAATAATTATTATTAATAGTATTATATGTAAAAATTATAAAAGTACAATAAATTCTAAAAATAAATTAAATAAATAAATAAATACTTTGTGAAATAGTGGGCTTTTTCAACAGAGCCTGCTTTGGCGTACCCTGGCAACAAGGTAATTAGAATTAAAATGAAACTTTTGTGATTTATATTAAAATTAAAATTATAAATACATCTAATTTATTTTAAAAACTAAATAATATTAAAATTTTATATTAAATAATCTGGTGTGTCACTCACACGACTTTCTCTTACCCTGAAATTTAATACTATAAACACAGGTTGGAGATTAAGAGGTAAGATAACGAGTACTGTTATGTAAACCTATGTTAAACAATTCAAATTAGGCTTCGGAAGAGTTTTATATGATAATTAGTTCTGTGTGTGTGTGGGGGGGGGGCTACCGCCCCCTCAACCCCTCGTTTCATTAATGCACCTACATTTATATAGAATTTAATTCGGTTATTAAAAAATAATTCTGTTTTTAAAATAATAATTTATTAAAATTATTATTTAAAAAAATAATTATTTAAAAAAATTATCTTTCATGATAATGCAGACGATTTCCGTATTAGAGAAGTAGTATAACACCAAATATAAAAAAAACGTCCATTTTATTCTCAATATATATATATATATATAGATATATATAAATCTAAGGTTTTTTTTTCGTTAAAAGTACAAAAAATCGATAACTTCGTTTTAAATTATCGCAGATCGATGGTTCAAACATTCGTTTTAAAGGTATTGGCGAGCTCTTTTGAAAGATACCCATCATGAAAATTTACTCCCCCTCGAGGGAGACTTTCCCCCCAGGGGGAAGGCGAGGCTCCTACATACACAATTTTTTATTCCCTGTTGACTATCTCTATTACAAAAAATATATATTCGTTTCATTTGGTTTAGTGCAATCTATAGATGTTAAACTCTACTTACCTGCAATTTCCCCCATAGACGTAATGTATTTGAATACTTTTAAGTGTCCCTGTACACGAACCATTTGGTTGATCTTAACGAAAAGTTTAGTGTAGCATCCTTATATGATACACATTTAGAATACCAAGTTTGAACCTTTCTGCCATAATTTGTTTTTGAGATATGCTGATAACACACAGACACACAGACAGACATACGCACAGACACACACACAGACATACACGCAGACCATTTGCTAAAAACATGATTTTCGTATTCAGAGGACTTCGGAACATGTAAATATAACAAAAAGTCGCGTTCGAAAATTTGACCCAAAAACAATACTTTCTCTACCTTATGGGTAAGAGAAAGTAAAAAGAAGAAGAAAAAGTATGGAAAGAGGAGAAAGCGTCCTTTAAAAAATTAGAGACTTTTTCTTAAAATAAAATAGTATTGTTTTTATATTTTATTAATATATATATATATATGCATATATATAGTAACGATATGGGGGGGGAAAAATTATTAAAACCACAAAATTCATTAATTTTTGTGTGTGTTTATGTGTATATCTTAATAAATAAATAAGTAAATAAATAAATAAGGTGTAAGATAGGAAGATTAATTTTAACACTAGAATTACGGAAGGTGCCATTTTGACCCCAAGTAAACTTTTTTCTTCAATGGTTCTTCTCTTTTTTCACAAATATCTTAATCCTTTCTTAACTTTTCCTAAATCATCGTGCTTTTCAAAAAAATTTAATTTCCAAGAAAACCCTATTTAACTTTTAGTCTTAACAAAGGCATAACTAGAAATATGGGCAGGTGTCATTTTGACCCCTGAGAGAAAGAAACATATCTGAATACTTTTTCTAGGCATTTTGTTTGTTACATATTATAATAATTTTTGATAAATTATTTTTACATATTTGTGTTATTTTATTATATGCAATTGGCTCGTAGAAGAGGACTAACGCAAAAAGAAATAGTTAAATTGATGCAAGAACTATCTGACTGCGTTTCTGGTTCTGAAATGGATAAGAATTCTTCAAATAGAGATGAAAATAAAACCTCTAGTGATTCAGAATTTGTAATAACGAGAATTTATGTGATATCATCTTCTAGCTCATGTGAAAGGGAAAATGAATTAGCTCCCAATAATTCAAATTTTGACATAACTAAGAATACCAAAGCAGGAACTAGTACTATATGCTCAAAAGGGAATAATAAGAAATTCAATGTTATTCAGCGCTATTTGCTAATTAATTGTGATTTAGTTTATTTTTATTGGATTTTCAAAAATATATAATTTTATATAGGGAAATATCCAGATTTTTTTTTTCCAGGGGTCAAAATGTCCCCCTCCGTATTTCTAGGTATACGAAGATCGCCGTAATTCTAGTGTTAATATGTAAAGAGATCTTCTATAACTTAAAATATATTCAAATTTCGAAGCGATTGGACTATTATTACTGAAATTTAATTTCGTAAAGGCAGAAAGACTGACACACTGTTAAAAAAATAAATAAATAAAAAAAATGCAACTTTGCTGCCAGAAATTCTCTGTAATTTGAGAGAGAAGTCGTGAATTGTGGAAAAAATTACGTTGACAAAACGTATTTTTCTGTAATTACAGAAAATTTCTGGCAGCAAAGTTGCATTTTTTTTTAACAGTGGACAAGCTTGCTTTTCCGGACCCTAATGAAATGTACAATAAAACCACGGTATAAGAAGCATTTGTTCCAACTACAACAAAATATCATAATCGGAGCATTTAGGGCTTGAACATTATACACGAACATGCACAAAACATTAATATAAACATGTATAAGTATTTAATCTGATTATATTAATTTTTTTGTTTAATTTTCTTAATATATTTGTATTAAAAAGAATTTTGGTCTATTTATTAAATGGAATGGGGAAATCGAGTGAAAACGAAACGATAGTAGTTATCACAACGAATAGTACGTTATCGTTCTGACAGAAAATCGATACATAAAATATACATGAAGTGGACGATTTATCAATGCGAAGCGTGTGGTTTAAAATATTCCAATAAACGTTTATAGTTAGGCACGGATATCGATAAAGGTAACAGCTATAAACTTTCTGTATCAGAAAGACATTTTGTAAATTAGAAATCGATGCCGTTTATGCATACGTGTGCATGCGCGCAGTTTTTATAGATTCTAAGTATAAAAACCTGATTTATACTTATGTATTTTTATCCAAGAGAAGATATTATGTTTTATTTATATATATTTAACTATATTTTTCTAATGTTTGAATATTTACAACAAGGAAGATTTTAATAAAAAATTTCTTAGAACTTTTTGCTTTAAAAATTTAGTCAATTCGTAATTTGTTCTTTTATGTGTGAAAAAGGTATGAAAGATAATAATAATAATAATAATAATAATAATAATTAAATTCTCTGTACCATTAATTTTAATCTTTTGCACTCGTATTTTAAATTTTTAAGCCAAATATATTACAACGCAAAAGTCAAAGTAATATAACCAAGTTTAATGATTAATATTGGACAGCAATTTCAACATGCATATGCAGATTTTTTATGCATAAAAACTAACTCTGGGCATATTTGTGATCATTTATTTCAACAATCTAGGAATTAAGTTCATAAAGCAAGAATATAAAGTGTTAGACCACTCTCAAATTTTGGTGGTCATCTGCAGTGTGCGGAGAATATAACTGCCACTGAATTAAAAAAAAAAAAAATCCTGTGATTTTCTCGACAGATTGTGCTGGAAAAAATGGGCGGCGCCAGTACATTCTGATGTAAAATTTACAGCAATAACCTCTGTAAATAGAGACTTTTTACAGATGTTTCTTCTGTATTTTTTTCTATTTACAGTAGAATATTTTTGGACCAATTTTTACCAGCACAATTTGCTGTGAAAAATTGCAGCACTTTTTTTTTTTTTTTTTTACAGTGTGAGAAACATCAGTGAAAGAGAGAGTTTTTATGCAGTTTCAGTTGCAAAGATAATCTATCTCTAAATGTATTCCTTAATCTCGAAATTGGCTTTCAAGATTTCGTATTGTAGATGTACGAAAGTATGCTAAGAAAAATGCTACATCCACTGAGGTTTTTTTTTTTTTTTTTTGAGTGATACTTCATGATTTTTCCGTGATGTGGGAGCATAAATTTGATTAAATAATGCTACTTACAGGGGTTTCCAAACGTTTTGAAAGTACTTATAAGTGATTAATATTAACTATTTAAAAAAAAAACCTTTAATTGTTTATTTTGTTTAATTTATTTTGTTTAATTTATTTATTTATAATTTATCAATAATCCACAGAAAGTTACAACTGCTTTTGTATAAATTATTTTTAGTGCGAGATCAATGATACAACGCATATACGATATGGAAATTAAGAAAAAACGTTTTTAATGATTGGAGAGCATGGAAATTAAGAAAAAACGTTTTTAATGATTGGAGAGCTTTTTAATATCTTCTCTTTTAGTTGTTACAATAAAGTTATATTAATTCAAGCGCTATAACTTTAATATTATCCGTCGCTGTTTTTTTTTTTTTTCATGTAATTTCAGTATTTTTTGAAATAATAATATTTAGAAGAAATTTTAAACTTTGAGTAGAGTGGTAAGTTTTTCTCCCTCATTGGGTCCATTTTATAACTTCTTTATAAACATATATATTAAATGGGGAGTATATAAATTAAAGACAACAAATGTAAACATACAGATGAAAAGAAAATATATATATATATACATATATATTGACTCAGTAATATATATACACATACGCAAACGTATATATATATATAGATATTGTTAGATATGTAACCGTAACTGTATATATATATATGTAAGATATGTAACCGTAACTGTATGAATAAGATGTAACCGCCACTGCGTGGCAACAGTCAGATTGACTGCAGCTGCTCTTGAATAAAGAAGCAACAGATATAACATGGCGCAGCCGAGCGTCGAACCAGAACTGTTCCGAAATTAATTTTCAAATAAATCCTGAATGGATTCTTTAAAAGTTCCAAGAGGTTTGGACCTCTCCGGTAATATCGCCGAAGCATGGCGAAAGTTTCGACAGAACTTTGAAATTTATTTAAAGGCAGGAGGCCATACAGAGAAAGATGACGACGTCAAAGTAGCAATATTATTAAATTGCATTGGTGAAGATGCCGTCGAACTCTATAATACATTTGAGCTAACAGATGAGCAGAGCTGATGTTCTGAATGCCTTTGAGAACTATGCAAATCCACGCAGAAATGTTGGGATCGAACGCTATGTATTTAATAGCAGAAATCAAGAACAGTTTGAAAAGTTTGATGAGTTTCTAACAGATTTAAGAAAACTAATAAAATTCTGCGAATATGGAAGTTTATCTGACAGTATAATTCGGGACCGCATTGTAATTGGAACGAAAGAAAAACAGCTTCAAGAACGTCTATTAAGAGAATCGGATCTAACACTCCAAAAGACGATTGACATTTGCCGAGCAGCAGAATTAAGGGCCCTCTTCACTCAGCATTTCCTTTTCTAAAATCCAATGTTATCCTATGTAAAACTTTCTTTGCACTTAAAACAGTGACATATTAATTGATTGAGACGCGGTTTTTTTTATTGGATTACTCTCATTTCGTAAACTGACGCAGCTTTTGTAGATTTTATGAAAAAATAACAGTTGTTTTTTAAGAAAGCTGTTTTATTGCAATATTTGGGTTGATGCATTAAATGGCTTATAAAAAACTCTTTCAATTTTTTAAAACGGAATTTAAAAAGCTGCGTCAATCTCAAAGAGTTTAATTCAATGCAGAAAAAAATCCTGTATTTTAATAAAATTTTAAATCAATTAAATTTGCAAAGAAAGTCCAAAAATTTTACAAATTTGTGCCGATTTTCCTCTTTGACACACCCTTTATCTGGCTACGCCTCTCGTTCGTGGTTTCGAAGAAAAGATGTTTACATTTTTGTGGTGAAGATACGTCTACGCGTTGTGGTTTTTTATTCAGTTATTTTTTTTTTTTTTTTAATATTATTATTATTATTATAGATTTCACCTGTATTACGGATGTGAGTAACATAACAATTTAGAAGACAATCGTTCAGAGACTTATTTATAGGACATATATGATCACATTTTATTTTAAATAGTTTTTCATTGCGCGTAATACTAATATTATATGAATACTTTGTACATAAATCTGATATTTTACTGATAATGCCACGATTGACAATATACAAAATTTTTTTTTTAACAAGTTATATAAAACTTTTTACTAAATTAAGCAGATTTTCAATAATAAATTTTATTTTAAAGTATATAATCTGGTGTGGCACCCACACGACTTTTTATTATTACCCTACATTTAAATTTTATAAAGAGAAATTCAGATTGAGGAATAAAATATCAAGTACTGTATAAAATTCTATAGTAAAAAGAATTTAAGCTAGCTTTACGAATAATTTAATTTGACAAATAATTTTCTGTGGGAAGGGCGGAGGGGAGTACCACCCTTCTCAACCCACATTTGAAACTAATATCTACATTTCTATAGAATTCACGACTAATATTAAATTTAAAATTATGTTCAACAATAACTTTCAATCACATTTATTGACAACTTTAATCCGTATCACTCGTTGAAACTTATCAATATTGATCAAACTGTTCAAGTATGAATTTCATATGAACTTTAAAATATAACGCTTGAGTTCCCTGCCGGTATTTAGTTTTTAAAGTTACACTGATAACAGACTCACAAAGAACAACTGTTAAAAACTTTGTTTAATTATTCACGGAATCTCAAAATACGTAGTTATTTAAAATAATCTGGTGTGTCACTCACACGACTTTCTCTTACCCTGAAATTTAATACTATAAATACAGGTTGCAGATTAATAGGTAAGATAACGAGTACTGTTATGTAAACCTATGTTAAACAATTCATATTAAGCTTCTGAAGAATTTTATATGATAATTAGTTCTGTGTGAGAGGGGCGGTAGCCCCCTCAACCCCCCGTTTCATTAATGAACCTACATTTATATAGAATTTTATTTGGTTATTAAAAAATAATTTATTAAAATTATTATTTTAAAAAATTGTCTTTTATGGTAAGGCAGACGATTTCCATATTAGAGAAGTATAACACCAAATATCCAAAAAAGTCCATTTTATTCTCAATAAAGAAAAAAAAAAGCTTTTTTTTTTCGTTAAAAGTAAAAAAATCGATAACTTTGTTTTAAATTATCGCAGATCGATGGTTCAACCATTCGTTTTAAAGGTATTGGCGAGTTCTTTTGAAAGATACCCATCATGAAAATTTACTCCCATCGAGGGGGGACTTCCCCCCCCAGGGGGATAGGCGAGGCTCCTACATACACAATTTTTTCCCCCAGTTAACTGTCTCTATTACAATATATATATATTTGTTTCATTTGGTTTAGTGCAGTCTATAGACGTTAAACTCTATTTTCCTGCAATTTCCCCCATAGACGTAATGTATTAGAATTATCTTGATTGTCCCTGTACACGAACCATTTGCTTGATATTAACGAAAAGCTTAGTGTAGCATCCCTATATGATACACATTTAGAATACCAAGTTTGAACTTTCTGCCATAATTTGCTTTTGAGATATGCTGATAACAGACAGACACACAGACCATTTGCTAAAAACATGATTTTCGTATTCAGGGGACCTCAAAGCGTGTAAATATAACGAAATCTCGCGTTCGAAAATTTGACCCAAAAACAATACTTTCTCTACCTTATGGGTAAGAGAAAGTAAAAAAAAAAAAAAAAAAAAACAAGACTTCAAATTAAACTAAATATTTTATTTACTCTTAGGTATGAAGAATTAATTTACATTCCTGAGCAAAATAAGTTGTATTAATATTGAAGTCTAGGAATTGAGTGAAACATTTTTAAGGACATAAGCAAGTTGATTTTATAACTGAAGAAACTAAAACTAATTAAAGTTTGCAAGAAATGGGAGTCAAGTGTTTATGAAATTATTTATAAACGACGAAATCACACTATTATTTTCAAAGATTTTGCGCTCTTATTTTCGCGCCTAACATAAAAGCACAGCTGAAATTTTAAGTATGGTACCTGAACATGAACGCTGTTTCTATGCGTTCTTTTAGAATTACAGTAACTGGATATCAAGCTGTGTATCGATATTAATAAAATCAGACTTTTCTCTGTAAATTTATCAGGAAAAAAAAAAAAAAAAGCGACATCTTCACTTTCCACACACCATAAAATTCGAAAATTACTTCAGAAAATTTTGTCTCTGTGTGTGTCATCGTGTCTGTATGTCTGTAACGCTATTATTGTCCGGGTATCACGTGAGAATGGCTGGATGGAATTCAACGGCGCTTGGCAGAAATTTAGGTCTTTACGCAACTAAAATCTGCCAACTTTTTCGAAATTCCCTCCCCAGTTATCGCCGGGATGGGGGAACAAAAGTCAAAAACATGTTTGTAAGCATAACACCGCTCCAAATTACTTCACTGTAAAGAAATTGAACATATAAAGAATAGACATGAGTATAAATAAAACGTTATCTGCAATTTAGAAATTTTCGATTATTAACCCTTTCAGCCGCAGTGTTCCCGCTGATGGAACACCTAATTTTAATTCTCAAGTGCAAAAACTCATCCCGTAAATTTTTTAGCAAAAATTTACGTTTATAACATATTAGAAAAGGCCCTTTTTTTTAAACCTGAAAATTTAAAATTTCTTTCATTTAAATTTTGTTCGTAAATTCTGGTGGCGAGAAATTTCGCAATTTCCGAATTTTTTAAAGAACTCTACAAAAAAATGGAACAAAGATGTTAAAAGAAGCTACGAGACTTCCTTAGAAAATTTCCAAAAACACATTTTTTTCCCCCTCATTTCGGATGTTTTTGTGAGGAGGGGGTTACGAAGGGTCAAAATCGAGACAACCCTTTTAGCGCTAAATTTTTCCTGAGAAATCTATGGAAGCTGCGGTCACGAATTTCAGTGCTCGGATTATATGTATCTATCTGACACCTAAAGTAATGGGATTTATTGGAATAAATAAAACATTGCGATTTAGGAAATTTCGATTTTTAAGGGAAAGGAAGAGGGAAATCAACTTTTGGCGGAAAATTGTTCAAATTCCAGATTTTTAGTAAAATTTTAACAAAAATGGAAAAAAGATGTTGAAAACAGCCATGGGTCTTCTTTAAGACATTTTCAAAACACATTTTTTTTTTTTTTTTTTTTTTTTTTTTAAGGGAGGGGGGGGGGGGATAGGTATGTGTTACAAAGGGCAAATTCGAGTCACCACTTTTAGCGCTAAATTTGTCCTGCGAAATTTATGAGAGCTGTGGTCAGGGTCAGAAAGTTTGATGCTTGGATTGCTTATATATGTATCCGACCCCTAAAGTAACGGAATTTATCGAAATCTCCCCCCCTTTCACCCTGGGGGCAAAAAAAAAAAGTTTGTAAGCATAACTCGGCCCCAAATTACTTCACGCTGAAGAAATTGCACATGAGGAAACAAGATTTGAGTATAAATAAAACATTATGTACGATTTTGTAATTCTTGACAGAAGGGAGGAAAGAAATCGTTTTTTGGGGGAAATTTTCAGAAATTCCGGATTTTTTAGTAGAGCTCTACTGAAATGGTACAAATGTATTGAAAAAAGCTATGTGTCTTATTTAAGATATTTCCAAAAACACATTTTCTTTCTTTGTGTGTGTGTGTGTGTGTGTAAAATTTTCGATTTTTTTTTGGGGGGGGGAGGGGGGGGCGTTACGACGGAGCTTATTCGAGACCCTCCCTTTTAGCGCTAAATTTGTCTTGGGAAATCCACGGGATTAATGGTCGCTAAATTTGGCGCGTAAATTTTTTATATGTATCCGACACTTAATGTAACGGGATTTTACAAAATTCCTCCTTTACCCTACCACCCGGGGGGGGGGGACAAGAAACACGTGTAAAATCTCGTTTTTCCTTTTGAATTTGCTTTAAATTATCTTAGATTGGCGAATTTTGGTGTATGGATGTGGATCAAGTGTACGCATTATTTACTTTGGTGGGATTTCACATAATTTCGAACTTACCCGCTGGGGAAGCGATAAGAAGTGGGTAAGTCGCTGCCGAAGGCAGTGTGGACCCGGACTTCTCACGTTGCGAGCGGGAAAACCTCTACCGTACACATCGGAGATTTGAACGTAGGTTATTAACAATGATATGGGATTTTGACAACTTATTTAAGTATAGTGCCCAGTGAAGTGGGCAAATTTCATTATAAATAGACAGATAAATATATAGATAAACGAAGTGGTTGCAATAGGACGATTTAAAAAAAAAATCATCCTAAAAAGGTTTTTTTTTTCCCTAAAAAAAACCTGTTTTTTTGCCTACCCTTCGAAAAAAGGCATTTGGATGATATTGTGATCACTGACATACATACACATACATCATCATCATCATCATCATCATCATGAAAATAGTAAAAATGAACTCATGGGACCTCAAAACATGTAGATACGCCAACATCGCAAAGCCAGAATTTTGTCACGATTACAATGATTTCCTTACGTATGTATTTTCGGAAAGCAAAAAACTGCATGAAAGGTATGTGAATCATTTAATTTCATCATGCTTAATAACTAATTTTTAAAAGGTATATGTGTCTATGAGAGAGGAAATGACAATGCAGTTGTAAACAATGGAGGGAAAAAGTGGAGGATTGAAATTCAAGATATAAAATATACCTTTACATCCACCCTTAGAAAAATACAAATATTTCATTTATTAAATATTGTAAATTTTGCTTATTCCATGTCTATTTTAAAAAATTCAAATTGATTATACAAACATATTAATAAAATATCTGATGTGAAACAACAACACGACTTCCATTACAAACTATTACACATATTATATGCATTTTTTGGAGATAATGTGATCCCAAGATATAAAAGTGACCTAAAGAAGTAGAAACCTAACATTTTTCTGGTAAGATAAACTTTATACACATGTAAAGACATATAAAACGAAGCGTACATAAAGCGAGGTAAAAAATAAGGAAAAATAATATATATATATATATATATATATATATATATATATGTAGTAGAGTTATTTTTTGAAACACCACTTTTCGAGATCTGCCTAAACTTCTGACCTACCTAAACAGGGTAGCAGTTAATTTTCCTCTAATAATTACGTGATACATAAGAAAGAAATGGATTTATATAACAATTTTCAAGAAAATCGTTAAAGCCGTTTTTGAGATACCAAATTTTACCAAAACTCAATCATTGACAGGAAAACAATAATTACATACAAAAGCATATTTAAAAGTGAGTTAATATGGCGAGTTTGAAAAAAAATCCGTACAGCTGGTTTTAAAGGAACGAACTTCCGAGACCTGAAATTGAGCTATTTATACAGACCGCCTGTCAATTTTTCTGAACTAACCAGCTATATCATTCGAAAGGACATCTAATAGAGTGTTTATGTAACAAATTTGAAGAAAATCGTTAGAGCCGTTTTTGAGATACGGACTTACGGTTTCTGATGTCCCACTTCCAGTTTTTCAATTTTCTCCAAAATATGGAAAATTCATTTGTACACCAGACTTGTTTCAATTCTAAAGTTTCGTAGTTCTATCTTTATTAGTTTCCGATACATAATAGCCAGAAGATCCTCCCCCCCCCCCCCCCCACACACACACACACACTGACCAATTGCCAAAAACCACTTATTTGGACTCAGAGGACCTTAAAACGTGTAAATCAGGTGAAATCTCGATATCGAATTTTCAGACCGAATACAAATACTTCCATTACATACTGTAGTAGGGTAATGGAAGTAATTTTTTTTTTTTTTTTTTTTTTTTTTTTTTATAAATTGAAAGAATAAAGATAACTTTTAATTTACTACTCGCAAATAATTAATAGTGAATAAAAGTGGACGAAATGGTATTTTATCTGGGACGGTTTTAACCAGGTTTTTTCGATTATGGAAAAAAACCGAACAACCCTGTATCAACATAACTTAAATAACTTCAGGAAATTCAAATTTGGTATTTTGAAATTGATATGTGGCTGCTACTTGTAAAGTTGATCAAGACTGGCAAGTTTCAAGACACATTAATAAGAGTCTTGTATTTGATTTATTTTTACTTCCATTACCCGACTACCATAGGTAATGGAAGTATTGTATTTGGTCCAAAAATTCGATATCGAGATTTCACCTGATTTACATGTTTTAAGGTCTCCTGAGTTCAAAAAAGTGGTTTTTAGCAATTGGTCTCTGTGTGTATGTATGTGGAAAATATTCTAGCTATTATATATTGGAAACTAATAAAGACAGAACTACGAAACTTTAGAATTGAAACTGTTCTGGTGTACAGATAAACTTTTCAAATTTTGGTGAAAATTGGAAAACCAGAAGTGGGACATCTGAAACCGGAAGTGAGGCCATAAGTCCATATCTCAAAAACAGCTCTAACGATTTTCTTTAAAATTGCTGTATAAACACTCTATTATATGTCCTTTCGATGGATATAGTTGGTTAGTTCAGGAAAATTGATAGGCGCCCTGTACAAATAGCTGAATTTCAGGTCCTGCAAATGCTTTCCTGTCAAAACGGCTGTATGTTTTTTTTTTTTTTTTTCAAACTTGCCATATTGACCCTCTTTTAAATATCCTTTTACATATAACTGTTGTTTTCTGGCCAACAATTAATTTTGTCAAGCTTTGGTAAAAATCGGTATCTCAAAAACGGCTCTAACGATTTTCTTGAAAATTGTTACATAAACCCATTTTAGATATCCTTTCTCATGCTTTACTTGGTTATCACAGGAAAATTAATAGTCATCCTGATCAGACAGATCAGTTTTACATCTCGAAACTTGGTGTTTCAAATAAATAAATAAACTCTGCCAATTTTCTTCCCCTTTCTTTAAAAAAAAAATCGCTGTGCAAACTCTGTTTTATGTTTTTACACGTGTATTAACTTTCCCTTACCGGAAAATTTTTAGGTGTCTATTTCATTAGGACAATTCCATGTCTTCTGTTAACATTATCTTCAAAAATTCCATATAATACGTGTAATAGTGGGTAATGGAAGTCGTGTGGTTGTTTCACACCAGATTTTTAAATAAATGTAGGCACTATAATTCAACACAATTTATATATTATACTACTTATAAAAAATTTGACTTGCATAAAGAAACACGTATAAATAACAACACAAGTATACTTTCTTTAGAAAACAGAGCTGGAGGACTTGTGCGACCGCACCTGTCCGTGATCTTCGAAATACGATCCCGAAGGTCACGACATGTCGCACACCCCGTCCAGCTCTGCGTTCAGTAGTCTGAGCTCCAGAGTGCAGATAACCCATCTCTATATATCAGTAATGTTATAATGTTACATATCTTTGTTATTTTTTAGTTAAATTAATTATATCAAACCGCAAGTTTAATCATAAAAATATTTTCTTTTGTTAAATTTCATTGTTACAGAATTCGCCGATATAACTACTGAAAGCCTAAAACGGGCTGAATATAGAATAAAAGACTTCGTCGGGTCGGGCTACGTTATTAAAATACATATAAATAGACTAGCAGGCTACGCCCGCTTCGCTGGTCACTATTTTTAAATGAATAATTATAATTAATGAATTCTCAAAATTGCATTAATTTTTATCATGTGGAAAAAAAAAAAAACTCTGATCGGGAAAAATGTCGCACCGGGTCCCCACTGCCTTCGGCAGCGTAGACCCGTGCGCGATTGCATATATATGAGCGCCCTAATAATTTTACAAATTCGAAAATATCCGCAATCGATTTGAAAGTATCAAAAACCTCTATGCACCAGTTTTGAACGATCTATCTCTATTTTTATTTTTTTTGCCCCTCCGCTTCCTCCTCCCTTCCCGCCCCTCCCAATAATTTTAAAAATTCAAAAATATCCGCAATCGATTTGTAGGTATCGAAAACCTCGATGTACCAATTTTGAATGATCTTGATTGATATATTTTTTTTTTGCCTCTCTGCCCCCCACCCTTCCCGGCCCTTCTAATAACTTTACACTTTCGAAAATATCCCCATTCGATTTGCAGGCCTCTAAAACCTATCTGTACCAATTTTGAATGGCCTAACTGTATTTCTATTTGTTTCTGCCCCATAGCCCCCCCTTACCACCCCACCCCTACCCGCCCCTCCTAATAATTTTACAAATTCAAAAATATCCGCAATCGATTTGTAAGTATCGAAAACCTCTACGTACCAATTTTGAACGATCTGACACTATTTTTATTTTTTTGCCCCCCCCGCCTCCCCTCCCCCCTTCTTGCCCCTCCTAATATCTTTACACAATCGAAAATATCCCCATTCGACTTGCAGGCCTCTTAAACCTATCTGTACCAATTTTGAACGGCCTAACTGTATTTCTATTTGTTTTTGCCCCATAGCCCCCCCTTACCGCCCCATCCCTACCCGCCCCTCCTAATAATTTTACAAATTCAAAAATATCCGCAATCGATTTGTAAGTATCGAAAACCTCTACGTACCAATTTTGAACGATCTGACACTACTTTTATTTTTTTTGCTCCCCTCCCCTCCCCTCCCCGCTTCTTGCCCCTCCTAATAACTTTACACAATCGAAAATATCCCAATTCGACTTGCAGGCCTTTAAAACCTATTTGTACCAATTTTGAACGGCTTAACTGTACTTCTATTTGTTTTTGCTCCATAGCCCCCCCCCCTTGCTGCCCCACCTGGGGGCTGAATTTCTAAAATTCCAGAAATTGGTTTTTAGATAGTTGCATTAGCTATATTTTAGAGCAAAAATTTCACGTATATCTATTTTTTTTGTTTGAGATATATAGGATTAGGCGAAATCACGTTTTACGCATGTGAAATCACGTTTTGCGCCCCCCCCCCTGCCCCCTTGGGGACCGAATTTGAAAAATTCCAGAAACCGATTTTTAGACATTTGTATAAGCTATATTTAAAAGCAAAAATTTTAGGGATATCTGTTTTTTTGCTTGAGATATGAAGGATTTAGTGAAATTACGTTTTGCCCCCCCCCCTCCCCCCATATCAGAAAAGTAGTATAACAGTAAATATCCAAAAAAAAAGTCTATTTTATTCTCAAAAAAAAAAAAAAATAATAATAATAATAATAATAATAATAATAATTACGATTTTTTTTTCAAAGTTTTTTTTTTATTGAAAGTAAAAAAAAAAAAATATCAATAACTTTGTTTCACATTATCACAGATCTATAGTTCAAGGGGGATAAATTTTCAAGATGGGTATCTTTCGAAAGATCTCGTCAATACCTTTAAAACAAATGGTTGAATTGTAGATCTATGATAATTTAAAACAAAGTTATCGGTTTTTTTTTTTGTTGTTGTTACTTTTAACGAAAAAAAAAAAAAAAACTTTTGAAAAAAAAAAAAAAAAAAAAAAAAAAAATCGTAATTTTTTATTATTATTATTATTTTTTTTTTATTATTGAGAATAAATGGAACTACTTCTCTAATATGGAAATCGTCTGCATTATCATGGAAGAAAAATTTTTTTTATAATAATTTTAATAAATTATTTTTACTGGGGGAATTTGTATAGGAAAATATAGAAGAAAGTCATGTGGTGGCCACAATATACTAGTTTAGTTAAATTAATTATATCAGACTTCAAGTATAATTATAAAGTATATATATCTATATTTTAAATTTCACTGTTACGCAACTCGCCGGTATAACTAAAGAAAGCCTGAACCGGGCTGAAAATAGTATAAAGTACTTGGTCGGATCGAGCTACTCTATTAAAATACATATAAATAGATTAGAATAAATGAGGAAAGTTATTTGATGTCATGTGAAAATGGAAAAGAAAAAAAAAAGAAAAGAAAAAAAGAAACACAAAAATAAAAAAGGAAAGAAAGAATCAAAACAAAACAAAACTTCGGCGAAACCGCAATATGGATGTGGCTGATTCTTGATTTATTCTCCCAAACAGTCAATGATTCGTCAGTGAATCTGTCAATCTTCTCCACCTCCTGTCAAAACCACGTGGGACACTTTTTATCTGCTTTCAGCCGGCATCGGAATTTTTTTTAGGTGAAGAGGGCCGTTAAGTAAAAAACAGTCTGAAGTAATACAGCGGAAATCAGAAGTAAATATTCTAAACGAAACGAGTACCGTAGCAGACGCTGTGTCTCTAATAGGGAAAAATAAACAAGCAAAAAATAAGACTTCGAACAATTCGCCGTCGCGAACGCAGACAGCTGCTGGAAGTGAAAATAAAAAAGAAAAGATTTATCTGTGTAAAAAATGTAATTATAATCATGTTAGAGGAAAGTGCCCAGCTTTTGGAAAAAGATGCAAAATTTGTGATAAGTTGAATCACTTTGCTAGTGGGTGTAGAAATAGGTTTAACTCCAAGAGAGTTAATAATATAGAAAAATGTATTTTTGTAGATTCAGTGCTGTGTGCTAAGGATTCAAGCTGGATACAATCGCTAAAGGTAGGAAATAAAATCTTATCAGTTAAATTAGATACTGGTTCGTGTGTAAATATAATACATAATGATTTACTTAAATCACTAAAATGTAATTATTCCTTAAGTCCTACTGAGATTATTTTAGAGGCGTATGGTGGTAATTTAATTAAACCCCTAGGTATAGTTAACTTAGAATGTAAAATGAATAATTGTACTAAATATCTAGATTTTATTGTTGTAAACTGTAATAATTATTCTAAAACATTGTTAGGATTACCTAGTTGTATTGAATTGGGTTTGATTAAAAGAGAAAAAGTAGATTCTACTGAAATAAAAAATAAGGATGAATTTATTGAGAAAAATAAAGATGTTTTTCAGGGGTTAGGAACATTTAATTTAATGTGTTCTATTAAAATTGATGAAAATGCTAAGCCAGTAGTTAAACCCCCCAGAACGATTCCAGAATCCTTAAAACCAAAATTGAAAGAGAAATTAATTGCTCTTGAAAAAGATAAAATTATAAGTAGGGTAGAGAATCCAGATGGATGGATTAATAATTTAGTTATAGTAGAGAAACCTGACAAGTCAATTCGAATATGCTTAGATCCACAGGATCTTAATAAAGTTATTAAAAAAGAATGTCATTTAATACCAACGATTGAAGAATTAATGCCTAAGTTATGTAATAAATCTGTGTATAGTGTGTTTGATTTAAAGGATGGATTTTACCAAATTAAATTAGATGAACCTTCTAGTAAATTATGTCAGTTTAGTACTCCCTTTGGTTGTTTTAAATTTAACCGCCTTCCGTTTGGTTTAAATATTGCACCTGAATTGTTTCAAAAAGCTAATGAAAAAAATTTTGGTGATATACCTGGTGTGATTATTTATTTTGATGATATGTTAATTTGTGCAAATTCTGAAAAGGAGCATGATGAAATTGTTCTTAAAGTATTAGAAAGAGCAAGAAAATTAAATGTAAAATTTAATCCTAAAAAGTTACAATATCGCGTTAATGAAGTTAAGTATTTGGGTCATGTATTTAATAAAAATGGAATTAAACCAGACCCTGAACAGGTTAAAGCTGTAATGAATTTACAGGCACCTAGTAATAAAAAAGAGTTGCAAAAAACTTTAGGATTAATTAATTATCTAAGGAAATTTATTCCTAACATGTCAGAGATAACTGCTCCTTTGAGGGAATTGCTCAAAACATCCGTAGTATTTGATTGGTTACCAGTGCATACAAAAGCTCTTAATGAACTTAAAGAAAAAATAAGCACAGCCCCTGTACTTGGTGTTTTTGATTCTAATAAACAAATTGTATTGCAATGTGACAGTTCTAAAAGTGGACTAGGGTGTTGTTTGTTACAAGAAGGACAACCGATTTCCTATGCATCACGTGCTTTGTCTGAGGCTGAGCAGAACTATGCACAAATCGAAAAAGAGTACTTAAGCATAGTATTTGCTACTAAAAAGTTTCATAATTATATTTATGGTAGAAAAATAACTGTTCATACTGATCATAAACCCTTAGTATCAATTCATAATAAAAGTGTTGTAAATGTTTTATCTAGTAGGTTACAAAGAATTAAATTAAAGTTACTTAAATATGATCTTGATGTCTCTTATGTACCAGGTAAACAAATGTATGTTGCTGATCTATTATCTAGATCTTATCTTAATGAATATGATACAGATGAGTTTTTAAAAGAAATTGTTCATTGTGTAAAAGCTACAAGACATATGCATGTAACTGATAAAAAATTAAATGAGTTTAAGAAATGTACCTTAAAAGATCCAGTATTAAATAAATTAGTAACTTATTGTAAAAATGGTTGACCTAACAGTAAAAAAGATGTTACAGAAAATGTAAGATTTTATTATAAGTTAAGACAAGGTCTTTTTGAAGAAGATGGAATAGTCTTTTATAATGGTAGAATAGTTGTTCCTGTTGATCTTAGAAAAGAAATGCTTAATAAAATTCATGATGGACATTTCGGAATAGAAAAAAGTAAATCTAGAGCTAGAGTAATTTTTTATTGGCCTAATATGGGAAATGATATTGAAAATTTAATTTCTAAATGCTCTGTTTGTGAAAAGTACAGACCAAAAAATTGTAAAGAACCACTCATTTCACATGACATTTTGTCATTACCGTTTGAAAAAATAGGGTGTGACATTTGTGAATTTAGAAAAAATAATTACTTAGTCTTAATAGATTATTTAACTAAGTGGTTAGAAATTGTTCCCGTAAATAATAAACAAGCAGATGAAATAATTGGGAAATTAAAAGTGATATTTAGTTCGCATGGAATTCCTAAAATTCTAGTCGCAGATAACATGCCCTTTAATTCGTATCAATTTAGAAAGTTTTCATCGGAATGGGATTTTGAAATCGTAAATAGTAGTCCGAGATACCCGAAATCAAACGGTCAAGCCGAAAGCGGTGTAAAAATTGCTAAAAATATGTTGAAAAAATGTTATGAGTCTAATCAGGATATTAACAGTGCGCTCCTAGAATATAGAAATACGCCCATAAAAGGGTTAAATTTTTCTCCCGCTCAAGCCTTAATGAGTAGACGAACGCGAACTAAATTACCAATAAATAGAGAATTATTAAAGCCAGAACTCCAAACGAACATCAGAAATAAAATTGTAAATAAACAAAACTTAAGTAAATTCTATTATGATAGAACGTCTAGACCCTTATCGGAAATTTCAAATAATCAAAATGTTTTGATTCGTTCTGGAAATCAGTGGGAAAGAGGCATAGTTATTAAAAGAGATAAAAACCCTAGGAGCTATTGGGTAAGAAATGAAAAAAATAACATTTTAAGAAGAAATAGGATTGATTTAAAACCTTCTTATAATGAGACAATTTTTGAACAGGATTTTGAAGTGACTGGTTCTACTTCTACTAACAAAGACTCTGTAAATATTAATTTGAATGGTAATGGTTCTAATAATGATAATTCAAAAAAGAAATCGGACTCTAAACAATACATTACCAAATATGGTCGTATAATTAAGCCCCCTAACCGGTACGGGGTAGTAAATAAGTAATTGTTTTTGTAACAAAGTAAGTGTTCTTGTGTATTTGTTTGTTTATATTTGTATCTTCCTTTTTTTTATTCATAGTGTAAATATCTTAATAACATTTTTTGTGTGTCATTCTTTGTAAAAGGGGAGATGTTAGATATGTAACCGTAACTGTATATATATATATGTAAGATATGTAACCGTAACTGTATGAATAAGATGTAACCGCCACTGCGTGGCAACAGTCAGATTGACTGCAGCTGCTCTTGAATAAAGAAGCAACAGATATAACAGATATATTACTATTGTATGCAGTAATCACTAACTAGGAAAAATTAAAAGAATCGTTAAAAAAAAAAAAAAAAAAGGTTTAAGTTTATATTATGTTATTAGTATTTATGCTATGAAAAAAGTTTTGATCGGTAAATTCTTTTTAAATGCATTTTTATCTGTATCACATATTTGAAACATCTATGTATTTAGATTTCTATCTAGGGTTCACGCCACCAGTAAAAATGTAGTGCTTCATAAAGACCACCAGCCATATACATACTTATACAGTATATATATGCACACTTTCTCTATAGTACATATTCTTGAAACATATCTGTACTGATAAGTATAAAGGATTTAAGTCCAAAAATGTCGATTTTGAGTTAAGTACATAGTCAGACTTAGAAAAAAATTCTCTATCGATTGGCATAAAGGCTTTAAATCCATGTCATTTAGTCTTTCAGAAAATCCATTGATAAAAAAGATTCAAGTGAGAAATTTAGCATTAATCTTTGGTATAAAATATTTATTCTTTTTTTTTTTTTTTTCCCTTTATTAAATGAAGATTGACAATCACTGAATGGTATAAAGGGTATAAATCAACATAATCCTTTTTCTTAATCGATTCTTCTGATTAGTTTTTAGTTAGTTTAACTTTATTTTTCGTCTCCTGAAAAATCAAGAATATGGACTTAAATCCTTTATACTTATCAGTACAGATATAATCAATGCTTTTATGGGTAAACAGTACAAACACTTTATTTTCAAGGCATTCTAAAAAAAAAAGTATGTACGTTTCTCTCTTTTATTAATAGTATTAATTTTAACAAAGTTAGAAATGTTTAATTTCAGTTATTAGTTTAAAATTATAAATTATTTTGCCAGATCGATTTTTAACAACTTACAATATAATTGACAGAGGAAGAAAGTAAGAAAGTATTATAAACATGCAAACATTGATACAAACCGAAATAAATATGCATCAAAAATCATTAAGTAAAAAAATTGTTGACACTTATGCAGCATGAACGCAACAGCGCAGTGTAACGATAGCGTTGACAAAAACATTTTGAAGATAGAAAAATAAGAGAAGTTATAGAGCTACTGACTATTAGCGATGTTTATCAAACAAATAATAGAAATTCATATTAAAAATATTTATTATTAATTAGCATAAATATAATTATTACTATTATTATTATTATCTTTATGGCAGTTCAAATGTTATGATTTTTGCAAATCTTTTTTTTTTTTTTTTTAAAGAAAGAAAGAAAGAAAGAAACGAGAAAGAAAAAGTTATTTAAATAACAGGAAGTGTTTATAAGGCGAAAAGCGTAATTAACAATTTTTAATATATGCAGTGTCGTTAGTTTTATTTTCTAATTGCTTTATCATGTTTATTTAAGTCCATTTTCTAAATAAAAAAAAGTTAGGCTAATTATTCTTTGTCCAAAAAATTAATGAGTTTCTGTGTTAATGAGTAAATTTTACATTCTAAATATGGTTTTACGCATTGGGACAGTTGCCAGATCATTAGCTAAGTTATATAACATATTCTAAACTGTAGAAAAAATTTAATGCTATATGGATTTTTTTTTTTTTTAATCACTGATTATTTGTTTAATTTTGCGAATTACATAAATCTTTTCCATATTCGTATTTTTCATAGTACATCATGCTATAATTTCATGTTTTGAGGTTCCCTAAATACGAAATGCTGGTTTTCAATGGTTTGTTTATTTGTATGTATGCGTGTGTCTGTTCTCACCGTAATTCAAAAATTAGCAGCAAGTTGAAAATATCAGTTTATCTTTAAGTATTTAACTTCAGATAACAAATTATTAAAAATAATAAAGCAAAAATTTAAAATACATCCTATTACATATGTAGAATTTGCAATTTTTTAACACGCTTTTATTAGCTTCACCTGTATGTATGTTTGTAGCCGCTCTGGGAGCAAACAAAAAACCTATATTGTAAAAAAAGACTTTCCCTACGTGAACGCTATGGCTGTGAGGTAAAGCTCCGGGCTACGAATCTAATGGTCTAACGTTCGAACCCAGTCAGGGGAGATTTTTTAAAAATGGTTTTTGTTTAATTATAAATTATTTATTTGTTATTCTTTCATTATGTTATTTTTAACATGCTTTTATTAACTTGATATGATGTAACTATTAATGTATGTAACGGAATCTTGGAATTCAATTTTCGACCATTTCTGTTCGTTTGATTATCCTGAAATTTTGCACACGACTTCATAGTCGATGACAATACTACATGCAAGTGTTTCCAGGCTTCTATCCCATCAGGGGCAAATAAAAAAATCTATGTATATATATTAAACTTTATTGTATGTGGCACAGGATTTGGCCGTATTTGTATAACGTTGAGTGGCAACAATGAATCAATTAATTTTTTTTACAAAGATGTAAATATTATGGTGTGTCACTCACACGATTTTTTTTTAACCTGCATTTTAATACTATAAATATAGATATTTTGTGCTTTTTAGTTCACATTTCAATAAAAGCGTGTTCTTTAATTTTTTAAAAATATAATATTATTATAATAGTCCTACCACATTACATGTGTTTACGAACAATTTGCATTTATTTTTCTCTCTTATATTATTTTGCAGTTTTTTGTATTATTGCATTTTTCTATTAATTGCCGTTTTCATTGTCTCGTTTTTTTACCTCTCCTCCAACTAGTCATGCATGTCCCCTTTTCACTCTGTATTTTTATTCTTTTCGATCTCATTTCTGCTTTTGTAATGGTATAACCAAGGATGAAAGTTTGCGCCTTTTTTTTTTAACGAAAATGAAATCTTACATTTACACCGGAATAAATTTCTCATTTAAATACATTTATATTAATGCACAAACAATAAGTTTCAATGAGAAGTTTATTTCTGTTTGAATTCAAGATTTCGTTTTTGTTAAAAAGGCGAAAACTTTCATCCCTGTATAACGTGTATTTTTGTGTACCAGGTGAGACCGAGGGTTACTGGTTTAATGTTACATTAGAACTGTGCTGGGAGCTGGTGACGGCAGTGATGCCAGATGGTCGAAAATTATTTCCCCTAACAGGTCTTCAAATTTCCCCAAATCGGGGAGGGGGGGGGGGGCTCGAAAAAATCCCCAACTTGATTTCTACTAAAAATGGAAAAGAAAATTAAAAAAAAAAAATATCAAGCAGATTTAAGTGGATTTAAGCTCAGATTTTTCCCCAAATGAAGGCGATTTTTGAAAAAAATCCCCAAATAACAATAAAGCTATTGAAAATCCCTGGCCGTAGGGATAAATTATTACGTTGCCAACATTGACAGAAAGTTGCAGAACTCCCCAGATTTTTCCCCAAAAATTTTAGAATTCCCCAAAAAAGTCCCCACAAGCATTTGGTCCCCAAAATTGTCCCCAGAAGCCTAAAAAATCCCCAATCTGGTATCACTGGGGTGACGGTCTGTGAGTTAACGTGAAAACGTACCAACGTGCCGGAACATGCCAAGGCAATCTTGATACCCCACGGATAGTACGGCCTCCCCGCTTTCATATCCGAGCGACCTAAAATTGAGCATTTGAGAAAACCAGAGACGGTCACACCCTCACTCCCTCCGTAGACTGTTTGAGAGAGGCATCACCCTATCATGACCGTCATTGACCGTCATGCATTGACCGAGCATAGCCAGTGCTGTTTGACATTCGATATTTTATTAGAAAACGAATTTAACCGACATTTCACAGCGGAACTGAATATTTGATGATGTAGAAAAATGTAGTCTTTCGAAACGCGTTGTATCAATTTTTCCATTAGTGATTTTTAGTAATTTTTATTATTTCCATTTATATTTGTACCAAAATAGTGATGAGTCTCAAACGGAATTTTCTTTTCTGTCGTACTTTAAATATGGTGCAAAAATATTATTCGACTTTCTGTTATCCCAGTATTATCAAAGTTTTTTAAGGGAATGTTGAAATTTTCTTTTTCAATTATTAAAAACAATAGCTTTTCAGTTTACTAAACACACACGCACACTCACACACAAAAAAAGATTTCTTTTACAATTAAAAAAAGAAAAATATATTTTTTTAGAAAGCTACAATGGATGAATAAAAGGATAGAGATATCAAAATCTCAACCAATTCTTTGACGTATTTGAAAACAAATAATGACATTTAAGAGAGAAAAAATTCTGCCTGCTATATGGCAAACTAGATTTTCGTAAAAATCCCCAGATCTTGAAATATGTTCCATTTTTGAGCGACGAAAAATAAGGTATTTATTTTGCCTCAACAATGTCATTCAATTTTATTTGACTTTTATCCCTTTTCCATTATATATATATATATATATTCTTTACATTTGACGTCCGAGATTTCTTTTCAAGTAGAAGAAATTTTGCTGTCATAAAATTTGGATTTTCTATAGTGTATTGATGTATCTACTCTATATTTTTAGGCCTTTGTAAAATTTTGTTAAAAAAATAAAATAAAATAAAATAAAACTCTTTTGATAACATTCATTATCCCAGAGGTGGCCATTCTTCGCCTCCCAGGCCGCCTGTGGCCCGTTTGCGGCCCGCTACGAAATCAACAAAATTTATAATATGATATCTTTGATTAACGTATCGAAATTTAATAAATTCGTTCTGAGTCTTTGAAGTGAAAATGCCGTTTTTTCTAGCTAGAGAAACGACATTACGCTAATTACTGTTAAGAAAATATTTTATCACTACACTTTTTCATTCTTCTTTTTTATTTTATTTTTATTTCTTTTAATGAATAGTAGTCATTAATGTTTAGTAAGTCTATTGTCAATTAATAAAAAATAAATAAATTTAATATTAATGAATTCTGTACCGAACTTTAATTCGCCTTCTCTCACTCTTTCTTTCTCTCACTCTTTCTTTCTCTCCCTCTCTCTCTCTATACATATGAATATATGTGTGCGTGAGTATGTGTACATAACATACATGCAATGTGACCCGCATGAATAAAATGAACTGCCAAGTAATTTTGAGTCAGACAGGTCTGCTCTATACGATAATTACTGGCAAAGCTTTAATTATATTTGGTCGAGGCTTTAATTATATTTAGAGCAGGGACTTATTTTTGCTAACAGGCAAAAATCAATAAACTTACTGGACTTTTATTTTCCCCTGTTACCTACAGATATGAACTATAAAAACAATTCGACGATCCACAGATATTTAGAACATTATCGCAGCTTAAAATGGTAATTTAATAATGCACTTTGCATTTTCTTAGGTTAAAAAATAAAGAGTTATAGACTCTTGGATGAAATTATATTTAAGTACTTTTATACATGCACTATCAAGTTCTTCTTTTAAGCCAAACTAAATACTACATTATTGAAATCGAACGCAAACATTTTTTTTTTTTTTTTTTTGAGATATAACAAAAAGATATACAACATGCATAGGATATGAAATTTTCCATCAGATAAGGTTAGAATGAACTGAGAACTTTTAAAAATTAATTTTTTTCTCCATTTCAAAGTAAACATGCTATTCAAAGAATATCTACGAGTTACAATTTACTGATTGCAAGCCTGGACAAAATTCACGCAAATATCACAATTATTGAACGGAATGGATAGAGACTAAAATCTTAGTCTCTAAGCATGTAAGTTCGTTGTTAGACGAAACTGTAGCTTTACAAAGAAAAAAAAAATGTTCGGTGTCATTGAACTTCTTAAAATAAAGAAGAACAACTATTTACTCAATGTGAAACAATCCCATTTATAGCTTTGCTCTAGCTAGAAAAAAATGTATGAGTTCATTAAAAATAATTTGATTTATTCAAGATATTTAATCTTCTGCAGTGTGACTCAAAGAAGCTTGATTTGATGAAATAAAATAAATAAATAAATAAATAAATGTGAACAAAAATTTACATCAAACACACTTGTTAAAACTGGTTATCTAGGTTTGATTCAATTTGTTGATCTATTGTAATTTTTTCATTTACAATGTTGCGGAATCTAGGGAATTTTTCATTCAATATATATTACTTAATTTTAATTCTAATGGTCGCCCGATCATTTCAAAGATTAATCGTCTGTCATGAATAAAAAAAGTTTCTAAATTTGGCAATACTGGCTGTTTAGACCAGGGTATACTACTTCACCTAATTTGACTGGCAATCGGCAATCTAACCTCATGTTATTCTATGGAGGATTTTGTTCTGTAAATTATTCATTACCTAATGTATTTATTATTATTATTTTTTAGTTCAGTTTACACATTTAGAAAATTTATAACTATTAATACTATTTGAATTTCTCCATCTGTAATCAGCGGAAAACTTTAAATATCAGTTAAATAATATCTGTATATTTAAAACTTCTTCTTCTTTTCTTTCTTTTTTTTTTTTTTTTTTTTTTTTTTTTTTACTTTTCCCCCCATAAAATAAAATGTATTTCAAAGTTTGCAAAATCACGCATGCATTATTTGGTTGCATGATTTCTTAGAATCATGAAAAGAAGAAACATACGTTAATGTTAATGTTATTATATACCCGTAAAATTCACCTCTTTACTTAAAAAATAAAATAAAATTAAATAAAACACTAAGAAAAAAAAAGAACATTACAAAGAGAAGATAAAACTTGTCTATGACTAGAAATTGTTTTCTCTATGACTAGAAACATCTACCTAGATAGAACTATCTGTCTATCTATTTATCTCTCCATCTCTCTATCTCTATCTCTCTTAATAATATTTTAAAATATATTGAAAGCCGAGCAACAGATACAAGCTCACTGAAACCACATAGAACAATAAGAATACATTTTCATCAAATTAACATTACCTTAGAAGACTGATGTTTAACGGTTGAAACAATTAATTTTTACTTATTGATTCCAAAACAAAAGATACAAACAAGCAATCAGAAAATAAACAATTAAGACACTATTTTAGACAAATTTTAAGTAGGAGTAGCTCAGAAAGTTGAAAAAAACTCATCAGGGGAGATCTTTTCATCCTTGAGCACCAGTGTACGATTTCATTACGCTAGTGGCTAAGTAACAAATAACTAGCGGGTCCCCGATCGTACATCAAAAAGTTGAAGTCAAATATGAAGAAGAAAGAAGTAGAAAAAAAAAATTTAGTACGAGAATTCAGACAAGCAAACAAAAAATAAATAATATATACATATATATATATATATATATATATGTAGTATATTAGCTGGGCGTCTAGGGGTGGGGCAATGAAGAGGTGCGATTAAGATAACTAAAAACATTTATTACGTTCACAACACAGTTTACACAAAGATAAAATGATAATAATAGCAGGGTTTCCATCAATAACATTTGCTGGTTTCGAGGCCTAATACACATAACAAGCTCTCTTCATTACTAGGACTAACAGAAAGTATCATATATGAGCACTGACTCGCTCTACAATTCACATTAGTACCTACGCGTACTATTTCTAATAAGTGAGATTATGGTATAGAGCTCTCCATGGCTCTACACACTTATACAGAGCACAACAAGCTCTAATTAGCAGAACAAAGAGCCTGTCAGCCTACGCGCTGAAGGTCTCAACCGATCTCCACTGCAGCCGGATCTCAACTCCTCCGTTTGTCATCTCGTTCAATGATAAGCATCAGAGACAGCGCCATCTGTTGGCTCTGCAAGGAACTTCCCACAACGCTCTGCCATTCTGATGTTGCGGTGACCTCACCGTAAACCAACCTGGGATACTAAAGGATATCTGCAAAATACAATTAAAAGAAAAAAAAACAAAAAAGAGAAACAGACATTAAAAAAATTATGTACATAAAAATTCACAGTTAACTTTTTCTGTAATGTTTATCAGTCCATTTAGTTCAGTCTATTTAGTTTGTGGACCATAATTTCATATGGTCTGCAGAAGTACTAGTATGTATAGGTCCTTCGTGATCGCCTATCTTCTCGACTTCATATCTGTCTTTGGACTTTACTCGCACAACTTTATAAGGACCGAAGAATTTTGGTCTTAGTTTCATGCCGGTTCCAAACTGAGTTCGCTGGATGGCAACTAGATCATTAATTTTATATACATGGGCTTTCTTTCTCTTCTTGTTGTAACATCGGCGATTTTCTTCTTGAATCTTAAGAATATTTTTTCTTGCTTCTTCACGAATGGTGTTAAGATTATCAAGCATGGAATTTATCCTTTCCTCTTCGAGAAGTTCTAGTATTCTCTTATCTTCTTTCTTTCTCATTGTTACTCCAGTGAGTAGTTCAAAAGGAGTTCTTTTGGTACTTCTCGATGTGGTGGAATTAATAGTTCTCTGAACAGCCTCAACAAACTTGTACCACTTGTTAGGGTCATTTATACATAACTTGGATAATACAGGAATGATTGTTCGATGAAGTCTCTCAATTTGACCATTCCCTCTTGGGATTCCGGTTGTGATGGTGTCATGTTCGATTCCCTCTGATTTACAGTAATCTGCAAACTCCTTAGATATGAACGCAGGTCCACGATCGGATATTATTCTTGCGGGGTTACCAAAAATAGCAGCTTGCTGTTTTAATTTTTGCAAGGCGTCTGCTGAAGAAGTTGATTTGACTGGATATAGCCACGAAAATTTACTAAATCCATCGATTACGGTGAAAATGTGATTGTAGTTTTTGTTAGTTGTTGGTAATGGACCCACAAAATCGATGTGATACGTGGATAATGGTATATCCCCTTTAGGGATAGGGTTCAAAAAACCTTCTCCTTTTCCCTGTTTCTTATTTACGAGAATACATTCTACGCAACTTTTTACAACGTTATCTACGCATTTTTTCATATTAGAAAAATAGTAATCTCTTTTTACTAACTCTTCAGTTTTATTAGCCGAAAAATGTCCTAAGGCATGACATTTCTTTACGACCTCAAGTTGCATGATCTCTGGGACAATTAGTACATCCCTATCATTTAACACTTTATATAAAACATTATTTTTTAACACATATTCGTCATTTTGGTTTTGTTGTAAAAGAGATTTCATAGTATTGATAAACTCATCACTTTCTTGAGCAGTAGCAATACGATGAGTAAGGGTATCAGTATTTACAGCCATTACAGGGTGTCTGCTAAGAGCGTCAACATGCTGCATTTGTTTACCAGGACGGTGTTCTACTTCGTAGTCGAATTCCTGTAGCAGGAAAGACCACCTGGCTACCTTAGGTGTCAATTCACGTTTATCTAAAGTTTTAGTGAACGCTTGACAGTCAGTATAAATTTTAAATTTACTACCTAACAAATAGTTCCTAAATTTTTTAAGGGCTTCTACTATCGCTAATACTTCTAACTCATAACTACAGTATTTTTCTTCTTGTACAGAGGTCTTTTTACTCATATAATGGATTGGATAGTACTGTCCATCGTCATCTTGTTGTAATAGGATTGCACCGAATCCTAATTTAGATGCATCTGTATGAACTTCTAACTTATAGCCTTGCTTAAAAAGGTGTAAGACAGGTGCATTAGATAAAATGTCTTTAAGCTTTTGAAAAGCTAATTTCTGCTCTTGCTCGAATTTAAATGGAGTGGAAGCACGTAATAAGTCACTGAGTGGTCTTGCTATGTTGGCATATGAACGAATAAATTTTCTAAAGTAACCCGTTAAACCTAAGAAACTCTGCACTTCCCTAGCATTACGGGGTTCTGGGAAATTTTGTACTGCGAGAGTTTTTTCTACTGAGGGTTTAATCGTGCCATTCTCAATTATGTGACCTAAGAAATCGATCTTACGTTTCAAAAACTGACATTTCTTTAAATTTAACTCTAGACCAAATTTTGATGCCGTTTCTAACACACGTTTTAATTTATCTAACCCTTCATTCTCATCTTTAGATGGAATAATTATATCATCTAAATAAATAATTACAGTACCATCTTTTAATAAGTCTTTAAACACATAATTTACATATCTTTGAAATACTAAGGGACTATTACATAATCCATAGGGAACTTTTAGAAACTCATACTGGGCATTATCGGTCACAAAAGCTGTATATTTCCTACTTTTTTCCTCTACATCAACTTGTAAAAACGCATTCTTTAAATCTAGTGTCGAAAAAACTTTACCCTCCCCTAATCTATCAAATAAGTCTTCAATATTTGGCAACGGGTATTTATCTTTAATTATTTTCTTATTTAAAGCACGATAATCACAGCATAACCTTATTCCTCCATCTTTTTTCCTACACACCACTATTGGCGAAGCATAATTTGATGTACTTTCTCTAATTATACCATCCTTTAACCATTGGTCAATTTGTCTGTCCACCTCTGATTTCTCTACAAATGATAATCTGCGAGAGCGTGAGCACACTGGTATATCATCAGATAAAATAATGGACATTTTTAAATCAGTACTTTTTGTTTTAACTGGCTTATAACTTTTTATTAATTCGCTTAATTTCTCTTTTAACGACTTATCTAAAATATAACTGACATCGAATTTTTCTTCTTCTGAAAAATTGCACATACTTGAAAAAAAAGTATCTATTTCATTTTCCTTTCGATCGAATACAGGAAAAGAACACTCATTTGCTTCATCGAAATTGCTTTCCCCCGAATTTAGAAGACTATCTTTCCCCCCTACGCTGGAACTCGAAACATCTGCTTCCTCTTTATTTTGTTGTTTCAAAATATGAAAGATATTATTAGGCAGAATTACGTCGCATGTCAAATTGTTGCATAAAGCACCGATTATGTTTATTGAATCATGATTAGGTAAAGATATTTTAAATTCAGTCAGATTTGCATCTTTCTTTTCATTAAAGCAGCTAACTAGAGTGGTTGAAGAAATAACATTTTTAGTCTGTGGAATGCTATTTTTATTTACAATTAGAATCGAAGAACCAGAATCTTTTAACCCTTTAAGTGGAATATCATCCACTAAAATATCAACATATTCGAGCTCATTAACAATTAGGTTAATCGGACTTGTTTCGGATTGAACTACTGAATTTGTTGGAAGGTTTTCACGGAATTCTTTTTTCTCAGCAATACGTTTAGGACACACTCTAGCGAAATGAAATGTTTTCCCTTTAGCACCACAAATATAACACATTCTTTCATGCTTTTCGTGAGTTTGATTAGATACCGAATTACGTACTATGGGATCTTTATTATTATAATGTGTCTTTCTAAAAGGAGTTTTGTTTACAAACCGCTTATTCTCTGAACTTTCGTTTCGCGTATTATTATTAGTTTCAATTAATGATTTCCCTCTAGAAGAGTAGAATAAATCACACTCCCGACCTAATTCGTTGGGTTTAAACCAATTTTGACCTTCTCGAACACTAATATGTTCCTTAGTTCTAGAATCCAACGTTTCATATAATTTATCAGAAACTATAAGATCACACAATTGCTTAACGTCGTTAACCCCTCTCAATCTACAATAGTAATCAAAAGAAGCGCTTAGACGTGAAGCGAATTGGACATGAGATTCTGACGGATTACGCAACGCATTTTTAAAATTACTTAAACATTCACGCGGCGTTGGTTGGAACTGTCTTAAAATTAATTCCTTAACTTTTTCATAATCGTTAATCTCTTCGGAGGTTACGTACGCAAGAACCTGATTACATTTATCTCCCAATAAATTAATCAATATTTCCGATTTAAATTTAGGGGGTACATTTTTAGAAACGAATGCTTTTTCAAGGGATTGAAAAAATAAGTGCAAAGCTTCCGGTTTCTCAGGTACTGAAATGGTTAATGTTCGAATACTTCTAATTAAATTTTCTAATGATTGTGAAGTAGTTTCTGAATTTGATTGCTCAACATTATTACTAGAATTATTTGCTGCAGCCTGTAACTTTAAATTCTGTAACTCTATTTCTTTTTCTAACTGGGATAATTTAATTCTTTCTATCTCAATTTTGGTTTGTTCTTCTACAGATTTCAACTTTTGTTCTTCTAGTAACATTTTAATAACACCTCTAACAAATTCTAAATCATTTTTATAAATATCAGAACTCTCAATTAAAGTTTTGATTTCAAGTACCTTAGCTTCCGCCGGAACAGTTAGGCCTAATTCTTCAGCAATTGTTCTTAAATCGGCTTTTCTAATGCCTTGCAACACGTTTTGGGCCATTATAACTCTAAATAATTATTTATACCAAAAAATATTTCAATATTTCTACCAAATTAATATCATACTTAAATAGGAACAAAATAATATGAGAACAATTTTCTCAAAAAATGATTCTATGGTTTTTGTTCTCAAATCAAAATTATCATGATTTTTAAATAACCACATGCAGAACAATTTATACCATTTAATAGAATATTTAGAACAACTTATATATTTCTTAATTATTGCTATATACACATATTTCATATAATATCACCATTATCATTATTCTTTCTTTAATTATTGTTTTCACTTTCGTTTTAAAATAATATTGTTATAATATTGTTAAAATATTATTGCAAACAGTAATAAGCAAAATTATAAAAGATTACTCAGAATATTTTTTCAATCATAATTCTTATTTCTATTCATTTTTCTCAAGTAATATATTTATTTAGTTTCATCACACAGTGAAACCAAAAGTGTTCTCAAATATTTCACCATTAATTTCTAATTCAAAATAGTAACTCAAACTCTTTTTGCTCAATGCATTAATCATTATTATGTATTATCAAACACAATGATAAATATATAACAATAACAGTTACCTTTTTTAACTTGTTGGTGGTAATATCGCGGCAGAGTCCCCACTTGTAGTATATGAGCTGGGTGTCTAGGGGTGGGGCAATGAAGAGGTGCGATTAAGATAACTAAAAACATTTATTACGTTCACAACACAGTTTACACAAAGATAAAATGATAATAATAGCAGGGTTTCCATCAATAACATTTGCTGGTTTCGAGGCCTAATACACATAACAAGCTCTCTTCATTACTAGGACTAACAGAAAGTATCATATATGAGCACTGACTCGCTCTACAATTCACATTAGTACCTACGCGTACTATTTCTAATAAGTGAGATTATGGTATAGAGCTCTCCATGGCTCTACACACTTATACAGAGCACAACAAGCTCTAATTAGCAGAACAAAGAGCCTGTCAGCCTACGCGCTGAAGGTCTCAACCGATCTCCACTGCAGCCGGATCTCAACTCCTCCGTTTGTCATCTCGTTCAATGATAAGCATCAGAGACAGCGCCATCTGTTGGCTCTGCAAGGAACTTCCCACATATATATATATACATTTCTCAGTGGACGAGGCAGCTGCATTTACGTGGAGTACATGAGGTAAAAGTAACTCAAATGTTTAGTTGTTCATAGCAGATGAAGAAAAATTGAGATGGATTCCGCAAATTGAGTCTGACCAAACATTAAGCACACACATATATATAACAGAAATTACGTTTATTTTGCATATAATATTTAATCAAAGTCCCCGATGAAGTATTGATATTGTATGCTTTCATCATTTTCATTCTAAAAAAAATAAATAAATAAAATAAAAATTATATTAATGTATATATATATATATATATATATATATAAATTCTTCATGCGATGTTTATCTTTTCAATGTTTCAAATGTTTTTGTAATCTATATTAATAGTTATGTTTATTTATTTATTTATTTGTTAATTTGAGTTGGATTATGGTTACATTTTATTATCTGTTTTGTTTTTGCATTTTACGTCTTTTGTTACAATATATATATATATATATTTCACTATTATAATGATCTAAAACCAGGAAGGAAAAAATTAGCATTATAAACTATTACATATGGAAATGAAGTATTATACAAAGCAAAATATATTACACAAAGAAATAAATGTAGAAAAAAAAAAACTTAAACGATTCTATCAAAAGTCTTTGAAATTAATTTAATAAATAGAATTTACATATTCTTTTAAGTCCTTGAAAAAATTATTTTGAACAGAAAATTATATTTCTATGACATCAAAAACATAATACTTTAAAAATATTAATTTTCCTATACTATAAATGAATATTTTTATAAATATATATGTAAAAAGTGGCATATATTAATGTCTACAAAAATGTTTCGGACATTTCATTCTTATACTAATTAGGTTAACCAAATTGTCGTTCTACTTAAAATTAGTTTCAAGTAAATAAATGCAAGTCACAGAATTCTGTCTAAAAATGACTGAAAAATGTTAAACAAAACCACTTGTAATCTACTTCGAAGATTAATCAAACAGGCCATGAATTCGGTACAGAACGCCAAAAACATTGAAACCGTCACGGTCACAGCGAAAAACCAACGAATCGAAACCACACTCTTCTGATGCTTATTTTGGAATAGAATTACTAATCTTCAGAAGAAATCTTCCTTAATTAATAGGAATTCGGAAACTTTTAATATTGAGGAACATTTATTTGTGCAGCTGTCTTTTATTAATTTCGGATGCAGAAAGATAATGGAAGCAATTCATTCATCAACTACGAAATTTTAGAGTGCGCGGAGGAATGTTCGTTATTTACAGAAATAGCATCTTAATTAGAATTTCAGTAATTTACTTTTACGTGGTTCTTCTGTACGATTATTCTTCCCGCGCAGAGATCAAAAGAGTAAATATTAAATTGTATATTTTTATCTTGCTGAGGCTTCTAATTGCTAATCCCTGTTTTAAAAGAAGACATTTAATGGTGTCGTAAGATAGACTTTAGAAACATCAATGATATTAGGTAACATTCTAGGTTTATTAACTTTGAACAAAACGGTCTAACTAAAAAATATTTTTTTCTTTGTCGGTGCGATAGAAAGTCAGAGGAGGGGGGGGGGGGGGGGGATAGAGTGCTTATAAAACTTAGAGAGTTTTCTTAATTACAGTTTTTATACGCATACAAAAAATATATCAGATAATAAATAAATAAATAAATAAAAATTCATAAGTGTACATTGAAATGAATTTCTATTTTGAATTTTGTTTACTCAGTTGCAAGATAACCCGAAAAATGTAATCAAATAAACAAAAGAAGCAGTGGCGGATTTAAGGGGGGAGGCTAGGGGGGCTGAACCCCCCCCCAAAAAAAAAAAAAAAAAAAAAAAAAAAAAAGTACTGACATTCACAATTGACTGTTACAATTGTAAACTTTTCTTTCATCTGGAATAACACCTTGAAAAATCTTAGCCCCCCCCCCCACTCCAAAAGTAAGTTCTCGATCCACCACTGAAAAGAAGATGCTTGTTCAAAATTTCACATTGAAGAAAATAAAGAATTATTCATAACTCGTGGTAAAAAAAAATTAAGCAGTGCAGGTGTGTAAGGCGAAATGTCTGCGCTAGGGACATAGGCCTGGGTAGTGTGCTCTCGCTCTGGTGTTTTTGTAAGTGGGCCTATCGCGTATTAAAGTGCGTTTCGGAAAAAACAACGGAAAACTCCGAAAGACTGAGCGGATGAGCGTGATCTGGGATTGAACTTGGTACCTCTTGTCTATTAACTTAGACAGAAGAACCTCTCTCAGCCACTGGTGAGGCTTTAAGCGGTGGAGAACATATTACATTTTTTTTTTTTTTTTTTTTTGTGTGTGTGTAGGAAGCTGAGTAATAATTCGATCATTTTGTATGGACAACACTAACCTCCTTTTATTGCGATTAAAAAAAATTAACACAAAAAAATAAAAATAAAGCGTTAAAACATTGCTTAGTGTGTAGTGTGGTGCAATCAGAGCACTGAAAATAGATATTATCTTCATCCAAATTTATTTAGAAAATACAAAGGTAGTAACCAAAGTAATACTAATACGAAGAAAAAAGTTTTTGTTTTATGTATTTTTTCTTGCTGTTGTTGCTTAAAATCTCAACTCCATTTAAATACTTTTCAAATACAATAAACCTTTTAATGCTGACCCCTTGTCAACATACACAAATAAAGCTTGAACGAACGATTTTTAATTAATGTGCATTAAAAAATTATTTTAACTGTCAGATTACACAAATTTAAATTCAGCTATCATCAGTTTATTGTTATTATTTATAAATAAAGTTTTAGACAGAGTTTTGATATTTTCATTACATTCTAAGATCAAAAAATTAAGAAACTATTGCAAAAATATGTTTTTTTTCATAATTAATACATTCCCAAAATGCATTTTAGCAGATATTTGACGCCCTGTTCAATATTAGAGAAGTTAAATATTTTGGGAAATACACTTAAAAATGCGAGCGAAACAGAAATATGTTAATAATCTTTCAAGACAACAAAAAATATACAAAATTATAAACCAGGTAATTTTAGAGCAAATAAATTAAGAAATTATAAGTAATATCAAAATGAAAAAGAGTTATTATAAAAAAAAAAAAAAAAAAAAAAAAAATAGGAATTGCATATATTTAATTTTTATAGCATATTAATATTCAGTACATGTTTAAATTTTCGGATGTTTAAATTTTCGTGAATTTAATCTTCCTGCGTACAATTTTAAGCCATGATATTTTATCTATTAAATAATCATTTATTCAATATCTTGTAATATAAATTTTCATATTCTCAAAGTATTCAATAATAATATTGTCATTTGTCGAGGCTTATTTAACAGAATACTGGTTATACATTATATCCAGTTCTAACAAGTAAAAAGCAAGATACGTTTTAATTCGAATATGATATCCGTGTGTTGAATTTTTAACCGACTTCAAAAAAGAAGGAAGGTTCTCATTTCAAACCGTATGTTTTTTTTTATGTTTGTTAGCTTATAACTTCTGAACGGATGCTCCGATTTTGATACTTTTTATTTTGTTGAAAAGGTCTTGGACTAAAATGGGGTCCCATTGTAATATCTTTACGATCTAAAGAAAATATAGGGTGCCCAAAAAAATCAGTCCCAACTCTTTTAACTGCTAAACGGCTGCAGCTATAGTGATAAAAATGGTATGTAAGTATAGCAAACTGGCCATGCAGTACAAGGTTACACCGCTTGCAGCGCCACCTGGTAGAAAATAGCGGAGTTAGTGTTCCTATCTCGAAAACGGTTCTAAAGAAAAAGTGAATTGCAAAGCTGAAGAGTATCACCGATTTAGTACAAAAAGATAGTTTAGACATTCATGCTAACGTTCCTATCTCGGAAACGGTTCAAGACAGGGGGAAAAAGTGAATTATAAAATTGCAGAGCATCATCGATATAGTACGTAAAGATAGTTTTGAAATTGATGCTAAAAATACAAGGCTAAAAACGCGCATTTTTTTGTTCACAATTTCTTACACTATATACACACTTGAGCTACATTGCTCACGTTGTAGCGTAGCTGGTGAGACATACGCTATATAGTTCAAAATATGGTTACTTGATACTTTTTGTTTTGTTGTAGAGATCATGGTCTGTTGTAGAGAGTAGGTCCCATTATAACATCTTTACAATCTAAAGAAAATAAAGCGCCATCTGGTAAAAAAAAAAGCGGAATTAATGCTCCTATCTCAAAAACGGTTCAAGATGGGAGAAAAGTTAATTACGAAGTTGTAGAGCATCATCGATTTACTACGAAAAGACAGTTTTTTCCACATTATTGCTAAAAATAGAACGCTTAAAACGTGCAGTTGTTTGTTCGCAATTTCCTACACTGTGCACACTTGAACTACGTTGCACACTTTGCAGCGCAGCGGATGACACGTATACTCTGTGGTTCAAAGGACTGTTACTGAAAGCGGTCTCATCGATTAGCGCAAAGTCGTTTTCAACCAACTTCAGAAAAGAGGGTGTTCTTAATTCGAGCTATGTGTTGAAGTTGGTGTTTGTAAGCTTATAACTTCGTAAGAGATGCTCTAATTAACCGACTTCAAAAAGGAGGAGATTCTCAATACAAAGCGTATGTTTTTGTTTTTGTTTGTTAGCTCATAACTTCTGAACGGATGATCCGGTTTTGATACTTTTTGTTTTATTGTAAAGGTCTTGGTCTGAAATAGGTCCCATTGATCAAAAGAAAATACAGGGTGCCCAAAAAAGTCAGTCCCGATTCTTTTAACTGCTGAACAGTTGCAGCTATAGTCATAAAAGTGGTATGTAGGTATAGTAAAGTGGACATGTGCTACGCGATTCAACCGCCTAAAGCGCCACCTGGTGGAAAAGAGTGGAGTTAGCGATCCTATCTCGGAAACGTTTCAAGACAGGGGAAAAAAGTGAATTATAAAATTGCAGAGCATCTTCGACGCAAAGATAGTTTAGACATTAATGCTAAAAACAGAACGCTTAAAACGTACATTTGTTTGTTCACAATTTCCTATTTTGTGCACACTTGAACGACATTGCATATGTTGCAGCGTAGCAGGTGATACTTATGCTATGTAAAATTCAAAGTATGGTTATTGTAAGCGATCACATCGATTAGACGTTTTAAACCGACTTCATAAAGGAAGAGGTTCTCAATACAAACCATGTTTCTCGTTGTTGTTATTGAAATTTGTTAGCTTATAACTTCGTTAGAGATGATTTAATTTAATACTCTTTTTGTTGTCGTAATGATCTTGGCCTGAAATAGATTTCATTATGATTTCATTAAGATATAAAAAAAATTACAGGATACTCACAAAAGTCTGTTCTCACTCTAACTGCTGAACGCATGCAGCTACACTGGTAAAAGCAGTATGTAAGTATCGATGTTGAAACTTCTGTCCGTCAGCTGCAATGCATATTTTGCACTTTGTTTGAAGCGTTGCGCAATTTCCAGCGCAGCGGGTGACATGTATTCACTGTAAAGTTCAACATATATGCCTAACAGAATTTTCGGTTACGAATACAGCGTGTCTGTTCTTTATATTTCTAAAGACTTTTTAATTTAACGTATGTTCGTTCAATAGATAGTTTTTTGCTCATATCCGATAAAGGCAAGAAAAATGACACAACTTAAAAAGGCAGCATTTGAGAAAAATCAACTTAAAAATAACTTCACTAGAATAAAACTATCACAACTGTCTCTCGAGTGGATAACTTTCTAGACGGAGATATAACTTTTTTCTTCACATTGGGTGCATTTCATGTATTTTTCAGTGACATAAACCATTTTTTGAGTAATGTAACTTTTCTTGGAAGTTGTGATTTGTGAAACTTCTGTCGAACGTCTTTTGGTTCTCTGCTATATAAATAAGTTTTCACTGAAAAGAGAAAAATAAAATCTTTTTGTAAAAAAATAGAACCGACTCCAAAAAGGAACTACTATTCAAACAACTAAAAATGAAAGAAAATTGGCAGAAAATGGAACTGTAAACTGCGCCTAAAATTATAAAATAATTTCCTTCGCCAAACAACCTATAACACTACAATTAATCATAACTTTTGAAGTCGGCGCAAAATTAAATAAAAATTGATACCTTTATTCAATACAAAAATCAAATCCTAATAAAAATACACATCTCACAATGTTACCTGCAAAACGCAGCCGAAAACTACTTTGGTTCAAGAAAAAAAATAAGATTTCGTAAGCAGCAAAAGTTGGCGAAGATGCTGGTATCTGACGTCATTGGTGAAAGGAAATTTGCAAAATTATCTGGCAAACACATTTAATTTCTTTGGGATATCATGATTATTTTCGTAAGGTATATCAAGAGAGTGATCAAGAATATGAAACAACACATCGTACAATATATATTATGAAAATATACATCTTGCGTGTATATTTTTGTCTTACGTTTTGATTGCCAAATCCAAACACCATCAAGTATGATAGTTATCAAAGTTATACAAATTTGCAAAGAAAATTCTAACTTCGTAGAAACATAAATACCGCATTGTGAAGAATGTTCACTGTTCTATGTAGATGCTACTAATAGACCAATTGTATTCAGTGATAAAATAATAAAGGAAACATGAAAATGGATCATTCGAGACAACCGCATTTGTTGTTACCGATCTAAAGTCAAACCTTTAAAAACTAATTAAATTTTATTTAATTTTGCGCCGACTTCAAAAGTTATGATTAATTTAGTTAGAGGTTGTTTGGCGAAGGAAATTATTTTATACTTTTAGGCGCAGATTACAGTTCCATTTTCTGCCAATTTTCTTTCATTCTTAGTTGTTTGAATAATAGTTCCTTTTTGGAGTCGGTTCTATTTTTTTACAAAAAGATTTTTTAAATCTCGTAACTTTCTTTTTTAATTATCACTACTCAAAATTTTCTTCGTAATTATTTCAACAGTTTTAACTTCGTATCTTTTCAAAATAGTCTGTAACGCTATCACCATCTAGATTAAAAACAACAATTCTAAAAAATAAAAAAGCAAAGCATATTCTGTATCGAATTTTATTTGTATGTGTAAAAGTCACGCGATTTTCCTGTTTCATTCTTCGACGTTTAAAAATGTCAGATTAGTCTAATTCAAAACTAGCCCACAATAACAATACTGCCTATTCATGTTTTTTAGAACTCTATATGTTTAAAAATTTCCAGTTTTAACGATTAAAAAGCAAAGCGATCGATATATAGAATGTCAAGTCACGCGATTTCCATATTTAATTCTTTGCTGGTCAATATTTTACAATATCAAATTTACATATTTTCAAAAATATCATTAATATCTATTGATTTTTTTAGAGCTATATTGTCTAAAAAAAAAAAAAAAAAAAAAAAAAAAAAACTATATTGTCTAATAAAAAAAAAAAAAAAGAAATAAAATAAAAAGCAAAGAGTATTTTAGCATCATGAACCTAATGTATATCTATATAACTTTTAAGTAGCGTAAATTTTCTCTTCATTTCTTAAGCATTCAAAAACTTATATTTTATAAATTTGCACAATTTTAACCTCTTCATTCCAGGTGCATTAAACTGGGCACATGTAATGCATTTATACATGTATATATGTATATATATATATATATATATATATATATATATATAATAAAACTATATTTTGACAAGATGATGTATTTTATTATCTATTTCTGAAAAACTGAATGATATTGCTTTAAAAAGGTACTAATATATCTGTACTGATAAGTATAAAGGATTTAAGTCCAAAAATGTCGATTTTGAGTTAAGTACATAGTCAGACTCAGAAAAAAAATCTCTATCGATTGGTATAAAAGATTTAAGTCTATGTCATTTAGTCTTTGAGAAAATCCATTGGTAAAAATAGGTTCAAGTCAGAAATTTACCATGCATGTATGGTATAAAATATTTAATTCAATATTTTCCCATTATTAAATGAAGGTTGACAATCACTGAATGGTATAAAGAGTATAAGTCAACGAAATCCCTTTTTCCTAATCGATTCTTCTGATTTGTTTTTAATCAGTTTAATTTTATTTTTCGTCTCCTGAAAAATCAAGAATATGGACTTAAATCCTTTATACTTATCAGTACAGATATATGGTACCACATGGCAATGGTACCAAAATACTATTATATATGACAGTACAAAACTGGATTCAATTATGAAAAAAAAAAGTTGTTTTATCTACTGTCACAAAATGGCTTCATGGCAGTGTTGCAGAAAAAATAGAGTTAATAATTATTTAAAATGGTTAGATACTCCACAGCAATAAAATTTTGTCGAATGGTAGATTATTTAATGCCAGATTTTTGTAAAATACTTAGGAAGAATTAAATTGTCTTGTTTATTATTTAGTTTTTAGTAGTTAATCCAATCATGTAGATTTGTAATTATTAGCCACTTAAAATACCAATTTATTAAAAATGTTTCTTTTTGTGTAATCTATGATATAATTGAGTGTATGTAAACAAAAAGCCTTAAAAGCTTATATTATTATTATAAACTTCTGTCTGGAGACATTAAAATATCCATTAATGATTGCAAAAATGTTTGATACTTTTTTACAACTATATTGTTTTATGTTATTATTAAAATTTTTAAATTCATAAAAATTTTCGACTTCTGGTTTTTGATTGATTTACACTTTTTGAGAGATCCAGAACACGATTTCACCATTTTTAATTATTGGCTATTATTTATTCTTTTAGTTTTTAGTAGTTAATACAATCATGTAGATTTGTAATTGTTAGCCACTTAAAAATATCAATTAGTTAAAAATGTTTCTTTTTCTGTAATCCATGATATAATTGAGTGTATGTAAAAAAAAAGCTTTAGAAGGTTGCTTATGCTATTATTATAAACTCTTGTCTGGAGATATTAAAATATCCATTAATGATTGCAAAAATGTTTGATACTTTTTTACAACTATATTGTTTTATGTTATTATTAAAATTACTAAATTCATAAAATTTTTTGACTTCTGGTTTTTGATAGATTTACATTTTTTGAAAGTTCCAGAACACGATTTGACCATTTTTAATTATTGGCTATTAACTTTCAGTGAAAATCACAAAATAGGTGTCGTTGCCATCCCGTTTTCTTGTAACTTTTAATGTGGCATAATAGGGCAAAATTTCGTACAAATATGCAAATGAAGAAATATTTGTAACGAACGTCTGTGGAATTAAAAAGAATAATTCTTATTAGTAACAGCCAACTTGAAAAATATGTTCGTATGTGTAGTAGCATCGCTCCACCCCACCCCCGAAAGTACCTCCGAGGGTGAGTGTAAATTTTCAACATGAATATTTTTCAAAAGAACTAGCTAATATCATTAAAACGAATGATTGAATCAGTGATTTAAAAAAAAAAAAAAAAAGTTATCGATTTTTTTTAAATAAAAAAATATAAAAATCATCTGCATTCATCATGGAAAATAATTTTAATTGATAATAATTTTAATAAATAATTTGTACTGCGTGGATTTTGTAGGAGAATGTAGAAGAAAGTTTTGTGATGTCTACTACTAGTTTATTTGTTTATTTTAAACGCCAATTCTAGCCGGTAAAAAAAAATAATAATTAATTAAATAATATATATATATGTGTGCGTGTGTGTGTGTGTGTGTGTGTGTGTGTGTATGTGTTTGCCCCTTTTCTAGCTTTTATGTAATATTAATACGAATTTTCTTTTATCCTTTATATGCATTCTTTAACATACATTTCCAAATAAAAATATTCATCCGTTTGTCTCATATTTATTGGCAAGATTGATGATGTTGAGGTTATTTAATTATTTTTTGGAACATTATGTATACCTCTCGAATGCAACTAACAGGAAATAATATATTTTCCTAATGAACATATACTCTGTCATTTTAACCAAATCAGTTTTCATTTTCTACCTCATTGCACAGTGTAATAAATTATTCCAGATACCATCTATGGATCATTCAAAACTTTTCCAAATACCATATTTACCCAATGTATTTAATACGTTTTCCATTGAAGTATCTGAACAATAATCAGTTTTGCGCGCAAATATTTATTTTATGTGGATAGTTTATCCCGGTGTTTGATGATAATGCTTCAATTTATTTGCCTTTTTTCAGTGAATGTTCGGTAACGATTTGTTTGTACAGATGTTGGAAATTTCTAAATTATTTGTTGTTTAATTATTTACGTAAGTTATGTATGTTGAAAGATAAAAATTAATTTATACATTGAATCACGTTAATTAAAAATAAATAAATAAATAAAATAAAATTTGGAAGCGTTTAAATATAGTAAAAAAAAAAAAAAAAAAAAAAAAAAAAAGAATAAGAAGTATATATAAATAATTTTATTTCGTTTGAAGAAATAAATAATAATATAAATAGAGTAAATTCGTACATCATATTTTAAAGAAATTATAATTTTAATAATAAAATATTAACGATAAATTTGTTTTAAAATGATCTGCTATATTTTTTTAATCATGTGAAAACAGTGATTATATAAATAACAATTTTAGTATTAAAAAATGATGAAATTTGATATTGAAAATTTAGTTGAAGAAGGAAAAAAAAAAAAAAAGTTAAAAAGAGACGAAATAAGTAAAAAATTATGTAGATTCGTAACTGAAATCTAGCGAGAATTTTTCGAATAATTTATTTGAAGGGGGGGGGGGGATGTTAAGTGGATGTGAATAATATACATGCATACGAAATTTCAGCTTAGTCAAGTGGAAGGAAGTAGGTTCTGAAATGAAATTTCGAACTGGAGTTGAATGCCCAGGGCCCCAAACCCCGCCCTTAACCCTTTCAGTCGCAGTGTTCCCGCTGATGGAACACTTAATTGTAATTCTCAAGTGCAAAAACTCATCCCGGAAATTTTTTAGCAGAAATTTACATTTATAACATAGCAGAAAAGGTCCCCTTTTTTTTAACCTCAAAATTTAAAATTTCCTTTATTTTAATTTTGTTCGTAAATTCCCGTGGTAGTGTAATTTAAATGATCCGAATTACCCTGCGCCGTACATTACTACTTTAACATATAGTATTGTCATTGGAGTCAAACATGTAATGAAAGTTTTGAGCTCAATCGAATGAAAAGCAGTGGGTTATTATTCGAAATAAAATTTTTAACAAGAGTTAAGCGCCCAGGAGACCCCAGGCCTTCCCGAAGTCTGTTACTGCTTGAGCATGTGTTGCCTTAGAAGTTATACATGTATGAAAATTTCCAGTTTAATCCGATGATAAGAAGTGGGTATAAATTCAGTTCTGAGATTTGACCCACACACACATAAATAAATAAACAATGTACCGCGTTAAATAAAGTAGTGTAATAATATTATTAATAATAAAGGATTTCTCCAGATGCTATAAAGATTAAAATGGGATTAGCAAGATGGATTTAGACGAGATAGAGGGGATTAGTTACTTTTAAAAGTGCTCAAACACTGACTTTTTGTGTACGATAATTTTCTGCATTTATTTAATTGGCCTTCCGTTTAAACGGCCTTCCGTTCCCTATATATATATTACAATCATTAATAATAGGAAATTTGTTAAAAGATTGAATTTCAAATATTTCCTATGTAATCTTTTAAACCATTATATGTAAGGAAAATTTTAAAGCTTAGATAAACCAGCTTAAAATTTCTTCATGTTTTAACCGGAGGCTATAATTAGACTTAGATAATTTATGAAACTACAAAATAAATAAATAATTCTTAGGCAAACAAGACAATTTTAATTTACAATTCAATTTTTTCAATTATAATATTGATTGACTTCATTTAAAAAAAAAAAAAAAAAAAACATTGTGGAGGTTTTTTGCACAGCCATCCTTAATATTATAATATGGAATTGGAAAAAAATTAAAGTAAATGATGCTTTGTTGCTTTCATGCTGCTTTTGTGAGATGAAAAGGTTGTATTATTTCAATTCGAAACAATTTTCGCATATGTTTACATACAAAGCTTTTATCCAGAAATAATTTTTCATTGCATTTTGCTACAAAGAAATGCACTTTGCATAAAGTTTTTTGTCAAATGTAATTTTAAAAAGGGCCTAACTAATCAGAGGTCTAAAAATTTTCCCGTAGTAACCAGCTATTACATGCATCATAAAGATATCTAAAAGAGACTATATAGAGAGAGTTAGAAATAAATAAATTATTTCATTATTTAAAGGGAAAATAAACGGTAGAGTATTTTTTTAAACACCTATTTCCAAGATCTAAAAATGATCTTAAGTAATTTGCACGGATGTTCATTTTCCTGCAGTAATCAATCGTTGCATATGAAAGAGTATTTAAAAGGAATATGCAGCAAACTTTAAAAAAATTATCACAGCAGTTACCGACTTTCGTCAAAATTTATTAAACTCATCCGTTTACCGAGAGTCAAATAATACACACGGAAAAACATCTCAACGGAAGTAAATATAAAAAGTTTGAAGGGGAAAAAAAAAAAAAAATCGTAGAACTTTTTTTTAAAGAGGGGAAAAAAAAAAAAAAAAAAAATGCCAGACCTTAAAATTTACCTATTTAATCAGGATGCCTACGAATTTTCTTACAGTAACCAAATACAAAATACAAAAAGACATCTAAAAAAGAATTTCCATAGCAATTTTAAAGAAAATTTTTTTAGTCGTTGTTGAAAGGATTTAAATTGAAATACGATCCCTTTTTTGTCTTTTCATTCCTAGTTCCATTTTTTCAATTTTCGACGAAAGTTGACAAACTCCTGTTTACACAGTGCCTGTCCTAATAATTAATTTTCTTTATTCTAATATACATATATACTTTTATAGATATGAGTCGGCACACTCTTTCACAAAAAAAAAAAAAACTTATTTGGACTAAAGAGATATTAAAACATGTAAGTCAGGGAAAAACTCGATATCGAAAACTTTGACTCAATACAATATTTTGTTACTGTGGTAATATTGAAGTCAAAAATGTTAGTGATTTTTTTTAATAATTTTATTATATATATGGATATATATGTTACCGCTAAAGTGCAGAAATCAGTGAATCTGCAGATTAGCTAAGTAATCTGCACACTAACTAGGGTGATCCGTTAAAGTGAGGAAAATTATTTCATTTCTCAAATTACCTAGGTAATCTGCGAATTACCTAGATAATCTGCACATTACCTACTAGGCACTCATTAAAATGAAAATAAGATCTCTAGTGTTGAAATTTTACAACACGCTGTGTTGTATTTGTTTTTTTTGTTTTTTTTTCATTCGGGAAAAAAAAAAAAAAAAAAGATTAGTTTTCTTTCTTTCTTTACTTATTTTAATCTGTATGTGTTTTAATTTTTATGTCTTTTAAAGTTATATATATTTTATATTTTTTATTTATTTCATCTTTTTTTATTCTGTCAATATAAGTTTGAAGATGTTATGTATTTTTAATATGAAATATAATATCTTTAATAGCTTTCAATAAATTCTATTTTATAAATGAATGTTAGAATTGTAATACAGTAACGATTTCTTTTCAAAATAAAAATATATAACTAATTAAAAAAAATGTTTTATTAACAACTTATATTGCTATTACTATTTTAAAAAAAAGTTATGCACTAATTTTTAATTCCTTAAAGAAATATTAAATTAGACAAATCAGAAGCATTATTTAAGAAGTACTTCAAATGATTAAAACTGCTTTAATAATTTTTAGAACGCATGAAAATTAAAATGACAATTTTCCAATGCTTTATTAAACTATATTTTGCAGCATACATACATCTGTACAAGTTTAGAAAATATATTAATTTTACAATAAAAAAAACTTTATTAACACATTTTGCGATAAACTACAACGAAATTATCTGAAAAAGCGAGCAAAATTAAAATAAAAATATAAAAATAAAAATATAATCATGATACATAAAATATATAAAGGAAACTTAAAATTGAAAGAAACATTAAAAAAAAAAAAAAAAAAAAAAAAAAATGTAATGAAATGCTAAAAAATGCTTAAAAATTTCATATTAAGTATTTATCAAATAATGCCATAATATTGAATGTCATATTTTTCAGAGTTAAAAATTAATACATCTTTTTTTTTTTTTTTCAGTAAGTAATAGTAATTTAAATCAATTTAAAAAAAAAAAAATTAGTTTTAAAAAGTTGTGGTTTAATAGTTTTATTTCGGGAGGAAATAATTACTGTGCTGTAAATTTAATATTTATGATTCAAAATGAAGTTTCACGAGAGAGAGCGTTTAATTAAAATTAGATTTCATTAATAAAATGCAGACCCTTATCAAACTTTTATTGACAGAATTAAAAAAGAGAAGAAATAAAATCAAAATTAAAACAATTATAACTTACTTGTTACTTTAAATTTTGTGTTGGTCACAATAAGAAACCTAATCATGGCTTCGATGCTCCACGTTTTGCGTTTACCATTTATCATATCGGAGAGGAAGGGATAAAAGTTTTAGTTTGTGTTTGAAAGTCATTCGCGTACAGTCGGTAACAAAAGTGTCCGAACACTAGCAAAAATTCCTATATAAAAAAAGTACACTTAATACTGTTTTGTTAAATAAATCCTTGTCGAATCCTGTTCTTAGTCAGTCTAAGAACAGGATTCGACAAGGATTTATATAACAAAACAGTATTAAGCGTACTCTTTTTATATAGGAATTTTTGCTAGTGTTCGGACACTTTTGTTACCGACTGTATCTGTATCACATGACTGTTTGATATCATAGTGAATGTAGAAAAACTAAGGCTTGAAACAAACATTTGAACTTTAACGACACAGAAGCCGCTAATGTGCAGATTACCTAGTTAAAATGCGGAAAACTCTTGATTCCACACTTTAAAGTGTCATTTTAGTTAATCTGCAGATTAGCTAGGTAATCTGCACATTAACGGATTTCGAGCTTTAACGATAACATATATACACTTATTGCCAAAAAAAATTGCGCACCAAGAAAAAGTTGTCAGAATGAAACGGAATTTTGCATACGTAAGTGCAACGTTGATATAAGTAAATGACTATAAAATCAAACTGAAATGATCATTTATTACAGGGAAAATTATGAAAGAATGGAGGTTTTTAGTAGCCTGTTGGACCACCTCTAGCGTGAATGCACGATGGGATACGGGCAAGTATTGAGACATACCAAGTCCTATATGATGTCTTGCGGCATCTCGTTTCATATTTGTTGTAAACGCATCTCTAATTCGTCCAAACTCGTAGGCCGCCAAACTTGCTGACCCAAATGGTCCCAGATATGCTCGATTGGTGACAAATCTGGGGATCGAGCAGGCCAAGGAAAGGTAGTATTGTGGCGGAGGTAGCCCTGTAATACTATTGCTGTGTACAGGGTACAGTCGTTTTTCAACTGGCTGAGCACAGTCCTGTTGTATAACGACTCCTGGGAGTCCTGTCATGAGTGGCAACACTTATGGCTAAAGGATGTCACGAACGTACCACTGGGCGATCATGATGACGGGGATCAGTATCAGGGATGACCGTGTCTCGTATGCAATGTCATCCCATGTCATCACACCAGCTGTAGGTGCGGTGTACAGCTGTAAAGCAAAGGCAGGATTGAGGCGTTCACCACGATGCCTCCACATACGTACATGATTGTCATCACTGTTCAAACTGAATCTATGTTCGTAGACAGTTGCAGTCCAACCCCGTCGAGCGCGACGCCACTCCAAACAAAGAATTTTTAGTACGATAGTATAAGTTCTTTGACTCCAAACGGAGGAGAGGGAGTGAGTATTATTGGCGGGACATGTAGTGGACACCGTGATAGCAAATATCCTACAGCCAGGTGCCTTGCAATGGTATGCACAGACACAGGGACAGGTCGTGTAAGTGCTGCATATGTCCGGTTGGCGGACAACGAGACAGTTGGCGCTATGCGTATGTTTCGTATATGATCTGACGGTTTTTTAGATTATTAGTTTGTCGAGTGCATCCTGATCCTGGTCACCGTGTAAGCGACCTCTTGTCCACTAACCCCAACACCTCCTCACAGTAAAATCAGAACGGCCTAGGTGCCTGGTTACTCGCCGAGCTAATCATCTGAATTCCATCAAATCGATGATTCTTCCCCTCTCGGACTCTGAAAGCTGCTCGTATTGTCTTTGATGGCGGCGCAACGGCATCACTCTACAACAGATTATGAACACCAAATAAGCTCTGTTTTTCTGTTTTATACTCAATCAAGAACAAAGTTCAACGCCCTCTGGTGGAATTACGCAATGCGCAATTACGCTGCTTTTCAAATTATTTACATATCTGCCTGGCACATACCTTCATGCCAAGTTTCGATAGGCTGTAGTAGAAATATATAAGAACAAATATATGATGATAATGGGGAGCTGTGCAGTGACCATTGCCCACCTATGCCAACTAGTTTTTAATATGAATTCAGACTTAACAAGTAATATAAAATAAAAAAAAATTAAGTCAATTCCTACTTACAAACACTATCGAAGAAGTTTTTTTTAAATAATTTTGAATTAGGAAATAAAAAGCGCGCGTGAAAAATGAAATAAAAATAATTATAAGATTTAAAAAAACTTTTTATATACCATGTTTTAAATTTTCTGATGAATCATAGAGCTCTTATCAATGTGCATAAATTTTTTTAAGTGATAATGACGTCAATTTTTGTGAGATGCATTATTTAAATTTTTATATTTTTTTAATGTTCACGTTTAATTAAATGTATTTATTTTTATGTCGAAAGAAAATGAACTCATATTTTTTTCTCCCAACAATTAAATTATAGCTAATATTTTAATGGCTATATTAACACTATTAGGATGTTATTATTTTCATATTTTAATTAATTATAAGAAAACTAATAAAAAATTCGAAAATCGGACTTCGAAGTATTGTGTTGTCACCGTGTTCTGAGCAATCCTGAAAGTTTCAAATGTCTAGCTAGTCGGGAAGTTAGTTAAAAATCGATTGCAAGATTTGTACATGATATAGGGGGAGTGTGAACTAATAGTTGGAATTGTGAAAAAAGAGTGTGTGTGTTTCTGAACATAGATTATTTGACATTTCTCTCGACTCCATAAAGACGTCCGTTTCTTTCATTAAAAAAGAAAAAAAAGAAAAAACATTAATCATCTGTGTGTTTACTTCTCGTGATGGAAGCAGAAGTAAGTGTAGGGGGAAAAAAAAAATCCCTTAAAAGAGTGTTGTTTGCCAAGTTTTTTTAAGATCCAGCTGTTTTGAAGGTCAAAATTGTTGTCAAAATGTCTTAAACGAAATTTGATGAAAATGAAACTAATCCTTCATTATTTTACTAATGGGTAGATTTTGTTTTTAGAAAATATGCTAATTATATGTCAACAATGTTTAATTTAAAATGGTGGTTTAATTTCCTTGTACATTAATTGAAATTTTTTCTTTCTTTTATATCAATTCTATAATAGAATGAATTAAAAAAAAAAAAAAAATCATATTAGCTGTGTTAGATCTAAAACAAAGTTTTTTTTAACATAATAAATTTACAATTATAACAATCATTATGGCAATATAATATGCTACTTACATAATTACTTTATTTTTGAATGTTTTTAAAGTGTTAATATTATATACACAAAAGTTAATGAGTTAATATTAACAAAAATCGTACATAGAATAATGATAATAATAATAATTAATTATTATTATAAAATCTTCGACAATTACGGGATTACAGAAAATATTCGATTAGTCAAATAATAAATAAATAAATAAATAAAAAATAAATAATTCAATAAAAATAAAAATGTTAAAATACAGAAAATTTGTGTAATTTTCTACAGAAAATTTCTGCTTTTTAAACTACAGAAATTGGGTGTGAAATTACATCTTAATCTGACAAAAAAATATTTTCTCTGTAACCAGATAATACAAAAACAATGTAGAAAAAACAATTCCATTTAGACGGCGCTGCGTCACCGCAGAAAGAAAAAAGAAGAACATGTATATTTTGTTTATTCGATATCAAATGTTTCTCAGCTTCTATTAGTTATTGCATTGTTATTGTGAATTACTTTTAACATGAACTGTTTCCATAAAATCCTGTCCAAATGAAGATTAGTTTAGTTATGGGAAGATTAGTTACTGATAGCATGAACTGCTAATAACAGGAACAAATTTTTTATCCCCCTTGGGATTCACGTTAACGCTGTTCGACTGTATCTGTATCAGTGGTTATAGATTTTCTCTAGTTTCGTGGGGACACCCCCCCCCCCCCCCCACCCTTCGCACTGTGCAACATTCAGCGAAGGTACATACATACCTGTGTATGAGAATAGAATGACGGAATTTTACATTTTGTGATACTATTTTTAGCCATTTGATATCCAAGTATGATTGGGAAGTGATAAGTACCATTACGAAATGTGAGTCCGTGGCTGCGAGTTGACAACGTCGACTGAAACGCGGTAGTTCCGGGTTCGATCCTAGCTGGCAAATTTTATTTAATTCCTTTTTTTTTTCTCTCTTCCTTTTCCCTGCGCCCTACCGAAAAAATCTTTTGTGTTCGAATATATTACTCTGTTAGGAAAAATTACTTTCAACGTAGTTTTTCTGCGGATATTTTCTAGCAATTTTGTATGTATTGTTTAATATTTTCCATTAAGGAAAATTTCTTTCAGCGTATTTTTTAAGGATATTTTCTGGTAACTTTGTATGTGTTATTTAATATTTTTTGTTAAGGAAAATTTCTTTCAACGTATTTTTTCGACGAATATTTTTTGGCAATTTTGTATATATTGTTTAATATTTATTTTGTAAGGAAAATTTATTTCAACGTATTTTGTAGCAACTTTGTATGTATTGTTTAATATTTTTGTTAGGGAAATTTCCTTCAACATATTTTTTCTACGGACATTTACTGGTAACTTTATATGTATTGTTTCATATATTCTGTTAGGAAAAATTTATTTCAATGTATTTTTTCTACGGATATTTTCTAACAATTTGACTGCCATGAATTTTCTGTAATATAATAGGATTTATTATTATTATTATTATAATTTACAGCGCATAACAGAAAATCACTTTTTTTTTAAATTAAATTAAATTTTTTTTTATTTATTCATTTATTTATATTTTGTTTTTAATATTTTGAGCAAGATAAAGAATACAAAAGCATAACAACGAATTTTTTTTTTTTTTTTTGTGGAAGGAGCTTTTTAAAATTCTAATAAAAATTTTACCATTTTTTTAAATAGAAAATCTTTCTTTCAAGCTTTCTAGTTCATGGTCTAATTAGATTAATGCTATCTTCATCCCTCTCTCGTTACTTAAATAATGCAAATTCTAAAAATTTGGGATCCTGACTCATACATTTTCTGATGTTTCTTATCCATTGGTTGAAGTAGAAAGGGAGATCTGGCTAATATTGGCATTTTATATATATATATTTTACTTTTAACATTAACAGTAATATTATTAATTAATTAAAATATTTATTGTATTAACATGTGTAGAAAAGGTCTTGTTGAATATATTCATAAAATAACTTTCATATCTTAATTTTTTTTTTTTTTTTTTTTTTTTTACAATTCAATTTTGGATAACCAGGATATTTGTCACAATACGTCCCAAAGAAGGAGCAAATTGTAACATGTTTGAAACATATTGGGGCACATAAAATAAAACTTCAAAAATCACGATAAAATATATTTTAATGCAATATATGTTTTTTTTTTTTTTTTTTTTTTTTTTTCCACACTTTAAAACTGTATATTTAAAACAAAACTATTATGAAAAGAGTAAAAAAAAATATAATCAATAGGAATGTATCATGGTTTGTCTTTTGTTTACGTCACATTAAGTCCAATCCTTACAAATTATGCATTACACTCTAAGCAAATTAAATACAGGCCTTCAATGCTATCTGATACATTTTCTTTTTCCTTCTTTTAAACTTTTTGTGGGGCGGAAATGCTAGAAGAATCACCCCGTGTTCATTACATTACAATAATCTAAAACCTCATTATAAAGACGGGCAGCCTAGTTATTCAGCAATTCTGACATCTGGAGGTTTTAGGTTCACTCAAGACTTTTAACCAAATGTTTAGTAAAAAATATAAAATCAGAGCCTAGTCCATACACTTGGGTTATTGTAAACGTAGGAACCTAGGAGACTGTCACGAATAAAATTATCTAAGAAAAACATCCAGGGGATTATAGGGCTAGATTTCTCTGAGCACTGGTAACAAGCACTTTAAGTTCACTCAAGACTTTTAACCAAATGTTTAGTGAAAAATATAAAATCAGAGCCTAATTCATACACTTGGGTTATTGTAAACGTAGGAACCTATGAGACTGTCACGAATAAAATTATCTAAGAAAAACTTCCAGGGGATTATAGGGCTAGATTTCTCTGAGCACTGATAACAAGCACGATAGTTATATTTGCTTCCCTATCAGCTGAGGTCATTCCACCAACTCTTTTATTGCCGTATTGAACAATTATTTTAACAGATTTCTAGTTTACTCCTACTAAAATTTCATCTATATTCGGTATATGTCATTTGAACTAAAATTATTAAATTCTAGTACAAAAATTAAGTTATTAAAAAATACTTCAACATTCAAGGCTGTCACAAGCAGCCTTTTTTTTTTTTTTTTTTTTTTTTTAATTTTCCTACCACTATTTCCATAATATAAATTTTATAATAAATTTATGTAGGCAAACTGCAGATTTACCTGCGTAAATATATTGTAAATTTTATTTATTTGGAAATAGTGGTACAAAAAGAAAAAAAAAAAAAAAAAAAAAAAAAAATGTTTGTGGCAACCCTAACATTGTATTTATTAAAGTTCGTATTCATGGCTTCGTATTCGTACTCCCAAAAGAAAATTATCGGATGATGTTGCATAAACTTTAGCAACAATTTTTATTTTCATGTTTGTTTTTTAATTATTTTTCGGAATCATTTATTTTATTTTTAATTTCGATCGTGAATGCTAAATTTGATACTTGTGAAGGACTTGTACCGTGAAATGAATTGGAGGTTTCTTTCGCATATCCATTCACTGCCTTCTCTTCAATAGATTCATGTAAATGCCATACGAGATTTTTTTTTTTTAATCCTATATAAATAATTATTAGTCCACTTTTTATTTATGTATTTAAGAACGGACATTCTGTTTATTTTGAAAATATTCGGAAACTTTCGTAAATTACACATTCGAGTTTCTACTTCTTAAACACAGGCATGAGATTTTTCCACGGATCTGCGATTTTCCGCGTTTATGTGATTTCTGTTAATTCCGCGTTTTTTTTTTTTTAAATCAAAATCCAATAACGATCAGTGTTCAAACGGTCCACGAAAGACTTTAGATTCTCAATCTTTCTCCATCCAAAATATAAATGTCAGTATTCATTTTAAACGTGCTTTATCAGATTCTATAACTTATAAAAGAACAGAATTATTCAATATTTTTCACTCATGTAATTTTTTTTGTCCTCTCCTTCCCCCCCCCCCCTCTTTTTTTTTCATCTCTAACTATCGCCGATCAAACATTCTGCGGGAAACCTTTTACTTTTGAATATTTATCCATCCACAATAAAAATATCAATATTAATTTTAAACTTACTTTATGATATTCTAGAACCCATAAAGAAGTAGAATTGTGTTTAATATTTCTCACTCATGAACTACTTTTTACCCCTCCCCCCCTTTCCCATTTTCCATCACCAGTGTTGATTGCTAGCTAATTTTTTATTTTTTCCACACGTTTTATTGTGTTCATGTACATTATTCTTTTAGTTTAATTTGTCACTTTTAAAATATATTGTATAGTTTTTCCCTGTGCGCATTATTTTTCATTTGAAATAAATTTTATGAACATATTTGTATTAGTTTTCCCCACGCGCGTTATTTTTCATTTGAAATTAATTTTATGAACACGCGTGTTTCTTCTTTTTTTTTAATTTTCTGCACTGTCATACCTGTAAACAACTTTCTAATAATTTGCTGAAGTCGTTTTAGATACTTCGGTAAGATCCGTGTAATTTATCAATATTTTTCCTAAATTAAAAATAATCGTATTAAATCATTTGGATGCAAGTAGTGATGCCGTCACAAAATTACTCGTAGCATCGCATCTATCATACCCCCCCCCCCACACACACACACACATCTAAGCCATTTTGAACATTCTCTAGTATTAAGGCTTATCAATATTATTCGTATTGACAAAAAATTGATATTCATATAACAAAAACTTGCATGTCTTAGTTTTTTTTTTTTTTTTTTTTTTTTTTTTTTTTCGAGAGAGAGAGAGATTATTCAAATATAAGCTTAAAATTTACTTTTTAAGAGGAAAGATGCACAATAATTGACTTTAAAAAAGAAAAGGTGACCCTATTTTATTATTTTTAAACGGTAGACAAAATTTATCAAGCCGTTCGCTCAAAAGACCATACATGTGCTATGACTAAGAGCCGCTAGATATACTCTATTCTAGATATATTCTCTTGTAGCCTTTACTATAATAACCTGTACTTATTAGCTTAATAACAGAGCTCCACGTCCCTACTTGCCCCTGTCACAAATATTCCGATCTCTCATAGCTGAGAATAAAATAAACTTAAAAGAATAACTAATCAATTTCCGTTCCATTTGAAATTTGTCACACCAGTGCGCTTAAAGGTGGTACATGGGAAGTGCCGGTGTTGATCCTAAGTCGCGCTCATCGACCTAGCCAGCCGTTCGGAGTTTTCTAACTCGCTTAAATACGAGCTAGGAATCTTTATAATAGACCCCCCACGGAGGGAATTCCACCTATAGGCCTAATACCCCAGTGTAGTCAATCGGCCTTAAGCCACACAACCAATCGTTTGAAATATGTTTTTTGCAGGACGATAGCCGATAATACCGTTGGCTTTATTGCAAAATGCATTTCAAGAGCTGCAGCATGGAAAAAAAAAAATCATTGAAAACCTCAAATAAAGGAAAACCTCAATGAAAACTTCATATGAAAACCTCAAACAAATATCGTGTAAATTCAAAAAGTTGTGAGAGATAGAATGAACAGAATTTCAGTTCTTCGCAAACAAAGAGGACGATGATAGGGGTTTTTATCCATATTCATTTACAATCAGAAAACACTGTATTACCATTGGGCATTGATTGAATCAAAATAAAAATGTGAGTAAAACCCCTTGTAGTGTAGCTTTTAATTTGAGAGGAACTAAAATTCTGTTCATTCTATGTCTCATTTTTTTTTTTTTTTACACGACACGATATTTCTTTGGAGTTTTTATATAAGTAACTCAATACTTTTGGCTGTTAAATTATGTAAATGAAATTTCACTAAATTTTGCGCATGCGTCATTAAAAATTATTTAATAGAATTGCTCATATTTCGTAATCTTTCTTTTTGCATTCTGATTGCAGCAGGTTGTGTCTAATATAGTCAAGTTAGATTCATAAAAATTTATACATATAATTAGAAATATCCTCATAATCACATGCTACTGTCAAAACACATTTCGAGCATTACATTTTTACAGGGTGATCAAAAATTTTTGATTTTTGTTTAATTTTTTACTGTTCCCCTTGTCCTCTTTAGGACAAAACTTAGACCGAACTACATGATGTATAATCAGTTCGCCATACTCTCAAAGTTTCGAGATGATTCCTATAGAAAGTTTCTTCATATTAGACAAAACGTCTAAATTCGAAAGTGTCCAAATGCTTATTGGTAGATAATGCACGTGTGCGCATTACTGGTTGTGTCATAACCACGAGAAACTATATGGAGAATTTCATTTAATAAAATATAGGTGTTTCTCCTCCCTAATCGGGCCAAACGAATATATATATATATATATATATATATTGAGTTTTGTTGAAACAATTTCGTATTTTGAGAATTAATTTTAAAAAAATCTGGTGTGTAACAGCCACACGACTTCCATTACCCAGTAAGGACATCTAATAGAGTGTTTATATAGCAAATTTGAAGAAAATCTTTAGAGCCGTTTTTGAGATACGGACTTACGGTCCCACTTCCGGTTAAACTCAATTATTGACAGGAAAACAATAATTACATACAAAAGCATATTTAAAAGTGAGTTAAAATGGCGAGTTTGAAAAAAATCCGTACAACCGTTTTTAAAGGAACGCCTTTGCGAGGCCTGAAATTGAACTATTTATACAGGACGCCTATCAATTTTCCTGAACTAACCAACTATATCATTCGAAAGGACATCTAATAGAGTGTTTATATAGCAAGTTTGAAGAAAATCGTTACAACCGTTTTTGAGATACGGACTTACGGTCCCACTTCCGGTTTCCGATGTCCCACTTCCGGTTTTTCAATTTTCACCAAAATTTGGAAATTTCATCTGTACACCGGACGTATTTCAATTCTAAAGTGTCGTAGCTCTATCTTTATTAGTTTCTGAGCTATAATAGCCAGAAGATTCTCCACATACATACATACATACACACACACACACACACACACATACATACACACTGACCAATTGTCAAAAACCACTTTTTTGGACTCAAGGGACCTTAAAGCGTGTAAATCAGGTGAAAACCCGATATCGAATTTTTAGACCAAATACAATACTTCCATTACCTACGGTAGTAGGGTAATGGAAGTAAAAAATACTAATATTGGTGATCAGTGATTAAATAATTGCCTATTTAAATTGTTTTAGCTCAAATTATCGCTTTTTTGTCCTTCAATTATTTTTTAGTTGCGAAGTAGCTCGACACTTCTGCAATGGGCTACAAAAATTATCGTATGTGTTATGAAAAAATTCGAGTTCAAAAACGAACTATTAAAAAAAAAAAAAAAGATAGATAGAAAGAAAAAAGAAAAGAAAAGAAAACTGCGAATTTAAAACGGGTTTATAAGATTATTTTAAAATTTTACTACAAAAATTAGCACGAAAATAATTACTTATTTCGGTAATCAACTGAGGTCTGTGATGTTAAATGGGAAGATCTTCCAATTCCACTATTTATGGCTTGGAGGAACCGATCAGGACATAGGCCTTATTAAAACTCAAATAAACTACTACGTCAGAAACGCCAAAAGAAACATTTTTTTTTTTTTTTTTTTTTTTTTTTTGGGCGTTTCTGACGTAGTAGTTTATTTGAGTTTTAATATTCCAACGCCAAGTCTCCTGTTATTTTTATTATTATTATTATTATTATAGGCCTATGTCCAATCCGACCTTCACGTGGTGCAGCTGTTAGTAATGCGTAGCATTACGAATCAAAACGGATGGGCTCGGATTAACCCATTAGCGCACAGTGTCCTCATTTGAGGAAAGCTAATAAAATTACACGTATATTTTTTGTGGTTTCTTGTAATGATTTCTGCTTTTTAGTGACAGTTTATAGCGTCACTCTAAGTGATCCTTGAAAGTTTTATGTGCCTACAATTAATTATTATTTCATAATTTGGATAGTCATTATATGATTTTTCATTCGTCGCACCTACATTTGCTTTTTGCGCAGGTATACTAATTTAAATCAAGTTGAATAATAATACATATTATAATACTTTACTTTCAAGATCTTTGTCAACATATAATAGGAAATGAATCTGTTATCTCAAAGTTTTTCTATCTCGAAGTTTTCTCGCTAGAACACTAAACGTCAATAAATGAGGATAGGCTTTAAATTTAAAATTATCAAAAGAACTGCTTAAGTTAATATATTTTACTGTCAGTTGTCTATATTAATTTAGAAGTGAAATAATCAGCTAATAATATTTTGCAAAATTAATTCGGGCGTTAACGGGTTAAAAAGCATTGGCCAGTTTGGTATGACTTGGCCAACTCCTCCTTTTTATGTAAAAACGCCTGTTTCATATGTACACAATGGCCCTCAGTCCTATATTAACTTATGTTTCAGAAACTCGGAAATTAACGTGTAAAACAATTCAAAAGCTTCAAACAACTCAGAAAAGCATGGAGAGGTACATGTTAGGATTCACCCGAAGAGACAGAAAGCGAAGCACGTGGACTAGGGAGTAAACCGAAATTACGGTTGATATTTATAGAATAAAGAAGTTAAAATGGAGCTGGGCTGGCCACCTTGCCAGAAGAAACGATGATAGATGGACCACCAAAGTCCTATTTTGGATACAGAGAATTAAGAAAAGACCGAGAAAGAGACCACAGTGTCGTTAGAGAGATCAAATCTTGAAGTTTGGAAGAGCAAAATGGAGAAGAATTGCAGAAAACAGACCATACTGGAATCACATAGGAGCGGCCTTCACCCTGCTGTGAATTGATAAAGACTGAAATAGATTATGATGATGATGAAACAACTCAAAAATTTGGGAAAAAGTTACAAGTAAACTTTTAAAATCTTCCGACCACTGGCAAGTAATTTAAAATTTCAATTTTTCATATCTATATCAATTTTAAAGCATTCTAATAACATTTACGGAAGTTAGAGAGGGGACAGACAGACAGATAGATAAATCAAAGTAATTATCCCTTTTCAATATTGTTGGAAATGTTTAAAAGCAATCTTGGAAAAATCAATACAAATTTTTGAGAGGAAGGTTTTATATTTGCGATTTTCCTTTGGTTGAAGTTTAAAATTTCAAACTGACAATCTTGCCATAGTGCTCTGAATTTAAAGCCCCAATATTACTAGAAGTAAGAAGAGGAGAGGGTGTGTTGTGCATTTGTTGTTTATTTTAAATGAAACTTTTGTAAGATTTTTTCCTATTTATTGAAATTTTATTTTTCTGAGTGAAAATAATGTCTGGACCAGGAGTCGAACCCCGGATCTTTGACTTACAAGGTCAAGGCTCTACCATTTGAGCTATCCAGGCCGACAACCGGTCAGCATTACTCACTCAGACAACCTTTAGGCAGAAACCTTTCTGGTCTATCGTGTAGATAGCTCGACAGAAATAAGCGGCAGAAAATGGAAAACACCATTAAACAATGGGAGAAAGAAATGCAATTTTTATTAAAATCACACAATCAACTGTGGAAGAAAATCATATCTATTGAAATTTTATTTTTCCGACTGAGTGAAAATAATGCCTGGACCAGGAGTCGAACCCCGGATCTTTGACTTACAAGGTCAAGGCGCTACCAATTGAGCTATCCAGGCCGACAACTGGTCAGCATTACTCACTCAGACAACCTTTAGGCAAAAACATCTCTGGTCTATCATGTAGATAGCTCGACAGAAATAAGCCGCAGGAAATGGAAAACACCATTAAACCGGTTGTCGGCTGACCGGTTGTCGACCTGGGTAGCTCAATTGGTAGAGCCTTGACCTTGTAAGTCAAAGATCCGGGGTTCGACTTCTGGTCTAGGCATTATTTTCACTCAGTCGGAAAAATAAAATTTCAATAAATATGATTTTCTTCCACAGTTGATTGTGTGATTTTAATAAAAATTGTATTTCTTTTTTCTTATATTTTTAGTTTATTAAAAATAAGTTGGTGGTGAGAGAGGGACCATACTGTAATTTTCCCAAGGCCCCAGGTATCTAAAGGTGTTCCTGCTATGTAGTAGTGAAAATGATTTTCTAAATTATTATACATTTTCCGAGAGAAGATTATGAAATATTTTAAAACATTCTTAGCAACCATGGCTAATACTTTTAAGACTCCCTAGTAACGTATGAAATATTTTATCAAAAATCAGTCATCTAGATAATCATAGAAAAATAAAATTGCAGTGATAGAAAACAGTACAAAATATATTGATTCAAAGCATATTTTTCAATTCGTCGCGTTTCATTAAAAGGGAATTTTCAGTACCCTCGTTAATTAACTTTCTCTTGCAATGCAGAAAGAGTTATCAGAAACTTATTGTGATTAAAAAAATCGATAATGTTCATTTCACAAGCAACAAGCAAACAGAGGAAATAATTATATATTTTTTTAAAAAGTTAGGAATGAAAAAAGAATTTTCTAGTTCAGTTGCGTATATGACTTCCAATTTATTTATAATGTCGGGTATTGATTTTAGTGTTCATCCTTTATATTCCACGCATCGAAAATGGGAGATAATTATTCCCCTGATCTACCGAAACAATAATTATGAACTGGTATAAATATATCTCTTGTTTTCTGTTTTTATATTTTTTCCCTTTATTATTTTATTATGTGTTTTGTGTCTGTTTAATGAATTATGTTTTAGTAATTTCCAAGTTAATATAGATTTATTAATCAACTTTAAAAAAAGAAAAAAAAGAGGTTCACAATTTCACATTTTTTAAAATTATTAGTACTTTCTGTGCATTAGTACTTTCTGAATGTGATGCATTTACTTTTATTTTAAATGACGTAAGATTGATTAAATTATTGAAAGTGTTAATTTTTTTTTTTTTTTTTTATCAAATGCACATTCAAAAATTCAATAGATTTTATTCAATTTTGAAGGAATAGAGTCAATGCGAAAATGATTTTATTTAATGAAAATAGAATGTCTAAGAGGTCCTAGTTTCGGAGAAAAACAAGAAAATTCCGAAGGACTAGATCTACGAGCGCGACCTGGATATAAGGGTTTCCAGGCCAACGCAAACAAGCTTTTCCTGAAATAGAGACAAAGGGTACAAAATGCTTACTAAATAAAATCAATAAAAGTGTCAACGTTTGAAAATGCAAAATGCAGTTGGTGAGATATTGTATTCTTATTTTATGAGATTTAATTTGGTATCAAGGAGGCCAGACCAACAGCTTCTATAATAATGCCGCCAAACTGTGTTTTACATAACGAAAGATCAGCCGATTATATCCAATCTGCACTATCCTATAGATATTATCGGAAATGTTTATTGGATGTAATCGGCCGATTATATCCAATCTGCACTATCCTATATATATTATAGGAAATGTTGACTGGATGTAATCGGACGAATATATATCCAATCTGCACTATCCTATAGATATGATAGGAAATGTTTATTGGATGTAATCGGCCGATTATATCCAACCTGCTCTGTCCTGTAGATATTATAGGATTGTGAATGGATAAGAATTGGATTGATAGGAAGTGTGGATTGGATGTAATCGGCTGACATTACATGACGTAAAGCTCTGTTTGGAGGCATTATTATACGAGGTGTTGGTCAAACTAGCAACCCTGGTTGGAATCTGACACCCTCTGACTACCAGATTTCAGAGCAGAACCTCTCGGCCACTGGTGAGACCATTTTCACATGTGAAACCATTTAATATTTCTGATATTTATTTCTTCGTGTCATAATTAGTGCGAAAAATATTTGAATATTATAAGTCTACAGTAATAAAAAGTATTTTGATGTTATAGAATAAAAAGCATGCTTCCTTTATAAAATAATCTCTTTTTAATTATGTATACTTTTTAAATATGCGTACAAATGGTAACTAATGAAATTTTAAACTCCTCCTATCTAACGATTTCACTTTCAAAGTGTGATAAAATTGGGCAAATAACAATTTTCGTTATCTTTCTTTCTTTTGTAATTCTTCTTTTATTCAATTTTCTTTCTTATTTTCTTCGTAGAAAAGCACTCACTACCAATTTAATTAGTACAAAAATTTTATAAATGTAAGAAATGCTAGGAAATTTTGAAAACGAGTGTAAAAACCAAACCTATCATTATAAATATTTTAAGACTGTTTCTACAAAGAAATCGTCAAATTTCTGAAACAAATACATGCATATGCAAGGTCATGAAAATATATGTATAATGCATACAAACAATAAAATTTAATTCGTACGGATTATTGATTTTATGCAATATTCTTGCACTAAATTTTTCGCTTATGTAAAAAATAATTATGAAATTAAAATTGAACTCTATTCCATAAATTTACCTATTTCATTGTCAGAGAATACGTAGATTGATGATTGATACGATAATTAGAAATTGAAAATTGAGAATTCTAAAGAATAATCTGAAACGCATAAACTTATCCATCCACCAACATTCAATCCCCTTCCACACGCACACACATTCACATGTAATTTATAGTTTTTTGCGCGTAAAATAGATAAAAATAATTATAAGATAAAAAAACTTTTTATAAACCATGTTTTTAAATTTTCTGTTGAATCATAGCTATAGAACTAACTACATTAGCACTTTATCAATATGTATGAAATCTTTAAACCGATAGTGACGTCAATTTTTGTGAGATACATAATCTAACTTTTTACAATTTTTTAACGCTCACATTTAATTAAATTATTTATTTAATCACGTTTATTTATTTTTATGTCGAAAGAAAATGAACTCGTAATTTTTTTTTGGCAACAATTAAATTATAGCTAATATTTTAATGGCTATTTATAAGGTATTAGGAGGTTATTATTTTCATATTTTAATTCATTATAGGAAAACTATTCGAAAATTCGAAAATTGGACTTCGAAGTATTGTGTTGTCATCGGGTTGTGAGCTGTTGTGAAAGATTCAAGTGTCTAGCTAGTAGGGGAGTTAGTTAAAATTGGATTGCAAGATTTGTACCGGACAAACAAACAAACAAACAAGAATAGAAGTTAAAAAAAAAAGCATGGTAATGAGGGGACGGGGGACATTTTAATGATAATTTTCGTCTAAATACAGATTTGTGACCGTACGTTTTCAATTTGAAAGTTACGTCAGTCACAAATCTCTATTTTAGAAAAGAAAACAATTGTAAATTAATTCCCATTTTAATTCAAGATGCTTTTTATAAATTCTGAACATATTTTAAAATCATTAAAAAAAAAAAAAAAAAAAACATTCAATATGCAGCTTTTAGTGTGAATAAGTGAAATAATTTTCTTAATCGTTTTGAATTAAAAAAATGACACCGGAAATTTTTGTGTAAAAATACTTATATTACATTTTACCAAATACCTTCTCAAACGTTTTATAAATGTTGTCCTGGAAAATTTTCCTATGTCAGTTTTTTTAATTTAAAAGACAGAACTTTTCGTTACACTTAATATAATAAATAAATAAATAAAAATCTGGTGTGAAACAACCACACGACTTCCATTACACACTATTACACGTATCATACGAACATTTCGAGATAATTTAATTAGAAGGCATAAAATTGACCTGACAAAGTAGAGACCTAAATGTTTTTCGGTAAGAGAAAGCTGATACACGTGTAACGACATATAAAACCGATTTGCATAGCGAGTTTAAAAATGAGAAGGAAAAAAAAAAAAAAAATAGATGAGCTATTTTTTTAAACATTAATTTCCGAGATCTAAAACTGACCTACCTAAGCAAGTTGATTGTTAATTTCCCTGTTATAACCATGTAATACTAAAAGGATATCTAAAATGGGTTTATGTAACATTTTTCAAGAAAATCGTTTGAGCTGTTTTTGAGATACCGACTTTTACAAAAACTTGGCATACTCAATTGTTGACTGGAAAATACTAATTACATTGAAAAGGACATCTAAAAGTGGGGTAATATAGCGAGTTTGAAAAAAAAAAATGTGCAGCTGTTTTTAAGGAAACGTATTTCCGACACCTGAAATTGGGCTATTTATACAGGGCGCTTATCAATTTTCCTGATCTAACCAACTAATTCATACAAAAGGACATATAATATAAAGTTCATATAGCAACTTTGAAGAAAATCGTTAGAACTGTTTTTGAGATACGGACTTATGATCTCACTTCGGTTCCCGATATTTCACTTCCGTTTTTCCAATTTTCACCAAAAGTTCGAAAAATCATCTGTACACCAGATCTGTCTCAACTCTGAAGTTCAGCAATTCTATTTTTGTTACTTTCGGACATATGACTCGGTATCGAATTTTCGGACCGAATACAATACTTCCATTACCTACGGTAGTCGGGTAATGGAAGTACTACATAAATTGACGAACCTTTGCAAAATGTGTCAATTTTTATCATTTTCTATTAAACTTTTTAAAATAACTAAAATCTTAAAATATATATATATATATATATATATCTTTCAGCGCCAACAGTAAGCTAAAAAAAAAAAAAAAAAAAAAAAAAAAAAAACTAGTCATTTAAATCTATTTCAAGAACTCTTATTAAATTTTCGTCGACTTATAAAATATTTATATAATAAAATAATATAAATTTAAAAAATTTAAAATAAAAATGATTGAACTGAAAAATCTAAATTAGTATTATGAGTGGCATCTTGTTTATGATATATTAATTCTCTTGAACACTTCTTATCTCTCAAAACATTCCATCTATTTTATTTTCAAGTATATTTTCAAGAAATCCCTTTAATACGTGCGATTTCGAATGACAAAAGCTTCCTTTGTTCTCCAATGATAAATTTTTTTAAGTGAAGTAGTCTTAAGAAAATTGTTTGCAAACACGATTTTTTTGTTTGAAAATTCTGAACAACATACTTAAGTCATGTGATTTGAATTTCCGGGTTGTGAAAGACGTTAGTGTTATCATAAATTACAATTTAATCGCTAAGCCTCATTTGTTTGATATCAAGTAATTCTTGCTATTTATGGTATTCAAAGAAGAGTTCTTAACTCCTTTGCAATTTTCAATAAAATTAATCTGTTGTGGTATTAGCGGCAGCGCCTACACAAAGATTAACAATACTTTTACGAAGCATGAATTAATCCGTTAAAAGCAACTTTTTTTACGAATTTTTTCCAAAAAAAAACTTTATCATCACTTTTTTATATGATTTTTTTTTTTTTAATACATTTAGCAGTTGTTTTCAGATACAGTAACCGTCGCTTAATAAATTCACTGGTTAATAAAATCAGCCGCTTAATCTGATAAAATTGCTAGGATCGGAATCAAATCAATGCAAACTACTTTTAAAGCCGCCACTTAATAAAATCAGCATCGCCGGTTCATAAACTCAAAAATATCTCCTCAGCAGCCAGATAAATCATTTACGCACACTAAAAAAATTTATTTGCAATGAGATTTTTTTTTTTTTTTTTTTTTTTTTTAATATATATATATATATATATATATATATAAAAGAAATTAAAGCACAACAATCCCTCTGTTATCGCTCATTGTCAAAAATTTTACACTTGCAGCATAGTTACAAATTAAACACGCCCCATAATTTATTTCAAGGAACGTATTCTTCAAAGACCAGTAACAAGTTACAAATTTAATTTGATTTGAAAATGGTATAAATATATATTTCATTTTTAATTATTAAAAGGCAATTTCTAGTTCTTATTTTGAAATAACTATAAATCAAGAAATTTAAGCGGAAAGATCTTAAATTTACAAGAAAAACGTGAACTTTTGGTAAAGTAAGGATGATTTTCCTCAAAGGAAAGCGCATAGGAACTTGGAATGCGTTTAATTGACATACATTGAAGGAACAAATAGTTAACTATCGATCAGAAATTAATTAATATTGTTTAATAATTCCATTATTCGTTACCTTTTGAAATTTCTTTCTAAATTCAGGGAAGGATCTTTTCCTTAAGTGCAAGTACGCTTGCCGGAAAAAAAAAATCAGCGCCTAATAAAATCACTTTGGCTCAGGACGAATGTGATTTTAATAAGCGGCGGGAACTGTACCTGATTATTATTATTATTATTACTATTATTATTATTATTTTAGTACAACAGGTCGTACTATTACTTTGAGACAGCGATTTGTTGCCAATTTTTATCTATCACCATGAATGAACGTGCAAACATTTTTCTTTTTATTTAAAACTAGCCGCCTTCGGCGACCAGCTGGTTCGCGATCCCTGAAAAATCCGGCTTTACGAAACTCCCGCTCGGTAGCGCCTGCGGCGCCTTTTTCCCGTTTCAGGTCTAACTAGCTGGCTTCACCAGCTAGCTGGCCAGAGACCCAAGAAAATTTTTACCAAAAAACAAGCTCCCGGGCGCCTGCGACGCCAATCGTAATTTGTTCTCTCTAAAAGTCGCATAATATAAAAATATTGAAAATTCAAATATTTTTAAATAAAATCTTAGGCGCCTGCGGCGCCAATCATAACTTGTTCTCTGTAAAAGTGGCTTAATACTAAAATATTAAAAATATAACGATTTTAAATTAACTCTTGGGTGCCTGTGCCGCCAATCGTAACTTCTTCCCCTATTCTTAGAACATTTGTATCGCTCTTTTATTTTTTAAGAAATAAAATACGTAAAAGAAAATATATAAGAACAAAAACACTTAGAGATGATAATAAATTTGTTGTTGGGTGAGTACACTGTGGGATATAAAAGTTTAAGGCTGAATAATTATGTTATTTTTACAAATTTATAACTATACATATATTTTATAAATCATCAGACATTTTAATAAATCATCACATTTAAATAACTTTCTACTGCAATGCTATAAATTAAAGAATTTTAACTGTTAATATTAAAATATATTGCAGCAAACAAACAAAAAATGTGCTACCATTTTATAAACGCATAAGAAAAATTTATTAACACATTAAACGCATAAGAACAGTGCCTGAATTGCATTAGTCCAAATCGAAGCTGAAATTTAAATCTTCTGCATTTTCATTAAAACAGTAATCCATTTCTGTAGTTCTTGAATGGTTTAAGATATCTTTCCAGACGATATTACGAGTATGGCGTTGATTTTCTATCGGCAAAAGTACTTTTAATGATGTTTTTCTTTTAACTCTTGAAAAGCTACATAAAGCATTCCATGCATAAAAACTGGTACTCTCAGATCAACACCTACAAAGTCAAAAGTTTGGCCCTGTGATTTATGCACTGTCATAGCAAATGCTGCTTTTACAGGAAACTGATGTCTAGATATTGCGCAACCAAGTTGACCTTTTGATGATTGAAGTGTGATTCTTGGTATATGTACATCTCGGCCACAGTGTTCACCAGTTATTATTTTTGCTTTAATAATATGATTGCACAGCTCAGTACCATTGCAAAGGCCTTCTGATACATCTATATTACGCATCAACATAATAATAGCATTTTTTTTCAGTTTAAGTTCATGAGGTGGTAAATCGGAATTTTCAACAGAATTTAAAAAGTCAACAGTAAATTGAAGTCCTCCTTCGGGTTGGTTATTTACAGTATCGTAACTGTGATAAGTTTTGTACTCTCCGGGTAATTTCGAAATAATTTCAGTATTTAACCTGTCAACATCTTTGTTAAGAGGAGCAAGTATAGCTCTATTTTTCATCTCTTCATAATTTTCATTGACAAAGCAAAAACCAAAAACCTCATCAATGAGATTTCCATTTGAAATTATGTCTTCGGGTAGCTCTATCTCATCTAAAGACCTAATCGGTAATTCTCCATTACCAACTTTTAAAATATAGTTTGCAAAGTCTCTTTGTTCTGGATCAACCCGCATATTCTCATCCAGTGAATAATTCCTAAATTTACACCAAAGCACACTCTTTTTAATTGATAAGTCAATAAGTTCTTGTTTATTCGCTCGCGGTTGAACTGGAAGACACTGTCTGAAATCTCCTCCTAAAGCCATAATTCTTCCACCGAATGGCAAAGTTGCATTTCCAGTTTTACGCAGAATTTCGTCCATTGCATGCAATGCATATTTAGGAAGCATAGGTGCTTCATCCATGAGAAATACTTGAACTTTAGAAAGTTTTTGAGCTTTACAGGAGCCCGGTTTGATTGTGGAACTTGACTCTGGTGAAAGGGGCACCTTCAATCCAAATGTTTTGTGTGATGTGCGTCCTCCAGGAAGTAGAATCGAAGCAATGCCTGTAAAAGCCATACACTGCACATTAAAGTTCCCTCCTCGCAGAAGGTAATACAAAGTCTTGTATATGAAAGTTTTTCCAGTACCACCAGGTCCGTCAATAAAAAAGCAATTTGATTGAATATTCTCATCATTGACTGAACGAAAGATAGCATCCACAATTTCAATTTGTTTTCCTCTAAGAAGTTGATACATTTGTTGACCAATAGCTGCTGATTCATTGACATTTGACAATTCTTGATTCGATTCAGTTTCATAATCATCAATATCATCAAATGAAAACTTTTCAACCCAATATTGAAAATTTCTACCTTCTGTCGCTTCTGAGTCGAGTTTATGGGCAATTACACGGTATGCTCGCTTGATAGAATCTTCAATTGAAATTCCAGTTCTTTCACCTTCATGAATGAAATCTTCTGCGAGATATTGCTTAAACATTTCCCACAGCCGTTTTGGGTTTTCTGGTGAGCCTAGAATCAAAATCTGTGTAAAAAGTGTTCTCATTGTCCTTGGCAGTTTTGAGCTTGCAGATTCGGACAATCCTTCAATCCATTGTTGGTCATCATAGCATAATCCTCGTGCTAGACAAGCTTGCTTGTATGTCGCATGTTCAATATTATTCACTGTCAGTAAATCCTTAAAGCTGGTTGCATCTTTTACATGATACAATAACAGTCGTAAGTGATATAATTCAGGCTGTACAACAAAATTGACATTATGTATTCTTCCAATAACTTTTATCTGTCGTACTCTTTGAATCCATTCACTGTTTCTTGCATCCCATCTAAAGTGTTCAGGCATTTGCCAGTAGTAATAATAGATTGGCTCTTCCTCCGTGTCTCCATTTGATTGTCTAATTTCATGTTCTTCCTTAGCCTTTTTATTGTGCTTGAAATATGCTTCCAGAGTCGAACCTTTTTGTCCTGTATCAGCTAAATTTTCCTGAGCCTGATCTAAATTTACACTTCTGTACTGGCCAGGAAGGTGAATTGATAATCGTAGCACACTATGACTCTTCTTCTGAATTTCATTTCCAAATAAACGCCAACATGCCTCTGGTGGAGTGATGCATCGACCCTCAACATAAGTATTTGCTTCATTGTACATGATTTGCCTTCCTCCTTCAACAACTTTAAGTGAAGCACAATCAAACCCTTTATATATGTACTTGTATAGATACTTCACAGCCATAATGCTTCCAACATATTCAACGTTTATATGACAATTGTACTTTTTCAGTAAATATGCATTATAAGGAACAACATGACGATTATCTCTTGTTAAGCGGCTGCCATCAACACTCTTACGATACACTGCACTTTCATGAGAGAAATCTCGACTGTGAGGGTCCAATTTGGGATCATAACGCCTTCGATAATTTGGTTTTGCATTGTCTGCCAATGAAGATACATCCTCAAATGATTTTGGAAATTGAAAGCGGCACTTCATACGTCCACTTTTATTTACCATGCATGCAGCGTTTGGGTTCTGTTCGTCACAGGGGTTATGAATCATCCACTTTATTACAAGTTCTCTCAGATCTGTATCTTCAAAGTCGGGAATCTCTGCAGAAATGAGATCATCCAGTTCTTCAGGATTATGAATATTGTCTTGAGAACACATAATTAGAAGAAGGTGAATGTGAGGAAGACCTCGCTTTTGAAATTCAATTGAATATACATAAGCAGCAACTTTTCCAAATATCTGCTTCTTATCAAAATCTTCAATTATTTCATCAAATTTCAATTTTGCAACTCGAGTTACAACATCTGGTCGGTCTTGAGGAAGTTGTTGTATAAAAGATCCATTTTGTAACTGAATGTGCAAAGCGTTTTTTATTTCAGGCCAGTTTGCATTACATGTCATTGTTATGAATAAATCTGGAGAACCAAGACGGCGAACAATTGCCATAGCATCTTCAAATTGTTCAGTATAATAGCGTGTTGACCCTGGGAAAGATGATGGGAGAATGACTTTCTCTCCAACTGTAGCTTTGTTTTTTTCTACTAAGTCGTTTATCAAACGTGTGACTTCTGTATAATTATCAGCAAGAATCTTCTTTTGATTTGCTTTAATCCACTGAATACGATCTCTTTCGACCCTAATAAAAGTGTCGACAACATACTGTTGAAAAAGTATGCCACCAAAATGCAATGCATTAAATTGTATTTGTCGCAATTCATGACCTGTAGAATTCATTCTTGTGGACAAATAATTTATTACTTCAGGTCGAAAAGCAAGTCTGTTCTGAGCCAACTCAAGGCGCGTTGCATGATGCCGCGAAGAATAAGGTGTAGTCAATGGTATATCAAGAGAAAAACCATCCGTACCCTGTGGGTAAAACAGTGGATAAGTGAATGGCTCAATACGTTTATCAATATTTTTTAGAATAACAATTTCCTTGTTTCGCCGATGTACAATCCTTTCATTTTCTGGGAAACTCTGATCGGCATTAAGTGTGAAGACAGCGCAAACTTCATTAATGGATGGTGTATTAAATCTTCTGTAATCACTTTCCTGAGGAATTCTGAACAAAAGTTGAACTTCAGGTGCAGATAATCCTTGTGCAGTAGCTTGCTGTTCAACTTCATACTGAACTTCTCGCATCATCATATAACCCTGTGCATAACCATTCTGTGCCCTTATTACGTGCTCTAATAATTCCATGAGTTCACGACTTATTCCATAATTCAGAGGATGATGTAATCGTTCGTCAACAGCATTATCAGGATCCAAAAAATACATCTGACCGTATTGAGGTTTTTCAAATTCTCCATGTATGTCTTGAGTCGGTTGAGCAGCCAAGTTCATTTTGTGGTATACTTGTCCACATGAATAAAACTGTATATGCCATGACTGTTGATGGTTCTGTCTTCTGACACATTGAAAGAAGAAAAAGCAAAACAGGAATTCAAGTTTCTGATTCTTTTATGAAATTCTTCAGCAAGTGGATGGCAGTGCAAAAACAGTCTTGCTAACTCGTTCGCAAAATATGGTGCTGGCAGTAATAATCGTCCATGAAGACAACAATCACCAAAAGAGTCTCTATGAAGACGATTGCAAACACGTTCCTCTGGAAAATGTGATGCTTTACAATGAACGCATTTTACATTGAATTCTCCTAAAGTACTATAGTTCACATCTCAGCAAACTGCTATTTTGTATGTTGGGCACCGATTTCGCAATGCCACTTCATATCTTGCTTGTCGACGTCTTTTCTCTTCTCGGCGTTGTCGTCTCTCTAGTGTACTCTCTGATGCCCTACGCTGAGAAGCTCGCTGTCTTAGATCTTCAAGTCGCTGGATTCTGTCTTCCGTGCTCTCCCTTGCTCGATGCTGAAAAGCTTGCCTAGATATACTCTCAGAACGTTTCTTTCTGTACATCTGTCCTATTTCCCTTATATTTTGGCGACATTTTAATTTTGATGCACGGATAGGCCTAGCTTGATATAAGGAAGTACGATTAATTAGTTGGTCTGCATTTGAAGTACTTTGTTCTTCTGGATTAACTGGTATCACATCATTTGATCGTTTCATCTTAAGAATATTTATTTAAACTTTTTGATTTCTAAAAACTCGTATTTAAATTTTAAATGAAAGTTGTTTTTGATTTTCTTGCATATAACTTGATGCCACATATCAGTGTTTCAGAGTTTTTAAAATGAACGTGTTTAAATATCATCCTTTGAAATAAAATGTTTATGTTGTAGTTTGATTTTAAAGACTTACTAATAACTCCCTGTTTAAAAGAATCAGAAGGTTTTTTAATTTATACTAACTCAATCACAAAACGAAAAGATTTTTTTATCAAAAAGAACAACACTTTCGTTTTCACATTTTTTAACCTCAGACTCCTCTCAGTTCAGTTAGTATTTATTCTCAGGAAAGTTGAAAATGTTTTTTCAGTTCAGTTCGTATTTATTCTCAGTAAAGTTGAAAATGTTTTTTTAGTTCAGTTTTTTTAATTATTATTATTTCGTCGAAAAAAAAAATTGGCAACAATTAAATTATGGATAAAACATAGAATAATAATAGGGCAGTTCCTTGTTTGTAAACAAACATCTCAAATTTTATGAGTGGTTGGCAAAAAGGCTTAGGAAAAGCATAGCGATGGCGGATTACCAACGGAAAATCAATGGTTGGCGGGGCGCGGGAAAGTCGAGCGCGCTTTTTTGCCAACCACCAGACGTCACGAGGAAATGCTCTATAAAGGAAGAAGGAGCGTACGTGTTTATTATTATTCTATGGGATAAAATTTTAAAATTTAAATGGCTTATTTATCAGAAATTAGAAGGTTCTTATTTTCACATTTTAATTAATTAAGAAAAAACTAATCATCCGATTGATAAGCTGTTTAATGCATCGGATTTACAAAAATTTTTCCTTTCATTTGGTATCTTATTTGTAACGATGCGACTGATATTTCTAATTTATTTTCTAATATTTCTGATTTATTTTCCTCATTTTAAATAAATGTACGTTTTTTATTATTATTATTATTATTATTATTTTGTCGAAAAAAAAAAAAAATTGGCAACAATTAAATCATGGATAAAATGCTAAAATTTAAATGTCTTATTTATCAGAAATTAGAAGGTTACTATTTTCACATTTTAATTAATTAAGAAAAAAATTAATCATCCGATTGGTAAGCTGTTTAATGCATCGGATTTACAAAAATTTTCCCTTTCACTTGGTATCTTATTTGTAACGATGCGACTAATATTTCTAATTTATTTTCTAATATTTCTGATTTATTTTCCTCAATTTAAATAAATGTACGTTTTTTTTATTGTTGTTGTTGTTTTTTTAATTATTATTATTATTATTATTTTGTCGAAAAAAAAAATGGCAACAATTAAATCATGGATAAAATGCTAAAATTTAAATGTCTTATCAGAAATTAGAAGGTTACTATTTTCACATTTTAATTAATTAAGAAAAAACTAATCATCCGATTGATAAGCTGTTTAATGCATCGGATTTACAAAAATTTTCACTTTCATTTAGTATCTTATTTGTAACGATGCGACTGATATTTCTAATTTATTTTCTAATATTTCTGATTTATTTTCCTCATTTTAAATAAATGTACGTTTATTATTATTATTATTATTATTATTATTATTTTGTCGAAAAAAAAAAATTGGCAACAATTAAATTATGGATAAAATGTTAAAATTTAAATGGCTTTTTTTATCAGAAATTAGAAGGTTATTATTTTTACATTTTAATTAATTAAGAAAAAACTAATCAAAAATTCGAAAATCTGACATCGATGTGCACAATGACCCTTCGGGGGGCACCTTTGTGTTAAATCTCGTGACTGTCCGAGCTACCGTTTTCGAGATCAGTGAAATATACACATATTGCTCACTTAATAGTATAAGATAACAGCTTATTGATATATCGTGAAAAGAGCTTATTAAAATCGCAGTAAATTCCCGTGCGGTAGCGCCTTCGGCGCCCTCTTCCCTTTTCAATATCTGAAACAGCCTGTTCGCTCACCATGTTATGATCTTTCAAATTTCTGACTTTAGCTAAGTCCCGCTCGGTGGCGACTGCGGCGCCTTATCCCCGTTTTAGAACTTACAACACCTTCCTCGCTCAATAGAATTTGAAATATTGAAATTTTAAAATATTACAGCGCCATCTGGCGGTAGAAATTTCTGTAATATATTGTTCAATTCCAAATCAACAAAGCTTTCAAATGATGTACTACTTATGAAATTATTTTAATTAGTAGCTGAGATACAAAAGAAAACCTAATCAGGACACCTTAAAACGTGTAAATGAGGTGAAATCTTGAATTCCACTTTCTATAATATAAAAATGAAATTATACTAATTAGAAGCTGAAATACAAAGATAATACAAACATTTTTTTTAAAGATTTGTGTCTGACTTATCTGTGGTTTTCTCCAAAACTTGCTTAATTCCGGGCTATATACCGTTAAAAATTATTAGTACGAAATGTGAGCGAAAATCTGAATTTCAAACTCTGTAAAATATAAAAGAATAAAAATTTTCTGGTTTTTCCGTAGTTTTCTCCGAAAGTTTCGTACAGAATTTGAACGGCTTATATCATTTTAATAGCCTGCAATAAAAATACTTTCAAATATCTTTCAAAACTGCTTTTTTACAACCGAATTCATAAAAAAAAAAAAAAAAAAAAAAAGGAAAAAAAAAATCAATATTATTCTGTTAAAAGTAACTTTTAGTGTCATTAATAGATGAAATAAAAATGAATTTAAATAAATATAATATGTCTATTTATTTTATTTAAAGCTATACTTAAGATTTTTAACTGCATACAGGTGAGCCATAATGACGGGCAATTTCGAAGTTCTGCTTTTGATCGATTTTACATTGAAAAAATTCAAAAACTACTTTTTTTATTTCCAGTACTTTGTCACGTGGGCGGTGGGCGAAAAACGAAAAGCAATTTATCGAATTCTCTCTTCTCTGTCAAGGTCAGTTGCATGGTAACCCAACCCATGAATCAAGTTAGCAAGCTATATTCAGTTCATTGCGGAATGGCGATGGCAGTTTAAAATGCTTTAATGCCTAAAATTAAAAAAATTATAACTCATTCAGTTTTTGAAATTTTCTCTCAATCTTTTGGGAATTCAATTGTTGAAGTGAGATCTATATACAAAAAAAAAAAAAAAAAAAAAAAATGATTTATCTCTAAACGCTTTTGAGTTATAAAAAGTTTTGTGAAAAAATCGATGTTTCGTAGAATCTAAAAATATGGATCGCTAATCCGTATTTTGTAAAAATGTTTATATGGTTCGAAAGAGGATTAAATGGCCTTTCCGAATATACCAGTTGTTAAGAAATGGAACAGTTACTCGGTCGTACAGGGCGTTTCAAAAAAGACGATCGAGAAAAAGAGAAATTTTCGCCCCTTTTTAAAACTTTTTTTTTAAATATAAAAAATCCGTATTTTTAAAAAAAAAAAATTGTACCGTAAGAATCGGTAATAAATGCTCTTTCTCGTGGTACAGGTGTATTTTTGATATTTCCAACAGATCGGCAGCGATTGCTTTAGAAAAACCCGCGAAATTTTTCTCTCTCTGCTTTCTCTTTTGAGGAACACGCTGATGGGCGAAAAATACGATCCGCTCGCTTTTTAATTACACATTGGTCGACGTTTTAATTAATATCTCCGGAACTAATTAAAATTTTTAAATTCTGTTTTCACTATCAACTCGGGGAGGCTTCTGAGCACCCGTATGTCAAATTTTATACTTCTGCGTTCAGTAGGGGCTGAACGCACAGACAGAGAGACAGACAGACATCTTCTTTTATTATTATAGATTATAGATACATAAAGTTGAAAGATTGACATTCTATCTGACCGGATTTTCAGTCCGGATTATTAGATTTTATTAAAAATCTGTATACTTATTAATTAGGACAAAATCCAGCTAATGCTGTATTTTTTTAGATCAATCGGAAAATTCGTTCAAAAGGCCTTAAACAAAACCCATTTTAACTTTAAAATAAATAAAAGAAAGATACAAACAGATGTCAAAAATGAATGAATAAGTAAGTAAATATATTTCTTTCTATGTCAGGAGGAAAAAAATGAAACGTTCAAAAATTATTTTTTAAGGTGTCTGACTGCCTTAATGCAATTTTCAGTCAAAACTCCAATTTTCTATTTTTAGTTTAGTATTAAAGCCTGACATTTTAGCTTTCTAAATCAGTTTGAATTTTGTTTCTACCATGCTTAGAACTTGAGTTACTGGCATTTTAATATGTCACTCGCAATTTTTTGAAATCGGAAGTGACCGTAAATGTTTGTTTACATAACTTTTTCACTCAATATAAGCATTAAAATTTGTTACTGCATATAAAATGAATTTAAAAATAAATAAATAAATAAATAAATAAATAAAAATAAAAAAGTTTGAAATAAATCAGGAAATTATTTTTTATTTAATAGATAAAATCTGGTTTTTAATTACGTTTTCTGCTTTTTCTCAAAATGAGATTTTTAACATTTTGCTTTATCGCAAAACATCATAACTCCAAAAGTTATAATTGAAACGTTATGAAACTTTGACATACTCTAGAGGAGTTGTTTTAGGGATTGAACTCGAACTGCGACAATGAATCTAGCTAAATTATTATTATTATTATTATTATTATTTTTTTTTTCTGTCGATAGAAGTTATGAACTGTCATATGTATATTCATGATTTTTTCAGCATGTAAAAATGTTATCTTCTCTAAAATATTAAATAACATGGTTCTAGTTTTGAGAATAGTTCACTCCCTTAATGACCTTTCAATAATCGAAATAAAATTTACAGAATAAAAATATCTTTATTTAAATTTGACGTATGATGTTTTGAAAAAGTGCTTTATTTATTTTTATTTATTTATTGTTTATTTATTTAATTTTTATTTTGCAAATTTTGTGTATATTTTGAGCTTAAATATCAAAATATTTTAAAATTTGCATATTTTTTCATGTTATTCACTGTTTTTAACTATATTCTACATTATGTAATGCACATAAATAGGTAATTTTTCAATTATTTAAAAAAAAAAAAAAAAAAAAAAAAAAAAAAATCACCTCCGACAGTAGGCAGGCACCTTAAATCCTATAATTAAAATAAAATTAAGAAAAATCGTGCTGAAGAAGTAGAACAGTTTCAATAAAGAACCAGTTGGCGAAATTTGAAATTTGACACGGAAGTAACTTAGACGTTTCTCGCTAAGATGTTTACTTAAACAATTGCGACAGCAATTTTAATTAATCGTCAAAATGGCATCAAAAATTTAAAAGCCGCCAATTACTTCCTATGCTAGAAATGTACCTAAATACCAAAGAAAGTTTAAGAAATGAATATTGTAACCGATGCTAGGGAATGAAACACTGTCAAAGCAGGTCTTTTTATGTGAAAGAATAGATTAAAATAAGTCCTGTTGTACTAAATTAAATTCTGTTTGGCGCATAATTTTACATCCATTACTTAGAAAACAAAATTGGGCTTAGAATTATTATTATTATTATTATTAATGCTAAAATACTAGGGATAAATAACTTGTATTCCCAACATGGATAGAAAGCTGCTACCTCAATCATAGAAAATAAGCGAATATAAATATGCAGGAATTTAAAAAAATTTTAATTGAAACTAATGAAAAGATACAACGGCAAGAAAAATATTTTCATAAAAATTAAAACATACACATGAATTTTAGTTACTGTCGTTTCTGAATGCATTTTTATTATATTATATATATATATATATATATATATATATATGTAATGGATTAATTACTGGATAAGAGAGTGATGACAGTCGTTACACACAAGGATTACTAGGATTTCTTTGAGGCAACATCTTTAATTCTTCATTATTGCTAAGTCGGGACAGAGTAGAAGGCGAATGGAGTCAGACGGACGAATCGCCGATCCTCGTATGGTGGCATAACATCCGGGCTCGCGGCTCCCAGCCGCCGGACTCGGTTAGGACGCTTGTAGGACCTGCCTAATTTTGGAGGAGCGAACAACGTTAAGTTTATTAGTATTAGAAAACCCTGGCAAGAATCGTCCATTTGTTTAATGTTTAGTTAATTAAATGTGTTAATTGTTTAGTTAATTAAATTTGTTAATTGTTTATTTTCTGAGCTGCTGGTTGGTTCTTTAGATCGTCTGGGCTCTAAAAGGAATTTCTGGGATTAATTAATATGCAGATCGATGCCGCAAAAGTTGCAAATTGCGTTAACGTCAGCGAATTTCGACTTATATTCGTTCGTTTTTTGATTTCTGAGTTAAGTCTTCTGCTGGAAAACAATCTTTAAAGGGGGAATTACGAATTATTCGCGATTATAATTTCGACTATCGATTTTTACACTTTTAATTTGTTTTTTTAATAATTTAAATTTATTTATTTTTATCCGTTTCATATCCCCCCTCCCAAGCGAGATCACCCGGGTTTGCCTGCAAAGCCGTGGGAGCTCACCTGGAGGTAGACGATGTTCCAGGTGATACAGACCTAAGAATTTTGATTTAATCCATTTATATATATATATATATATATATATATATATATATATATAACATATCGAATAAACTTGATACTGCAAAAAGCTATGTAAAATGCTTATCTAGTTGTTATAATGTAGTTGTTTTATTTCGTTATCTTTCTTTCTTGTTTTTGTGTGAATTTGTTAATTTGATTAATAAATTCTACACCACAAAACATTATATTGGAATATAGAATGATGTCTTGTTGTTTATAACTCTGCCTACAAAAGAAAATGTATAATTTTAAACATTTGTTTTTCTAGTCAAAATTTTGTAGGGATGTTTTCTTTTCCTTTTTTGTGTTACTCCTTGTGCTGCAGTTGTATATATTTTTTTTAATGTCAGTAATTGATTATTGTATGATAGTATAATATCTGTATAGATCGTAGTTAAATTCTTAGAATTTATCGAAACTTCACATTTAATAGAACATTTTTTTTTTTAATAAATTGCTGTTTATTCAGTTCCTACTATTAGTTCACACTCTCCCTATATATATCTTGTTCAGATCTTGCAATCTATTTTTAACTAACTTCCCGACTAGCTAGACATTTGAAACTTTCACAATAGCTCACAACCCGATGACAACAATATACTTCGAAGTCAGATTTTCGAATTTTTGATTAGTTTTCTTATAATTAATTAAAATATGAAAATAATAACATCCTAATAGCGTTAAAATAGCCATTAAAGATTATTAGCTGTAATTTAATTGTTGCAAAAAAAAAAGAAGAAGTTTACGAGTTCATTTTCTTTCGACATAAAAATAAATACATTTAATTAAACGTGAACATTAAAAAAATATAAAAAGTTAAATTATCACAAAAATTGACGTCATTATCAATTTAAAAATTTTATGCACATTGATAAGAGCTCTATGATTCATCAGAAAATTTAAAACGTGGTATATAAAAAGTTTTTTTTTTTTTATCTTATAATTATTTAATTCCTACTATTAGTTCACACACGCCCTATTTATATTTATATATCTTGTTCAATTTTTCAATAATTAATAAAATACTTTTTATTCATCCACTCAAGTTCAAATGCATTTTTTTAAACTTGTAGTGGATGACACTTGATGTTAATGTAGTTTTTTCAAATATTTGAAATTATTTTATAAAAAAATAACTAAAAGGAAATTTTTCTTTGTTGAGCTAAGTAGGAATTGACTTTTTTTTTTTTTTTTTTTACATTACTTGTTAGATTTCAGCACACATTGCCAAATAAGTGGCGTTGCTATGTGGCATTTTTTATTTATCTGCGTGATAGCTATGAGTAAAGACTTTACGTATAACGAATCATCTTAAGTTTGATACATAAGATCATCATCCTAAAAAATCATGTCGATTCAGTTTTTGTAAGATATTAAAATTTTGAATAATTCTCCATAAAAAATAATAAAGTTTTTTTTTTTTTTTTTTTAATAAAAGGAATTTACCTCTAATATACCAGAATATACCAGAATCTAATATTCAGAAAGTTATTTTGATATTCACCGCATAGCGTTCGAGTCCGATAACCGGACCTGTAAAACCGGACTTCAGTAACTGTAATACGAATTTCAGTCCTGTATTACAGGTTTAATGGTTTGCTTAGTAATGATTACCTGCTCTTGTACACCTTTGTTTATTCTGGAAAAAAAATTTAAAAATTAATATTGTGTATAATTTGTGTATTATTCCAATTTCAGTATGAATTAATTTCAAAATCGAAAGTTATCAAGGGGATTTGGCACGTTGGCACTATTCAAGATTTCATATAAAAGCTTATTTCCATTAATATTTATAAATTGAGCTATATTATTTCTGTTCAATGAAATATATATTCAGGCAACACTTCTTATGGTTTTTGATATATTATTTTACAGATTTGAAATCTTTAAACTGAGTTTTCTCTGTTTGCATTTTTTCATGAATTCATGATATTCAAAATGCTAAAACGTATAAAGATATTCAAGAAAAGACTTTATTTTATTTATTTATTTATTTATTTATTTTTATTATTATTATTTTTTTTTTTTGGGGGGGGGGGGGGAACCTACTTCAAAGAATTGGGGATGGGTTTTGAAATTTGCGAATTAGTCTTTGAAAAAAAAAAAATAAATAAATAAATAAATAAAAAGTGCATGTCTATGTAAAAATTAAACTCAAAAAAATATAAAGTCTTTTTTTTAAATATCTATAGAAGTTTTAGCATTTTAATGAACATAAATTCATTAAAAAAAAAAAAAAAAAAAAAAAAAAAGAAAAAGGAAGAAAACTGAGAATATAGAATTTACAGATTTTATATCTGTAAAAAATACATCAAATTCCATAAGGATTGTTGCCTGAATACCTATTTTATTTAACAAGTCTAATTTAGTTCAATTCATTAATTGGAAGTATAAGCTTTTATTTGAAACATTCAGTGGTGCCAAAAAAAAAAAAAAAAAGGTGCCATGTCCCTTCCAGTCATTTAAAAATGTGAAGAAAAAAATTGGGATAATAATTACAATATTTTGTTGATACAAAAATTAAAATAATGAAACAAATAATAATTATATTCGCAAATTAAAATGTGTTTTGAAAAAAAAAAAAAAAAAAAAAAAAAAAACGCAATATTAAAAGGCGCGAAACTGAGAAGGTTCAGAATAGATTTAAGTGCTGGCAGCTGATTATGAAACACGTGCCGAATACGTGTAGGAGCGGAAAATAAATTAGAAGAACGCTCTCAAAATAACTCGCGATGATTTCAAGTGCAACTTCCTTACGAAGTACAAGGTTAAGTGCGAAATTTCAACAAGTGTTCTAAATTATGTAAAAATAAGAAAGAGACTTGGAGATTGGTAGTTATTGTTTTATAACTGTCTGAATTTTATAATATTGTTACATGCAATTACAATGTCTGCATGGGAAGGAGTATAGGAAATAATGAATATATAGAAAAAGAAATGTTGCGTATTATTTAATAAATTTAAATGTTGGATGAAAAAAAAAAGAAAAACTGCATTCTGTACTTCAGTTGTTTCGCATTGTCCACTCATATAAAAATCCGCCGCGACGGTGTAGCGGTTAGCGTCCCTAGCTCCTACATGGTTGGGCCTGGGTTCAAATCCCGGAGAAGATGTGGATGGATGGCTGGGTTTAACGTCGCACTAGCGCTGCGCAGATGCGCGATTGTCGACAGTCTGGGACACACCCCTAGAGGTTGTCCGGAGACATGCCATCACAATTTTGATCCTCCACGGAAGGAATGGCTCTCCCGCTTCGGTGACTCCCAGAGGTATAATTTTTGATGGGAACATGGAGGACATTGCGGCCACGACAGATTTTACGTGCATCAGCCACCATTAATGTACACGACGGTCTTTGGCTGGCTCGAGTACCGAACCCGCAATCTTCCAATTACGAGGCCGGCGCTCTATCGACTGGGCTACCGCGGCCCGGCATGGATGTGTTGTTCCTGCTAGGGGTAGCGATGACAGGGGTGACTGCCTATTGCGTGCTCCTTCACAAAAGGTCATCAATTCGGCGACCCCCTAACCAATGCTTGTGACATGTGTGCCGCGCCATTAGAAAAAAAAAAAAAAAAAAAAAAAAAAACTCATATAGAAAGCTACAGTCGGCTGCAAAATTATTCGAGCACTAGCAATAATCCTTGCCAAAAAAAAGTACATTTAATACAGCTTTGTTAAATAAATCCTTGTCGAGTCATGTTCTTAATCAGTCTAAGAACATGATTCGACAAGGATTTACTTAGCAAAACAGTCTTAAGTGTACTTTTTAAATATAGGAATTATTGGCTAGTGCTCGAATAATTTTGCAGCCGACTGTATCTATTATTAATCATCTTGAATCTGTAGCGTAGGAAAGACAGGGGCTGAGAGGAATTAAACCCTCCCTATTCATTATCACGAAATTTCTTTTTATTGCCAAATGAAAGAATCACCAATTTAAATACAAAATTAATGTCTTATAAATGTTCATAATTAGTGGTATTTTATAATTAATACTAATAAGTAGTGAATATTATTTAATATCTAGTTATTGACTGATTTTCTTAATATTCATTTTGAATCAGCTTAAAACGAAATTTTTGAGCTCCTACCATGATTTTTGAATTATTACCCCTCCTCCCCCTCGGTCTTATTATTATTATTATTATTTTATTATTATAGTTTGATTATTGTATTTTTCAGTTAATTCGTCGCAATAATTCATAATCTTTTTATGTTTCTAATGCACGGCTAGGTTTAAAACAGCAGTTGCAGAAAATAAATATGAATTTTAAAAGAAATGAATTTTTTAAAAGCCAGACATATTTGAAAATAGATAATTTACGTAATTATTGCTAATTTTCACCTTTATTTATTTATCTTTTTTTTTACAATATATTATAATTTATTTATATTTGAACGCTCTGATGCTAATAGAGTTAACATGGCTATCGCGATCTTGGAAGTACTTGGCGAAAACGTTCCAGCTATTGATTTCAGCAATAAATTTCCAAATGTCGCGAAGAGGATCCTATACTAAAAAGAATTGTCGCACGAAACCTTTCACTGTAGCAGTTATTCTATCTAATGTTTAATATCAAGTTAACAACATATTATTGAACCAAGTATAGACACTCATTAAAAATAATACTGTTAATGTGGAAAAGTTTTACAAATCATATATTTTTACTTTCCGAACACTATAGTGAGGAAAGTATTGTAATCATGTCAAAAATCCGAATTCGAGATTTTGATGTTTCTATACGTTTTGAGGTCCCCTGAGTCCGTTTTCACTATTTTTACGATGATGTATGTATGTGTGTGTGTATGTGTGTATGTCTGTGAGTGAACACGCTAGCGTCTAAACGCTTTGTTCTAATAAGCTGAAAGTTGGTACGCATATTGTAAGTCACCATAGTACGAACCCTATAGATTTTGGTGAATCTAGCACTTATAGTTTTTTTACAGGGACACAAAGAAAAATTCTTTATCATTATGGCCTATGGGACTAAATTTTTAAAAGTACGATAGCATCTAAACGCCTTATTGAATTGAGCTGAAAATTTATATGAGTATTATAAATCAGTGTTGCACTAACTATAAGCATTTTGGTGAATTTAGCATTTATAGGTTTTTACAGGGACACAACGAAAAATTCTTTATCATTATGATCTATAGGCTCAAAGTTCAGTAGCGTTAAATAAAACATCGTGTAATAGATGGAGAAAAATACTCAAACACTCTATTATGGTTTTCTCTCTTTTATTTGTTTAACAACTCCTCTTTCTTTACTTTATCTACAAAACTGTTAATTACTCAATGTTCGGAAAGTCGAGTGGAGTCACTCCAGATTTTTTTTAAAAATAAATCTTGTGAAAGGGCTGTTGTTATGAATTTGAATTTTGTGAAGGGACCCATTTTATGGATTTGAATTTTGTGAAAGGGCCCATTTTAGAGTTTTGAATTTTGTAAAGGGGCCCATTTTAGAGATTTGAATTTTGTGAAGGGGCAGCAAATGAGTCCCAATTTTTACCTGGATCGACCCCTGAGCTTGTAAGTAGTATTTTCTGGATTTACTAATTTTCAACTAAGTCGCCAAGAATTTTAAATTCGTTGCCAAAATTCGTCACCGATCTTCATTGATTATGAAATCTGGAAGGAAACTTTCAAACGCAGGAAGCTTTGCTTGTAAATGTTGTTTATAGCAATTATACATACTATATCTGCATGAGAAAATTAAATATTTTCCATGCTGTCTAAGAGAATTTGCACGTTCATAGCAACATCTTTCGCATAGGAACATAAAAGTATGAGATGTTTAAATGTAGAGAAATTATAAAATGTATAAATGTTTACAAAAGTAGGTAACAACTGAGATATTGGTCCGAAAAATTTTAGCGTTTTTTTTTTTTTTCCTTTTTGGCGCTGTTTTGAGCGGTAACGATGTTGTTCTGGATTCTTTGGTAACATAGTATTCAACCAGCTGACCGCTTATTTATTTTTAATAACCTCTGATCGCCACCTAAAAATTCTGAGCTATGAACCTTTTTTTTAATTTTTCATTTTATTATTATTTTATCTTGTTTTTTCCATTATTATCAATTTTGTTTAAATATGGCTTCTAGTAGCAATGATTCAGTGAAAATGATTGTTAAAAAGTATAAGTGTTCCCGGAAAGAGAAATTTAGAATGGCTCTAACGAATGATATGTCTATTTTTGTAAAAGAAGGTATAGAGTTTTAACAACCACGTGACCTTTCTTCTTAGCAACCGTACTTTGATGAAGGACAACGCTAATTTTTCCATGCCTCTGGAAGCGTAGTAGTCGAATGTTTTTATGCTTTTACAAATACATTTACAACACTGTGTTACAATAAGTTTGTAACACTATTCCGAAATGATAAACAATAGGTCAGTGGGGTCAACTGTCCCTCAGCAAAAAAATATCGTCTGCTCGTGACGTCATCTGTTAGAACTCTATTAAGCATATCCTGTGATTGCTGCAGTACAGAATTCTATGCAAGTTTATTTTCATGCAAAGTGAACTAGCTTAATTTTAAATGTTTGTTTTATTAATCTTAAAAAAAAAAAAAAAAGCCTTAATTTATTTCTGTGCATTTCAAAGCAGACGCTATATTAAAAAGCACATTTTCGCTTTGATTACGTTTGGGATTCATGGCAACCATTTCCGAAAACAGCATTTCTTCGTGGTCGCCATAACAAAACCGTTTCAAATGAGACTTGAACAAATATCCCAGTTTTTCCCTAAAGTTTAAATAAATAATGATGTCGATATATGATTGGTTAAATCTAATTTGTATGTTTCTGCTGTCTAAGTTAAAATAAATAAATGAATGAATAAATATGCCGATATAAATAAAAATTTTAAAACACTTCATGTAATGTAAGACTTTGGTTGTTATCGAAATTTTAATTAATATGTAAGTCTTCGGATGGAAAAGCTAGTAATCCTAATTAAAAAATTATCAGTGCAGAAAATGCGTGTAATCCTAATTAACGCTGATAATTATGCTGTAGCGTAAATATACTTAAAATACTTACACTGCGTTAATAATTATAAAAATGAGTTATTAAGTGACAGGCTAATAAAAGAAGAAGTTTCAGGATCGAATTTAAAAGAGGACTCGAAGAAGTTTCTGCAGAGTGTCATTTTCATCACTGTGGCTTTGACTAACTATTCATATATGTTAAATAAAATAAGTAATTTTAAGTAAAATAATATTAAAATGTTTGATGCTTAAAAAGTGAAATTACCTTTTTAAGTAATATTTTTTGAGTGCTAATTAATCAGTGTACAAATAAATGTTTTAAATCTATGATATATATATAGGTATCTCTTTACGATGGGGGGGGGGGGGTTAAATCCGATACGCATGCCCTCTACTTTTTTTCTATGTGACCTTAAACAATTTTTAGCAAAATTTCAGACGGCTGGGATAATGTTCACACGTGCCGAATGGACGGAAAAATCCTAATCGGATTTCAAAAAAGAAAAGATAAACAATATATATATATATATATATATATATATATATATATTTCCTCCATTTAAGTGACACTCTAATATCTATCTATCTGTATATAAAATAATAAACGAATTTCCTATAAAGTAAGGAAAGGTTATACGTGCCAAAAGAAAGCTTATTCTTTAGTCAGAAAAGAGTATTTTAACACTTCGAAAACAAAACGTAACAAAAAGAAAAACTTATCGAACATATAAAAAAATAATTTGAATAGATCAATCTGTTCAGTTCCCCATTACATATTTGTCACTATAAATTTTTCCTATAAAACTTATTCATATTAAAAACAATGACCTCGCCCGATCATTTGTCCCCCACCCCCTCCTTTAATAAGTTACACCCTCACTTGCTTAGACAAATTTACCTTATTTCAATTGCTGATTAATTTTATTAGGGCCAGTTTCGTATTTTAGTTTTCATACAAATGCATAGTAATTCCGATGCAAATTTTAAAGTATATGATGTCGATATTCTCTAATGTTCTTGCCAGTATCATAAAGAGTATTTTAAAACCAATCCGACATGTTTACGATAAAAATATTTCTCATAATGCATTTTCATGCGAAATTTTGCCTTATTCTTCCATGTTAAGAAAATCTTAGTTTTCGAATAATTCGTGAAGTTTTCAAATTAAAATGTTGAAAATCAATAGTGATCCTTGCCAGTATCGTTAAGTGATATTTTCAAATTTATTTGGCCTTTTTTTGACTATTCGTTCTTGGAATTGCGGTATCGCGATTAACTTACAGACGGAAACCATATCGATTTTTCAGGTTTCAGATTGTTTATGTCTCTTACCGTATGAAATTTAAAAAATCTGAGTTCTAATATTTTCCCAAATATCTAAATCCTTCGTTCCTTTAGCATGATGGAGAAAAATGGAGAAAAATTTCCCGTACCAATATGATGTGGAACAAATAAAAATAAGTTTTTTATAACAATAGTATGATCATAGCCTCCTAAATTACACCCCGCGACAAAAAGAGAGGTACAAAAGGTTTTTTCTTTGATTTTTCATAAAATAACATTATCTGAATTGTGATTATCATTTATTATTATCATAAAATAACACTATTCCCGGACTAATTTTTGTTTTAAGACTAATTTAGAAAAATTTTAAGACTAAAATTTTTCTAATTTAAGACTACCCACCGCGACAAAAAGATACGAACAAAGGTTTTTTTTTTTTTTTTTTTTAAATTTTTGAATATGATTATTTTGAATATGAATATTTTCAATATGATTCAACTATTTAATATGTTTTTGATAGGATAATATTTTGTTATGATAATAAATGATCAGCACAATTTAGATAATGTTATTTTATGAAAAATTAAAAAAAAAAAAAAAAAAAAAAAAACTTTGTTCCTATCTTTTTGTCGCGGAGTGTAGTCTTAAATTAGAAAAATTTTTGTTTTAAAACTTTCCTAAATTCGTCTTAAAACAAAAATTAGTCCGGGAATAATGTTATTTTATGATAATAATAAATGATAAGCACAATTTAGATAATGTTATTTTATGAAAAATCAAAGAAAAACCCTTTGTACCTGTCTTTTTGTCGCGGAGTGTAGATGCCTGTCGCGTGGCTCGGAAACTTGGCAACAGTTCAAGTGGTTGACAGCGCCACCTGGTACAGCTTGCGCGACTTTTTTTATTCAACTGTCACCAATAATTTTAAGAAATGATATATGATATATATAATCGACGTTTATTCGATTCTATTCGCCTTTTATGTATATCAAATCCCACTTCTTAAAATTATTGGTGACAGTTGAATAAAAAAGTCGCGCAATCTGTACCAGGTGGCGCTGTCTACCGCTTGAACTGTTGCCAAGTTTCCGAGCCATGCGACAGGCATCTAGTTTAGGAAGCAATGGTATGATGTGAAACGAATAGAAACAGATCTCCCATAACAAAAATATAATGTAGAACAAATAGAAATAAGTTTCTCATAACAATAGTATGATGTAAAAAAAATAATAATAATAAGTTTCCCATTACAACAGTATGATGTGGAACAAATAGGAGTAAGTGTCCAGTACCTGTAGTTTAATGAGAATTATATTGGAATAGAAACAACGTATTAGAAAAGAATTAACACATTATAGAAAGATAAGATTTAAGTGGCTCAAGAGACCCAAAGCACAGAGAAAAACCGAAAATTAATAAATTGTAATTACGATTAAATAAAAAAAAAAATACTTTTTAAAAAAACTGGTGTGAAAAATAAAAGACAGGTCCTAATAATCCTACAGTATATTAATTAGAATGTTTGCAGGTATTGCGAAATATTGTGAATAGAGATTATTAAGATGTATTATAATATGAAACAAAAGAAAAAAGGAAAGGAAAAAAGTCGCAATTGACAGATTAAAAAAAAAAAAAAAAAAAGAAGAAGAAGAAGAAGAAGAAGAAGAAGGTTTTTTAATATATATTCACTGGCCAATGAAGTAGAAACCTGTAGGAGTTTCTACAAATGCTCGCTGCAGGATTACGCAGGTATGCAAATCCTGTTACAAACCCTTGGAAAATGTTCTGTTTGTATGAAAGTGGTCCCTCGGTGTTACTCGAGGATAATCAAAAAAGCCATGCAGCACCTGAACATATTGATATAATAAGTACATTCCTCAATGTTAACTCTGATATTAACGGATACTTTGTGCTCGATAATGCAACCGTACATCGTGGCAGAATCGTTCGAGATTGGTTCAGTGAACATCGATCTGACTTCTATAGTCCAGGCAACGAAGGCCAAAATTTGACGAATAGAGGAAAAAAATCGTGTAGTTTTGAAATTTTGCATACTCATAGCCGAGGGGGTCCTGAACAACATACTAAAAGTCCCCGCCCGTGGGAGGTGAGCGGGGGGCAGGGGGGGGCAATTAAGGGGGGCAATTTTCAGTTTTTATTAAATATCTTAAAAACTATCGCATTTAGAGAAAAAATGTCAATTACAAAATTAATCTACGTAAAATTTCCTACAAAAATGTATATTACATTTTGTTTGTACGATCATTAGTTTAGAAGATATAGGGAGATGAAATAACACATTTTCTTGAAAAATTATTTTTTTGCAATAGTAAAATCAACTAAAGTGTGCAATTAAAAGGGTTCTTGTCAAATATTTTCTAATGTAAAAAACAAATATATACATAGGGAATATGCAAGGATAATACAGCATGTTTTGTAAGTTTTAAATAATTTTAAGGCTAGTAGGCGCAAGTGGCGATTTGAGTAAAAATCTAGATAACGAAGACCCAAAACCGATCAACATTAAAAAAAAAATCGTGCAGCTTAGAAATTGAGCACAGTTTTAAGTGCCCTGAATAACATACTAAAAGTCCCTAACCATGGGGGGGGGACATTTAAAGGGGGCACATTTCAGTTTTTATTAAGTATCTTGAAAACTATCGCATTTAGAGAAAAAAAAGTCTCAAAGATATAAGATTTTTTTTAATGTTGATCAGTTTTGGGTCTTCGTTATCTGGATTTTTACCAAAACACCACTTGCGCCTACTAACCTTAAAATTATTTAAAACGTACAAAACATGCTGTATTATCCTTACATATTCCCTATGCATATATTTGTTTTGTACATTAGAAAATATTTTATCAGAACCCTTTTAATTCCATAATTTAGTTGATTTTACTATTGCAAAAAAAAAAAAAAAAAAAAAAAAAAATCTGGAGTGACTCCACTCGACTTTCCGAACATTGAGTAACTAACAGTTTTGTAGATAAAATAAAGAAAGAGGAGTTGCTAAACAAACAAAAAAGAGAAAACCATAACAGAGTGTTTGAGTATTTTTCTCCATATATCACACGAGGTTTTATTTAACGCTACTGAACTTTGAGCCCTTAGATCATAAGGATAAAGAATTTTTCGTTGTGTCCCTGTAAAAATCTATAAATGCTAGATTCACCAAAATGCTTATAGTTAGTGCAACAGTGATTTATAATATTCATACAAATTTTCAGCTCAATTGAATAAGGCGTTTAGATGCTATCGCTGGTCTCATAGGCCATAAAGATAAATAATTTTTGTTTGTGTCCCTGTAAAAAAACTGTAAGTGCTAGATTCACCAAAATCTATACAGTTGGTTCAAATGTGACCTATAACATGTGTACAAATTCTTTTCTGAGATTAATAAGGCGTTTAGACGCTATCACACTTTTAAAAATTTGGCAAAGAATTTTTCTTTGTGTCCCTGTAAAAAAACTATAAGTGCTAGATTCTCCAAAATCTATACAGATTGAGTATCTGTCACCTATAATATGTGTATAAAGTTTTTGCTCAATTGAATAAGGCGTTTAGATGCTATCGCACTTTTAAGATTTTGGTCCCTTGGCCATAATGATAAAGAATTTTTCTTTGTGTCCCTGTAAAAAAACTATAAGTGCTACATTCACCAAAATCTATAGGGTTCGTACTATGGTGACTTACAATATACGTACCAACTTTCAGCTTATTCGAACAAAGCGTTTAGACTCTAGCGTGTTCACTCACATACATACACACATACATACACACATACATACACACACACATACATACATCATCGTAAAAATAGTAAAAGCGGACTCGTTGGACCTCGAAACGTATAGAAACATCAAAATCTCGAATTCGGATTTTTGACATGATTACAATACTTTCCTCACTATAGTGTTCGGAAAGTAAAAAAAGAATTTTTCAAGAAAATGTGTTATTTCGTTCCCCTATATCTTCTAAACTATTGATCATACAAACAAAATAGAATATACAATTTTTTTAGGAAATTTCACGTAGATTAATTTTGCAATTGAGATTTTTTTTCTCTAAATGTACTTAATAAAAACGGAAATGTGCCCCCTTTAAATGCCCCCCCCCATGGTTAGGGACTTTTAGTATGTTATTCAGAGCACTTAACTTTATAACTGTGCTCAATTTCTAAGTTACACGATTTTTTTTTTTTTTTTTTTTTTTTTTTTTATGTTGATCGGTTTTGGGTCTCCGTTATCTAGATTTTTACTCAAATCGCCACTTGCGCCTGCTAGCCTTAAAATTATTTAAAACTTACAAAACATGCTGTATTATCCTTGCATATTCCCTATGTATATATTTGTTTTTTACATTAGAAAATATTTGACAAGAACCCTTTTAATTGCACACTTTAGTTGATTTTACTATTGCAAAAAAGAATTTTTCAAGAAAATGTGTTATTTCATCTCCCTATATCTTCTAAACTAATGATCGTAAAAACAAAATGTAATATACATTTTTGTAGGAAATTTTACGTAGATTAATTTTGTAATTGACATGTTTTCTCTAAAGGCGATAGTTTTTAAGATATGCAATAAAAACTGAAAATTGCCCCCCTTAAATGCCCCCCTGCCCCCCGCTCACCCCCCACGGGCGGGGACTTTTAGAATGTTGTTCAGGACCCTCTCGGCTATGAGTGTGCAAAACTTTAAAACTACACGATTTTTTTTTTCTATTTTTCCTATTTTGTCTGGACTTACCGAGATTTTTACTCAAACCGCCACTTGCGCCTACTAGCCTTAAAATTATTTAAAACTTACAAAACATGCTGTATTATCCTTGCATATTCCCTATGTATATATTTGTTTTTTACATTAGAAAATATTTGACAAGAACCCTTTTAATTGCACACTTTAGTTGATTTTACTATTGCAAAAAAGAATTTTTCAAGATAATGTGTTATTTCATCTCCCTATATCTTCTAAACTAATGATCGTACAAACAAAATGTAATATACATTTTTGTAGGAAATTTTACGTAGATTAATTTTGTAATTGACATTTTGTCTCTAAATGCGATAGTTTTTAAGATATTTAATAAAAACGGAAAATTGCCCCCCTTAATTGCCCCCCCTGCCCCCCGCTCACCTCCCACGGGCGGGGACTTTTAGTATGTTGTTCAGGACCCCCTCGGCTATGAGTATGCAAAATTTCAAAACTACACGATTTTTTTCTTCTATTTTTCCTATTTTGACTGGACTACTAACAGTTTCCCGTTTCCCATAGATGCTGCAAAGCCCGGATATTAATCCATTAAAAAATGTTTGGGACATGTTGGAAAGGAGTATCCTTCAGCAATCTCCTCTTCCGTCCAATTTACAGGATCTTAAAGTCTGTGTAGCCAATGTATGGTAAACTCTGGACATATATGCGCCCCAGAAGCTTGTAGAATCGCTGCCCACACGAATACTGGCTGTTTTGTTATTCATGCAAAAGGAGGTCCAACGTGCGAAAGAAGGTCCAATAAAATATTAATTTAAAGTTTTTTAATTCATTGCCCAGTGTGTGTGTGTATATATATATATATATATATATAAATGATAGATATCATAATAAATTTTAACATTAAAATTCTAGCAATTAATAGATGCATGCCAATACCAAAACAACAAAAATAAAACTGATTTTAACACAGTACAAAATCTATCACAGAAATGTTGCGAATCATATTTAGATCCAATAAGAGAAAAAACCAATTCAAATTATTTACGCCCACATGAGTAAAAAGGACCGTTATATCAATTGACGGAGAAAATTGATGAAGGAACTCATTAAATGTATTAAAAGTGATTCAGGAATTAAGAATCCAGTTAGAAAGTAAGAAAAAATAAAGGACTACAGGAATACTAATTGGAATTAAAAAATGCTTAACAATAGAAGTATTAACGCATCAGGAAGCATGTACTTCTTTAAAGCAGATGGAGTTGCATATATTCTGAGAAGGGGGGGGGGGAAATGCGGAGAAATCGAACACGATTCAATTTTCGAAAATTTTACTGAGCTAGAATAGTAGGAAGAGGGAACACTGAGTGCTCTATCGTTTGCTTTAAAATTTAGAAGCGAACAGGGCAAAAAGTTGCGCAGTCTACAAAAATAGGTTAATGCGCAGGATTTTGCCCTTCTCGATTCGAAACTTATCTATTCCGTGAAGACCGCTGCCTTTCTATGTTATTCAGCAGGAATTTATTACTCTTTACATTTTAGTTCAGTGGATAAATTTTAAAAGTAGGAACTTCACATTATATTTATTATAAAATTACGTTAAAAAATTTAGCCTTAAACAAAATTTAATTTTAGAGCAGAGTCCCATTTTCCCCCTGTGATTTTCCCCTGCTTTCTACATCTTGAATTAATTTTAACCCTGGGTGATAAGTTTTCATTACATGGTGCTTTTTCGATAATAATATTCCATGCACAGTATCTCTTCTAATACTTATTTATATATGATATTATATTAAATTACATTTTTTGCATCATGGATAACAATTTGCTTCTCTTGTGACTTTAGTGATGCCGTATATTCTGCTACCTATGACTATATAATATTTACTTTTCCAAAGATTTTCCTTTTTTTTTTTATTATTATTAATATATTTTATTTAGAAATTTTTTTTAAGCGAAGGGTTAATTTAATTTTCTATTTAAAACAATGTGCAAAAAAAAAAAAAAAATCGAATAAAATAAAAGAATGAAAAGAAATTAAAAGACAGTAAAAAGTTACAACGACAGAATTAATAATACAAACATTAAATTGAAGAACATTTTGTTTAAATGAATCGGTATTTATATTTAAATTCTTCCTTTCATTTTAATTCATTTTGTTTTATTTCATTGTTATAATATTTTACAGTAATTTTTGAGGTAATATTATTTATATATATTTCTCTATAACAGGCTTTGCCCGCTTCGCTGAGCACTATACTTAAATGAGTTGTCAAAATTTCCTATCATTATTAATAACCTAAGTTAAAGTTTCCTCTGTGTTCCGTAACGGTTTTTACCGCTCACAACGTGAGGAGTCCGGGTCCACACTGCCTTCGGCAGCAACTTACCCGCTTCTTACTTCCCCTTCCCCAGCAGCTAAGTTAGAAGTTTTGCGAAATCTCTCCAAAGTATATAATGCGTACACTTAATCAATATCCACACACCAAAATTCATCATTCTAAGATAATGTAAGGCGAATTCAAACAGGATAATGTGTTTTTACGCGTGTCTATCCTCCCCCCCCCCCGACCCCAAGGTCGTAAGGGGGCGAATTTCGTAAAATCCCGTTGCAATAAGTGTCGGATACATATAAACAATTTGCGCACTAAATTTCGTGATCGCAGATCCCATAGATTTCCCAAGACAAATTTAGCACTAAAACGAGGGGGGTCTTGAATTTGCTACTTCGTTACAGCCCCCCCCCCCCAAAAAAAAAAAAAAAAAAAAAAAATTGGCTATTTTTAACATCTTTAGTAGAACTCTACTAAAAAATCCCGAATTTCTAAAATCCCCCCCCCCCCCGAAAAACGATTTTTCCGCTCTATCCTATAAGAATCAAGAAATCCAAAATCGTACGTAATGTTCTATTTATACTCAAGTCTAGTTTCATCATGCACAATTTCTCAAACCATGAAGTACTTTGGGGCCGAGTTATGCTCACAAACATTTTTTTTTTTTTTTTTTTTTTCTTCCTGTACCCCTGGGGGGAAAGGGGTATTTCGATAAATCCCGTTCCTTTAGGTACCGGATGCATATAAACAATCCACGCACGAAACTTCGTGACCGCGGCTCTCATAAATTTCCCATGACAAATTTAGCGCTAAAAAGGGTGTCTCGAATTTGTCCTTTATAACACATCCTCCCCCCCCCCCCAAAAAAAAAAAAAAAAAAAAAAAGGCAGATCACAAAAAATTAAAAACGTCTTTTGGAAATATCCTAAGGAAGTTGCATAGCTTTTTTCAACAACCTTGTTTCATTTTTGGTACAGCTCTACTCAAAAATCCGGAATTTGCGAAATTTCCCGCCAAAAATCGAATTTCCCCCTTCCTCTCCTTAAAAACGAAAATTCCCAAATTGCAGATATTGTATTATTTGTTCTCATATCTAGTCTCCCCATGTGCAATTTCTTCACTGTGAAGTAATTTGGAGCCGAGCTATGCTTACAAAGTTGTTTTTGCCTTCTGCTCCCCCCCCCCCAAAAGGGGGAACGGAAGTAATTTTGATAAATCCCGTTACTTTAGATGTCGGATAAATATGAACAATCCAAGCACCAAAATTCGTGCTTGCAGCTTCCATAGATTTCTCAGGACAAATTTAGCGCTAAAAAGAGTGTCCCGATTTTGCCTGCTCGTAACCCCCCCCCCTTCTCCAAAGAAAAAAAAAAAAAAAAAAACGCAAACCACAAAAAACAAAAAATGTGTTTTAGGAAATATCCTAAGGAAGTCGCATAGCCGTTTTTCAACATCTTTGTTCCATTTTTGGTAAAGTTCTACTCAAATCAGAAATTTTCGAAATTTCCCACCAAAAATCGATTTTCCCCCTTCCTTCCTTAAAAATCGAAAATTCCTAAATCGCAGATATTGTTTTATTTGAACTCATGTCTAGTCTCCTCATGTGGAATTTCTTTATTATGAAGGAATTAGGAGCCGGGTTATGCTTATAAACGTGTTTTTGTCTTTTGCCCGCCGCAGTGCGGGAACGGGGGGAATTTCGGAAAAGCTGATAGATATAATTTTAAGTTGGATAAAGACCTAAATTCCTGTCAAGTGCAGTTGAATTCCGTCTGTCCGTTCTCAAGTGATACCCGGACAAACGTGTTTTTGTCTTTTGCCCCCCAGGGGAGAACGGGGGGGGGGGAAATTTCCGAAAAGTTGATAGACATAATTTTAAGTTGGGAAAAGACCTAAATTTCTGCCAAGCGCAGTTGAATTCCGTCAGTCCGTTCTCAAGTGATACTCGGACAAACGTGTTTTTTTTTCTTTTGCCCCCCCCTGGAAGGAACTGGGGGTGGGATTTCCGAAAAGTTGATAAGCATAATTTTAAGTTGGGTAAAGACCTAAATTCCTGCTAAGCGCAGTTGAATTAAGTCAAGCCGTTCTCGAGCTATACCCACACAAAAATAGCGGCATACAGACAAGATGATGTACACACACACACACACGGGCAAAATTTTCTGAAGTCATTTTCGGCTTTCATGGTGTGCGAAACGTGAAGATATCGCAAAATTTTTCGATTCTGACGAATTTACAGACATGAGTCTGATTTTGATAATATAGAATTTCTACTTTTTGTATGTTTTCCGCATTTATAATTATTTTCTTTTCATCTAATTTATATTTTAAACTTATATTTATATTTATTTTCAGTAAAAATTTTGACTTAAAGAATTGTCAAAAACCCTTACTGAAATAAATTGTCTCCCCCCCCCCCCCCCAAAAAAAAAGAAAGAAAATAATAATAATAATAAATAAATAAAATAAAATAAGATAAAATAAAACAAATAAATAAATAAATAAATAAAATAAAATATAAATATAAATAAATAAATAAAATAAAATATAAATATAAATAAATAAATAAAAACTCAAGTACATTTTTGAGCGTCATTAATTACTGACTTCCTTTATCAGGTGATGCAGAATGATAAAAGGAACCCTTAATTAATTGCTTCCCGAATTATAATTGTGTTCTTTGATCCTTTTTTTTTTTACCGTTTTTTCTCCTTTTTTTTCTTTTTAGGCCAAGAATTTATTTTTACTTGTTTCACTCTTCAGTTTTTCAACATTATCTACTAAAATTGTCTTTTTTTCTTTTGTAAAAAAAGATTTTAACCGAATTTCGATAAATCTTTGTAGATCTAGATGAATTCAATCTTAAAATTCAGTTGTGATAAAGCATTTATCGATTAACCTGACAAAAGATTAAACAAAGTATCGTATATCGAAGTAATAGTAAAATTTCAAATTTTATTTTCTAAAAAATATTTTTTGAAAAGTTTATTATTATTATTATTATTATTATTATTATTTTAGATTCTTTTTTTTTATTAATTATCTCAGAATTATTATTATTATTATTATTTCTGTAATATTTACCATGTAAAAAATTTTGGTATAAGATAAGTGTTTTATTTTGTTATTACTTTTGAAAAAACACTATTAAAAACAAAATGGTTATTTTTTTATTTAATCACAAGCATTCATACTGTTTTCTAAGTTTTCATTTAATTCACCAGTTAAAAAAAAAAAAAAAAAAAAAAATGCTTACAAAAAGAAATCTGTTTATCTTTGTACTTAGAAAGATTATAAGTATTTTAAAATTTAATAAGCGTATTTATTCTATAAAAAATGGCACACAGCATTATTATTATTTTTTTCTTTTTTCGCTAAAAAGAACACGTTTTTTACTGTTGATATCTAATAAAGATTTAATGGTATCCTTTAATTTAAATATTTAATCTTCTTGTTCTTTTTTTTTTTTTTTATAAGAGAAGAAAAAGCAAAGAATAAAAAAATGTAGATTTTAATAGAGTCATTTTTTATCGTTTTTTACAGTATAATTAGTGAATCAGTTTAATGAAGAATAGCATCTTTTAATTTTTGGCTTTGATCCAAAAACGGATACTTTTTACTTTTTACTTTTACTTTATAAGCTGAGATGGTTCAGGTGGGTGTAGGTAAGTTCGGGACCAAAAAGGGGGAGTCGAGCAATTCCATGGTTAAATTCGGGATGAATATTTGGTCCCGAATTTACTTATATGCTTTTTAGAAAGGATGGAAGAACTTTCTTTTTGATTCATAAAATGTGATTGATCAGTCCCAAGTTTAAAAGGGGATCTTCGCATTTTAAATATTTTGTAGCATGAGTTTGATACAGTATTGTACTGTTAGTTTTATATACGCATAGGCATAAAATAGTGGTTTTGGTTATAATGTAAGCTATTTTTCTTTCTTTTTAATTTCCGTATATGAATGACATTTCATCCATCAACATGTAAATAAGGGGCCGTGCCCTTAGCGACCGTGACCTTAGCGGAAATCTATAAACCCGTGCCCTTAGCGGAAATATTATCCCCCTCGGTGGTGTGCTTTTAGCATACGTGCCTTTAGCGGAAATGTATAATAAATTTCAAAATAAATTAATAAATAAATAAAAGAACTCTTCAATCCGCATTTAGCACTGGCTGTATTTTGCTTCAGAAGTAACCTGTCGCAAAACAGGTATGCGTAGTGTAGAATATCCATTATTTGAGGGACCGGTGATCTGTAACCATATAAAGTTTAATGAATCCCAGTATTCCATACGAAAACGTACATTACTGCCATTTTATGATTTTATTATGTTTTTGAAAATATAATTAAGCATTAGACCTTTTAAAACTAAAACAAAAACGAAAAATCAGGAGGTACACATTGATTATCAGTATTTTCCAACTGTACTTACACATTGTATCGTATAACATTCTATGTTCTCTGTCTATATTATCACACAATAGACAGACAGAAAGACAGACATATAGACTAACTGAATTTATAATCACTCTGGAACATTGTTGGAAAGTGTTAAAAATGCTTAACACAAACAGAAATGTTGCTCTTAATTTCCTATTTGCACCCCTTAATGTATTGTAACATTTTTGGGTAACTCTGTAAATCTGGAGATTAAGCATATTATAGTTTATAGAAAACATTTTCTTAGTATAATAACAATAAATGTAAATTTATTTATGATTTTTTGATGAAATTATTTAAATATGATTTACAAAAATGTCTCCCATAAAGAGCATTGGTATTTTTTGGATGTTCATGTACTCAAACAAGTGGCATGGGTTATGTTAGAGCCATTTTAAGTAGGGAATATTCAATAATGAATTTGAATAACACATATTATTAAAAAAAATAATAAAATAAAATAAAAGTAAAAATTAGTAAGTTGTGGCCACCACAAGACTTTCTTCTATATTTTCCTATACAAATTCACTAAGTGCAAATAAAAAATTTTTATCTTAGAGAAAACTAACACTAAATATCCAAAGAAAGGCAGTTGTTTTATTGTCTATAAATGACATCTTAAAAAATGCATTTTTATTATAGTTATGTCACATATCAAGTTTCGTAAAGTTATGTGCTATAGAAGTTGAGATATAGCTTTCACATTGTCGAGGAAATTTGCAGTATGGCAACGCCACCTATTGGCCGATAAGCACCCAAATTGAACCAGCATAATATCTCACAATGGCCTTCACATATATCATGTTTTGTTTGATTATACGCAATAGAGCCTGAGATATAGCCTCCCCTTCAATTGTGGAAACCGCTGTATAGCAGCGCCACCTGTGGAGCGGTTGACACCAAAAGTTGACAGATACTCGTTTAGGTTAAGGTGCATCAACATATAAATTTATATGGAACTCTGTGCAGTAATTCCTGAGATATAGCTTTCCCTTAAATTGTAGAAATCGCTGTATAGCAGCACCACTTGTCGGTCCACAAGCATTCAAATTGAATCAGCATAATGCCTCCTGGTGGCCTTCTCTCATACCAAACTTTGATTGATTATACGCAATAGAACCTGATATATAACTTCCACTTAAATTGTAGAAATCGCAGTATAGCAGTGTCACCTGTTGAGTGTTTGGCATCAAAAGTTGATAGCGCTAACTTAGTTCAAGGTGCATCCACATGTAAATTTATATGCAATTCTGAGCAGCAGTCCCGTAGATAGAGTTGCCACAAAATTTTTGTCACACATACACAGACAGACAGATATTTTCTAAAAATAGTCAAATCGTGTTCTAGACCTCTCGAAACGTGTAAATCCGTCGAAAAACGGAAGTCTAAAATTTTTACGAATCCAATACTTTCTTCTGTTGAATATAGAAGAGAGTAAAACTAAAAAAATCTTAAAATATTTATGGGCGCTGGAGGCGGACAAACGGACAGTTGAATAAATAAATACACTAATTCAAATCATATTCACATTTAAAAAAATCGTCGTTAAATGCAAAAGAAAATGCAATTCAGAAAATTTCAATAATAACCCTCAGTGTAACTGAATATTTTTGCGTGACTCTGTAAATATAATGCTAATCATACTACATTCTGTAGAAAGCATTATTTTGTGCATTTGACTAACATATTTCTATCTTCCACATGCACACCTTCTTATTTCCGCTAAGGGCACGGCTTCTTCTATTCCACCTTCTTCCCTTTCACTCATTCCGCTAAGGGCACGTTCCGCTAAGGGCACGGTCGCTAAGGGCACAACACCGTAAATAATACTCATATTTCTTAGAACTCAATTGCAGCCGTAATAGTAAAGGGTAAATACAATAAAATATAAGCGCCACGCTATTTATATATGATACATTAAAGATATATTATTTTTTATAAACAAATGATACGATCAAAAATTAAAACAGATAAATTTCAATCCATTTATTAACATTTTACTCCGAAATAACAATACTGTTATAAAACAGGAATTTAAAATATACACTGCAAAATATTATTAAGATGTATGCTAACATTGCAGCTTATTTAAACATTACAATATTGTTATGTTTCTAATTCCAAAATCAACTTTAAAACAGAAGTAGTCGAACAAAATATGGAAAATGTAAGTAATATAATAGAAAAATAATCTGGTGTGTCACTCACACGACTTTCTCTTACCCTGAAATTTAATACTATAAATACAGGTTGGAGATTAAGAGGTAAGATAACGATGTTATGTAAACCTATGCTAAACAATTCAAATTAGGCTTCGGGAGAGTTTTATATGATAGTTAGTTGTGTGTGAGTGGGGCTACCGCCCCCCTCAACCACCCGTTTCATTAATGCACCTGCATTTATATAGAATTTAATTCGGTTATTCAAAAATAATTCTGTTTTTAAAAAATAATTTATTAAAATTATTATTTAAAGAAATATCTTTTATGATAATGCAGACGATTTCCATATTAGAGAAGTGGTATAACACCAAATATCCAAAAAAAAGTCCATTTTATTCTCAATATTAAAAAAAAAAAAATCGATAACTTTGTTTTAAATTACCGCAGATCGATGGTTCAACCATTCGTTTTAAAGGTATTGGCGAGCTCTTTTGAAAGATACTCATCATGAAAATTTACTCCCCTCGAGGGGGGACTTTCCCCCCCCCCCCAGGGGGGAGGCGAGGCTCCTATATACACAATTTTTTTTTTCCCAGTAGACTATCTCTATTACAAAAAATATATATTCGTTTCATTTGGTTTAGTGCAGTCTGTGGACGTTAAACTCTATTTACCTGCAATTTTCCCCTAAGACGTAATGTATTAGAATTCTCTTGATTGTCCCTGTACACGAACCATTTGCTTGATCTCAACGAAAAGCTTACTGTAGCATCCCTATATGATACAAATTTAGAATACCAAGTTTGAACTTTCTGCCATAATTTGTTTTTGAGATATGCTGATAACAGACAGACACACACACAGACACACAGACCAACCGCTAAAAACATGATTTTCGTATTTAGGCGACCTAAAAACGTGTAAATATAAGAAAACCTCACTTTCGAAAATTTGACCCCAAAACAATACTATCTCTACTTTATGGGTAAGAGAAAGTAATAATCTATCTGCCGACTGAATACACACAAATTAAAAGTTGGTCCTTATTTGCAGTAGAAGATGATAGACAAAATTCAAATAAATGAGAAAATTTTAAGATATCATTCAAATAACACCACTTGTCGGCCGATGTACACCTAAATTAAAACTAGTGCAGTTTTACTCTGTAGAATCTGAGATATAGTTTTCTCATAATCAAGGGAAATTGCAATATAACAACACTGCTTGTCGGTCTATGTACACTAAACAATTTAAAACTGGTGAACTTACATACAGTAGAAGCTCAAATATAGCCTTGAAATAAACAGAAAATATTTCAATTTAGCAGCGCCACTTGTCGACTTATATATATATATTGGTGTGATTGATATGAAATTAAAACCTGTGCAATTAAACACAGCAGATTATGAGATATATTCTACCAGTAAACAAGGAAAATTGCAGCCTAACATGGCCACCTACCGTCCCATAAACACTCAAGTTGAAATGACTGGGTAGTAAGATGCTGCCGTAAGTAGTGGGAACCCGGATCCGACATAGTGTTGGCGGAGATGGGACGTAATGTACATTTCGCTATCGAAAGTAATGGAGGGCCTTAAGTGATTCCAAGATTTCAATAATTCTTTTTTAGTTTTCATTTATGCATAAATTGTTGTAATTGAACTGAAATTAAAATGACTGGGTAGTAAGATGCTGCCGTAAGTAGTGGGAACCCGGATCCGACATAGTGTTAGCGGAGATGGAACGTAATGTACATTTCGCTATCGAAAGCAATAGAGGGCCTTAAGTGGTTCCAAGATTTCAATAATTCTTTTTTAGTTTTCATTTATACATAAATTGTTGTAATTGAACTGAAATTAAAACATGTGCACTTAAACACTACAGATTATGAGATATATTCTGCCAGTTAACAAGGAAAATTGGAGCCTAACATGGCCACATACCGTCCCATAAACACTCAAGTTTAAATGACTGGTTAGTAAGATGCTGTCGTAAGTAGTGGGAACCCGGATCCGACATAGTGTTGGCGGAGATGGGACGTAATGTAGATTTCGCTATCGAAAGCAATGAAAGGTCTTAAGTGGTTTCCGCGATTTCAATCATTCTTTTTTAGTTTTCATTTATAAAGCGATGTAAAAAATAGTGATTTATTTTATTTATAAAAAACACTACAGAGCTGGAATTTAAAAGTAATAAATATCAATATCCATTTTAACCATTTTATAACCTAATTAATTTCAATATCCATTTATGCTAAAAGAAAATTGAAATAAACATGTACTGATATTTTTAAAATGAGGTAGAAGTAGAAATACTTGGCATATCCAGAAACTAAGCTTCTCTTGACAGGTAAAAGAAAACAAGTACATATTTACAAGAAAAAAAAAAACAGTTAATGTACGAAAATATTTAAAGTTTGGTCTATTTTTCTACATAACTTTTTCCATTTTGTACGCAATTGTAATAGCGGGGCATAAGATTTTGTATCCCCTTTTCATAGAAAAGTGCCGCCTGTGACTCCAACCAAGTAACAACATTAGTTTTTGATCTTATCATAACTCTGGAATTTCTTGCCACAAGGCAACGATTTCTTTTTCAAAAGTCTCAGTCTTTCTTAAAAGATGGAAGTCACTAGGAGCAAACTAGCTCATTATTTATCAAAAATGGACGCCCACCCCAGTCATCACTATGTACATTACTAATTTTTTATTGAATAGACAATATCGTTTTTGCGGTTCGAGGCTAAATCATAACCAATATGTAATTTCTGATTCTCTATATCCATTTCTCCGTGAATTTCCACATATGATACAAACTTTTCTCTATATAATACAAACATTTTTCCATGCAATACAAATATAAACATTATAACGTTGCAGTTTTCCCTGCAGTGGTCACATGTGAGGGGTTTTGTGACGTATCACGGATGATAAAGTCCATTGTCTCAGCAGTACCCCTTACCACTAAATCACTTACCACATTTTCTCCATACGCCTCATATATCTGTTAATGAATGTGGTATGATTTAAGGTTTTTCATATTGAGAAAATAAATTACACGAAACGGCGGGATTATCAAATGTTTTTCGTCATTTCAAAAATGTACACAATACTTGTCATCTTTTTTTCTGTACGTCAAGGTAAATATGCGCAAAAATGTGAACCTTAGCGACGCGGTCGAAAGAAATACGAGCGAAACTTATTTTCCGAACAAGCTTCGTATTTTAAACAAGCTATCTCCAATATTTGTCGTTTGTTTAGTAAACACGCCAGTACAGTGCGGCCACATATCTAAAACTAGCTGTAAGGACGCGTCCAAAATGTTGGAGGGATGCCAGCGTGACCAACAGTTTGAAATTTGGAAAATATCCAGTAATTCCGCGCTCTGTTACTGCTCATTTTCTCTGAGTCAGATGACTGTCACCCCTATTTTAGCTTTGGATTCGTTGAGTTAGCAGTTGCGCAGATGCTTCCATGGTTTCATGAAATGTGGTCGAAGAATAATAACTCAATAGTTGGCATTAAAGTCCTGTACTAGTAATACTTTCAGGCCGACACACTACGTTGTTGCCTTTACAATGCATTAACGTCTCAAGTTTTATCTGTCGAAGGAATCGTATTATATTATTTTGATCTGAAATAATTGTTGTGTGTTTATATTAATAAAGGTGTTTGGTTACTTTCTTCATCTTTCCATATCAAATTCTATCTTGTATAATTTATTCATTTGAATTAATTAATAAAATTAATCATTTTTAAAAATTTATATAGAACGACATAGATAATTTATGTCTAGAATAGCCGAAAGCGTTTGGGTTACTGTTATTTTCCCATAAAATAAGTGCACTGTAAAAAAATAACTATTATTAGCTGCAAGAAACTCTCTGTGATTGGAGAAAATAATTATTTTCTCCAATCACAGAGAGTTTCTTGCAGCTGGTAATAGTTATTTTTTTACAGTGTGTTATAGCCTTTGTAATATGTATAACGAGTACGCTGTTCGGTATGTAACTGTTATCACTATCATTATTTTACATTTGTTTAAAGTCTACCAACTTATACTTTTGGATCACGATCATAGCCTTGGTGGTTCTTTCGAACCATCAAATTTCCATGATTGAGGGTGTTTCGTTAAAAATGACTCAGTTTGATAACAATAATTATAATTTTTGTTACATGCTAAAGGTGTTTTGTTAAAAATGACTCAGTTTGAAAACAGTAATTATATTTTTATTTATTTTAGAGTGAATTGCCTTCGTCTGCTCAAACTGAGCTCCATCTTTTTGGTTGGCAGCTCAACAGAGCAATTCCTATTTTACAAGTTTCAGGGACATAGCATTCCATTCCTCATTCAAAACTTTCCAAAGCCATATTGATTGTTTTTGGCTTTAAAAACAGTTTCTGTTTAAAGCATTCAAACCCAGAAAAGTTCATATGGCTTTAATTTTTTTTTTTTTTTTTTTTTTTTTTAAGTTTTCTTCAGATAGAATTTTGGTAATTCTTTTTGAAATTGGTTTTGTCTGGCCTTTTAAATTTTCTGTCCCCCGTTTGTAACAGTTTTCAACGAAGTTAAAAGTGTTTATGACTTCGGTTTGTCGGTCTGTCCCGTACATATTCACAGAATTCCTTGAAACTATGTTAATCAAGTTCACTATGGAATGTTCTTTATTGAAAATAGAGTAAATAACACACCACCGGTTTGTGTACAGGGACACTTGAAGGAATTCCAACGCATTGCGTTCTATGAGAGGTATTTCTATAAGCTACATTTTAATACTTTTATTTTGCACAAATCATAATAAAATTAACACTAATTATTCAATGAATGTCTTCCATAGTATACAGTAGATTAACATTAAAATTTACAGGGCCATACAAAAATATTCACACAAACTAAAGGCTTCAGTCGAAATTGTTGGAAATGCATTTTTGTTTTTATAAAGCGTTTTTAAAGTTTTCCAACAATGTTTAACAATGATTATGAATTCAGTTAGTCTACCTGTCTGCCATTCTGTCTGTTCGTATTGTGATCACATAGAAAAAATACAATAAAGGTTAAACTAGGCAATGAATATATAAAGTTGAAAAGTGTTAATGATCTATGCGGAACACTTAATTTTCTGCTCTTTTTTTTTTAACTGTAATTTCCTATTACTCTTGTCGATTTTCAAATGAAAATTTCTGAATTTTTAAACTTATTTTCAATGTCCTTAGAAGACAGAAAAGCATTTTATATGCATCTTTTTCATCTATATACATTGCGACCGTGGTTTTTAAAATTCTCCAATCTCGATCGGCAAAAAAATAAAATAAATAAATAAATAAAAATAAAATAAATAAAATAAAATAAATAAATAAACATCTGTATTGCCCTTTTGCCCTTTAGTAATCGAGTATTAAAAAAAAAAAAAAGAAAGAAAGAAAAGAATTTAATCTAGTACGACAGGGCTAATTTATATATTGCAATCTTGTAACTAAAAAAAAGGTCCACATTATCTGCAAACACAGATGAAACGGTTATTATGTGAGAAATGTCGAGCTGATTATCAGCCAGGGCAATACATCCTACAATGATGTGTTGGCCAGGGTGGATCATGGGACGAGTATCCGCACGTTAAGAGGAGGGCCATGGCTCAATTCCGGTATTTTTCACATAGTTGGTATAAGACAATCAATCTTATACTCCAAACTACTTAAAATGAATTTTTACAGTTGATAAATTTATCAATAAAATTTCTAAATATTTTAAGATAGTTTTAAGAAATTAAATGGCAAAATCGATATTAGCAGGCATCCTGGCATATTGGAAGTGTGACAACCCAAAATCACTGTCTGAAAGAAATAGTCCTGTCGTACTACAGAAGGAAAAAAAAAGAAAGATAGAATAGAATAGAATAGAATAGAAAAGGCAAAAGCGTGAAGTTCAAATTTTATGACCATAATAAAAAAAATCATGCACAATAAATATTACATTAAATAAAAGTAGATTAAAAATGAATATCGACAATATTGATTGTTTAGACACATCTATGAAAAACTGCATCAGTTAAATAAAAGTCCTTAAAAATTAGAAACACTGGAAAATTTATTTTCTTAATGTTTGACATGAAATAATGATTTCGGCGTTAACGTAATGGCCTTACCTTTTACAAATTATTCCATTTCTACATCTTTTGAAAACTCATTCCAAAAAACCCTTCTCATTCATCATCATTCATCATTCATCACCGAAAAGACATGATTTAGTATTCATCAGATGTCTTCTAACCGCAGTTTTTAGTTTTCGGTTAAAAATCATTTTTCATTATCGACACAAAAATCAATCAGACTATTTTTTTTTTTTTTTTTTTTTTTAAACTTTTTATGAAGTTGGAAAGAAATATTTTTAAGGAAGGAAATTTTGCTTTCCGAATCGCAAGTTATTTTGATCGTATTGCAGTATTTCTTTTTTTCTTTTCATTAATTTAAATTCAATTCTCCAATTTAATTTCTTTTTTTTTTTTTCTCTCTCTCTCTGTTTTTTCTTTCTCCTTTTCAATGCAGTTTGTTTCAAGATATTTGACTTTTTTCGATTTCATAATACTATCGAATATATCGATTTTTTTTCTTTCTTTCTTTTACCTTATACTCTTTATATTCTTGTATTTTATTCTTAGTTTACTTTCAAGCTAAACAACTTGATTGAAATAATAATAATAATAATAATAATAATTAAATAAAAATTGTCGTGTTCTTCAGCCACACTTCAAAATATTTGAGAAGTTTTACAAAAAATTCAAATTAATCATTATTTTGACTTATGTTAAAAATGTGCAATTATTTGAATTACATGTAAATTAATTATTGCAAAATAATTTGAAATTATTTTTTTTTTAATATACGTCTGTTAATTATTTTTTTATGAGCCATAATTTTTTTGCTAAGTCTACGCACTTTTTTTTTTTTTCCTTTAAAATGATTTTGTAAGCATTTGTGTTTTTATGAGAAATAAAAATGCTACTTTCTTCTTCTTATTTTCACTATTTTTTGCATATTGCATATTTTTTATATGTACATAAAAAAATTTATTTGTAAAAATTTCCACTTCCAGTTTTCGACGTATTTACATGTTTGGGGAGATATCTTGAACACAAGTTGATCATTTTCGGAAAATATCCCTCTGTATGTCGGTACTTGACAAAAACTTTTTACCAACTCTAGATCCTGAACTAATGCACAGAATTGCATAAAATATTATATTTAATTACAACTTGACATTAATTGGTGCGCCTATCAAATTTTGGTGTATATCGTTCAACAGGCGGCTTTGTCATACCATTTTATCGCAAATTTCAGTATGACAGAATAGGAAAAAAAGAAGTCGTATAAATGTACACAACGTGGTATATTTTTAACCAATCATTCTGAAATAATAATGATAATACTAATAAAACTCTGAATCGATTTTTGTTGACTAATATATATTAAATTCTGTACAAAACAGATTTAATTTATACAATAATGCTTATTTTAATCTATTTTTTCATATAAAGATATACGGTAACTGTGTTTCATTCCCTATCATCGGTTACTATATTCATTTCTTAAAATTTCTATGGAATAGCTTTACCATAGGAGCTCTTCGTTAGCTTTTAAATTTTTGTTGCCATTTTGGCGAGGAATTTAAATGGCTATTGCAATTGCGTAAGTAAAAATCTTGGCGAGAAACATCCGAGGTACTTCGGTGTGAAATTTTAAATTTCGCTAAGGAGACCTATATTAAAGCAGATCCATTTCTTTAGCACGATTTTCATACTAATTTTCTTATTTATTTTTTTTTTTTCTTTTTCTTCATTTAATCAATGTATAGTTTTTCTTTTTTTTTGTCACCAGTTTATATATTTATTTTTGGCATCAATTTTTTTTTTTTTTTTTTTTTTATAATTTTTAAATTAAAGAGGGATTTTCAACCAATCATCCAATTGAACTAAAAAATAGGACGCCAGCTAGATTTCGTCCTGATTAATGAGTGTATTAAATTCTGTAACGATCAGTTGAACGGCGTAGCTATTTATAAAGAACCAAAAATCGGAACAGATACAAAGACAATTTTTCAGCTTTATATATTTTAAATTAAATATCTATCTATATTTCCCTCTAGAATATTCTTTATTTGTGATTTCAGCTTTTAAATTTTAAGAACAATAATTATCACTTCATGCTTACATTTATTTCATTTCAGAAACTATTTTGATTAATCGATTCTCTACTTTTAATCATTTCTTTTCAGTTTGTTCGTTTTGGCAACCACCCGGACTTTTATCTACTTATTCGATTTGGATTTGATTTACATGTGGCAATCACCTTTCACGACTACCAATTTTCATTATGGTTAAGTTCTTTTATCAGCCAATTTCCTTTTATCTTTCTATTTTTTTTTGCAAGATTGAAACTAGTGTTGTATATTGCTGAAATAGCTATACAATATTCAGAAATCTTGCAATCCATGCTGACAGTACTGCTAGTTTCCTGATGGGATCTGTACTGGGTTTCAGCATTTTTCACTCTATTTTTCCTTCATGCATTCCTTTTTATTTCAATAGTATTTTTGGTTAATTTCTTTCAATTTTTATCTTGTGTTGCATGAATTTACTGGATTAATGGATTATGAAAACTATCTCATAGTTTAGGCTTAAGTGATATATACGTCATTTCTCTTTTGCGTAAGTAATTTAACATGTTTTTACTAATCAGTGAATTTTAATTAAATGGTAATTGTGACATAACTTTATACGTAATACATCTAACTTTTAATTTCATTGTTGGTATTTTCATCTTTCTCTCATTTGCTGAGTGTTGTAAAGGAATTAAATTATTTATTATATATATATATATATATATATATATACGCTCATTCAAGATGATAGACCGCAAAATGGTAACAACTAAAATCTTTGTCTGAAAGAAATAATACGTCATGTCGTACTAAAACAGAAGTACAATGAAGCGTCGATAATCAAGCATCGGTGGGAAATAGATATTGCCCGATTACGGATTTTTCCGGATAATAGGTTTTCCGAAAATGTATATCGAAATCATATAAGTGACAGCATCTAAAGAAATATTTTTTTAGAAAAATTAGCTTTAAAAAATGTATGCAAACCCTTATCAAAAATGAAATTAATTAAAATAGCATATGAAATAAATTAAAATTTTTAAAATAACAATTATAAAACAGTAATACAGATCCTTTTTACTTTCCGAACACTATAGTGAGGAAAGTACTGTAATCATGTCAAAAATCCGAATTTGAGATTTTGATGTTTCTATACGTTTCGAGGTAACCTGAGTCCGTTTTCATTATTTTTACGATGATGTATGTATGTGTGTTTGTATGTGTGTGAGTGAACACGCTAGCGTCTAAACGCTTTGCTCGAATGAGCTGAAAGTTGGTACATATGTTGTAAGTCACCGTAGCACAAACCTTATTGATTTTGGTGTATATAGCACTTATAGTTTCTTTACAGGGACACCAAGAAAAATTCTTTATCATTATGGCCTATGGGGCCAAATTTTTAAAAGTCTGATAGCGTCTAAAGGCCTTATTAAACTGAGTAAAAAATTTATACACGTGTTATAGATCACAGTTGCACGAGCTGTATAGATTTTGGTGAATTTAGCACTTACATTTTTTTTACAGGGACACAAAGAAAAGTTCTTTATCATTATGGCCTATGGGGCCAAATTTTTAAAAGTGTGATAGCGTCTAAATGCCTTATTCAATATAGCTGAAAATTTATATGAATATTATAAGTCACTGTTGCACTAATTATAAGCATTTTAATGAATCTAGTATTTATAGATTTTTACAGAGACACAACGAAAAATTCTTTATCATTATAATCTATGGGCTCAAAGTTCAGTAGCGTTAAATAAAACATCGTGTACTATATGGAGAAAAATACTCAAACACCCTATTATAAATTTCTCGCTTTTGTTTATTTAACAACTCCTCTTACTTTGCTTTATCTACTAAACCGTTAATTACTGAATGTTCGGAAAGTCGAGTGAAGTCACCACAGATAATTTTTTTTTTAACAAGTAATAATAATAATAATAATAATAAAGTTTATATTAAAACTGCTTAATAGCAAATAAGATCAGGAATTTGACATTGCTGCATTCTATTAAATATCTCAATCAGTTTCATTTGTTTCATACATTTTTGTTTTTCAATTTGTCGTAGACTAATTAAAGTTCGCTCGTGCATTACTTAGTTATCGCTGATAAAATCATATAAGGAAAGGGCATTTTTACAAGCAAACGCTCTGTCAACCAATCTTTGCCACTTTCGAGTGGCAAAAGATCAACCTCTATCGGTGAAAATACCAATGTTTTGCCACTTTACCCATAATTTGATTGCGAGTGGCGTCACGTGCCCTTTCCTTATTTTTTCAAATACTTCTAAAAACTGTTGACCGAGATTTCGAGTGATCGCGGTTATTTTGACTTTCGGTATCCGGAAAAGAAACGATCTCTTTTATTAGTAACTTTTGGATTTTCCATAGCAAGACTAAAATTTAGTCTGTAAATCAATAAAATGAAATGAAAATCTGTAAACTTTAATAAATATCCCTAAATGTTGGCAAGCATGCTGCGAATAAGAAGTTGAGAACTACTACGATTTACGAACGAAAAAAAAAGAGAAAAAGTCATTAGTGCCGGTTTATGGGTGTTGCCGGATGATTGAATTCCGGATTATGGATGCTTCCCTGTAACAGTCAACCACGATGATATTTTTATATATGTAGGAGAGTGTTCAGGGAGAGAAAATATGACTAGTTCAATATGAGTGTTTTTCAAAAGAAATCGTCTATATCTTTAAAACGAATGATTGAACCATGTATGTGTGATAATTCAATTTTCTTTTTCTTTCTTTCTTTTTCTTTCTTTCTTTTTTTTTTTTTTCTTTTAACAGAAATTTAAGTAAATAAATAAAAAATAAAATAAAATCTGAGAAATGGATTATATTGTCTATGTCTATAGGGCTCAAAATTAATTTTCTTTCGATATTTAGGGTTACGTTTTTCTGAGATAAAAATAAATTTCAGGAATAATAATTTAAAAAAATAATTTGCACTGTGTGAATTTGTATAGAAAAGAATAGAAGAAAGTTTAGTAATGGCTACATTCTTTTCTTTTCTTTTTCTTTTGTACATAACAACATAATTTATTCAGCGTTCTATGGACGTCTGAATCCTAAGACCTTGTGCACCTAAATGAAGATATATATTTATGTATACATATAATGTATTATGTAATTTTTCGAGCGTTAAATTGATTTAACTTTCTATGAAAGTCTAAATATAAATGCCTGAATAGTGTGAGCTTTCACGAAAATACAGCTATGTACTATAGTTATATTTTTATATTTATTATATTCTTGTTTTTCAGTGCTTACTTGATACGAGATTAAATAAAATTCGGAATTTACTTGGCCTCTCGGCCAACAAGCAAAAATATAATATCTATATCATGTGCCATAACTTATATAATAAAATTTTATGTATTGGCTTTATTATGGCACAGATTGCGTACTTTCTTTTTCTCTTCTTTAAAAACACTACAAAAATTACACATTACTGGATTTTTTTTTTTTTTTTTTTTTTTTTAAGAACTTTAATTAAAATAATAAAAAGCAATTTCTCCAAAAAACTCTCATAAGTTATTATTAAATTATAAATCAAAAGATATGTTGAAATCTTAATTTTGAAAATTAAATAAGCTTATATTTCATTACCTTTATTCTATGCAGAGAATTGAAAAAAAGCTTTTGTTTTTATGTAAAAGAAAAAAAAAATACCATTGACAGTTAAACTTTTTAAGTTTCTTTAATATTTTTTCAATCTCTCAGATAAAATATAATTATCTCTCTTTTTTTTTTTTTTTCGGCGACAGAAAAACCGAAAATCTCAAATTGCTAGAAAAAAACATTTTTTGGGTAAACTTTTTTATTACCGTACGGATTAAGTTATTCTTCTTTTTAGTTTTGAATAAATCCCTTTGAGTTGTGAAACACAGGACTAATTTATAAAACATGTAAAGAAAGAAAAAAATATTACAAAATTATTTTCTTTAAACAGAACTTTTAAAGGAATTTAAATTAAAGTCTTCGCCGTCTTTTTAAACTCGATATAAAAAAGCTGCTATGGGAAAAGTGATGAGATAGTTTTAATTAAAGCAGTGTCGAAACTATTATTTTAATTTATAAAATGAAAACATGAAAAGAATTTTCAAAGATTCTTCAAATTGCAAAATACGTTAGAGAAAAAACAGATAACTAGTTTCGAAAAACACTCAACCCACGTTTTTCTTGGAAATCTATATACTATTTCTCTAGCGTGGACTAGTTACGATTATATTTTGTAGAAACGACTCGATAGTGACAATAAAATACACGAGGATTAAAAAAAAAAAAAAAGCAATGTTTAAGCACGCGGTCTCAGTTCACTGATCTAATAATAATTAAAAGAATAAAATGACGATAATTTTAATGATGATGAGATAATTTTATAGAAAAGTTTATTTTTAAATTTGGACCTTTACAATCTTTGGAAGCGTCGTTTTAAACTTAACGGGTTGGGGACAAAATCTCGCGGGACAAAATCTCGCTGAAGTAAATGAATACAAAGCAAAAATGAGTTGGTAATTATTAGTAATGTTATATAAAATTTCATGACAACACATACACCTTAGTCAGAGCACTGACATTCTGACAAACTTACAACAAAAAGTTTTGTGAATTTTACTTAAAATAGTTGAAAGACTATATTTATTAACTTTTGTCAAGATTAGTCATAATGAATTCAATCGTGCTTATCAATTTTAAAATTTTTAATTCAAGTTTGTAAATAGTGTTCAGCTTTAAGGTCAGCAGTGATGTACACGATTTTTAAAACGTATTTTGAATAGTGAAAAGCAAAAGATAAAATAACTTAAAAATAAACATAGATAAAATAATGAAATTAACTCTATGATTTAATTAATTAATTATATAATTAATTAATATTTATAAGGCCCTATGGCCCCCGCAAGAGATCACGCGTGACACAAAAATCAAATTTTCAAATAGATCATTCCATTTTTTTGACGCGATATTTTGTACGGCGAGATTTTGTCCCGCGATATTATGTCCGGATCCCAAACTTAGCAATACTTTAAGGACATAAACAAAATATAAAGTTTTGTGTCATAAATTGACTGAAAAGCGCAACAATAGGAAGTATAATCAAAATAAGTACTATTTTTTTTCTTTTACTATTTTTTTTTAACGAAAAATTATGCCGAAGTAAATAAATTATAAAATAAATTAAAAGGAAACGCCAACATGGTGGTAAAAATGTATAAGTCGCCATAGGGGTCCTATACTAAAGCTGTCTTGACTGGGGAAGTATGAAAACTGGATCGTCAAACATGAATTTTATTTTGAAATTTTTCTTTGAGTGATTCTGGGTTAAGGGCCCGTTTCACTCACCGCTGCCGGAATCCGAAGCTAATGTTATTCTATGGGAATTCTTTCTTTACAAATAACTTATTAAATAATAAATATTTTTAAATTCTGTTTTCACATTCTGAAAATTCCCAGCTGTTAAACTGACGGACCTTTTTTAAAAAATTATTTTTTTAAATTTTTATATTTTATTTTGAAGCTGCAAAATACGAATTTTCAAGATGTGAATTTTTTTTCATTTTACAATTTCAAAATAAAATATTAAAAATTTAAAAAATACATTTTTAAAAAAGGTGCGTCCATTTAACAGTTGGAAATTTTCTGAATGTGAAAACAGAATTTAAAACTATGTATTAGTTAATAAGTTATTTGTAAAGAAAATTTCCCCATAGAATAACATTGGCTCAGGCTTCCAGCGACTGTAAGTGAAGACAACTGTTTACTATCATTTGCGTTTCAACCTCCCCCCCCCCCCTCTAATATATATATATATATATATATATTTATTTGACTTTTGATGAATTAAAATTTATATTGGGTGATGAAATTGATATAAGGCTTATAAATTTTTTCAAATTTTAACGGTAAAAATAAATAAATAAACTGCGAAAATTTCGCAAGTGTTTGCTAGTAACTTATAATTACCATATGTGCATTGAACGTCATTTTTGATGAATAAGAAATTAGAATAATGAATTTAAATGAAAGCTTCCAATCAAAATTGGCGGGTAGGGGAAGGTGATCTAAAATGATCCTTTTAACTTAAGGGAAAAAATTGTGTAAAACAACATAACTGTATAAATAAAACTTTGGCCCTTTGCTAGTGTGTTTCACGCTATATTTTGCATTATAAATATACTTTAATATTTTAAATTCAAACTGAGTCATGAAAAAAATATATATTTGAAAAAGGGTAGAAAAGACCATTTTACCCTCACCAAAGGGAAAAATGATACTTCATTTAAAAATATTTGTAAATTACTTTTTATCTGCCAAATTAACGATATAAAAGAAATTATGATAATACATAATGAAATAAAATAAGTTTTACAGTCAAATAGCATGCATCATTTATTTTATGAAATTAAAAAAATAAAGGGGGAGGGGGAGAAAAAGTGTCTCAAATAACTTGAAAAAGTAAATAAATAAATAAATAATAACAAAATAAAAAGAAAGACAGAAAGAAAACAAGAAAAATGAAATATTTGAAAATTATTATTCAAGAATAATAGATATAATAATAGACCCACAATAAAGTCAGAAATAAATTAAATAATGCCTGTTTCTGCTACATCTGATCCAAATGATGGATTCATAACGATCCACAAAATTGATCCAAAACTATTCACGTAATGGATCATTTTACCCGACAACATGGACGTCCATTTTAGGTCATAATTCTGGATGGCACCGAGAAACATAACAAAAACAGAAAGTGTAATATACTTCTAAAAACACGTTTTATTAAGTAAACCAAGTCATATTTCTGTACATGAAAGACTGTGTATCAAAATAAATAGGAAAAATAGAGCTTAACTTATAAAAGATTTTACAAAACCCACTCTTTCAAAGAGTTCTATTCAGTCGAGTAACACTGCAACCGCTTGAATACCGCCAATGCTTCTTCTAGACTTGGTACAACTAGTTTATATGTTACCCGGTATATATAACTCTACCTTTTTCGAAGAAAACATATGTGGATCATTTTAGACTACCTTTCCCTATATAATTTTAGCGTGATCTGAAAGGTTTTTTAAGATTGTCTTATATAAGAATTGAATTTGTGTTCTTTCCAATTCTCCCCCTAACCCTTCCCGTCCTTAACAGGCTTTGCTAGATATTTCTAAATAAATTAGGGCGATTGTTATTATCTAATAAAACGTATAATATTTCTGCGTTTGAAAAAGCAAATTTTGCTTATGTAATAAGAGTGCTTGCTAAAAAAGCACTTTTGAAACTTTTTTAACTTCAAAACTTGAAATTTAATTATAGAATACAGTTTCGCTTAAAATCTCGATTTATTCACAACCTTAAAAACTTTTAATTTATTATGAAGAAATACCTGTTTTTCGCATTCTCTTACTTAAAATGCCAAAAAAAGCAATTTTTGCAGACAAGAATCCTTATGATGAACGACACCATTGTGATATGATCAAAAGAGTCTTGGCGAAATTCTTGGCAGCTTTGGCTAGAAAATTTTATTTCGGGAAAACTCCACTTTTGAAGCTCTACGGTTATTATTTTACGCGTAAACCTGGCAATTTATTGAAAAATTACTGTGATTTTCCAATGTCATTTTACCAAGCGGTCTAATCAGGCCCTCACTAACGGCAGGGCATACGGGGAAAATGCCCTGGGCCCCCTTCTGGAAGGGGCCCCCCTACAGGCGTATGCAGAAATTCTGCAACCTAAAGAGCTCTTATGCCACTGCAAGGGGGGCCCCCAGAATAGGATTGCCCCGGGGCTCCAGGTAGTCTAAGTCGGGCCCTGGGTCTAATGCAGGTAAACACAGTAAAGTCAAAGCAGTGATGCCAGATGGTCGAAAATTATTTCCCCAAATAGGTCTTCAAATTTCCCCAAATCAGGGGGTTTTTTTCGAAAAAATCCCCAACTTGATTTCTACTAAAAAGGGAAAATAAAAATTTAAAAAAAATATATATATATCAAGCAGTTTTTTCTATGATTTAAGCTCAGATTTTTCCCTAAACGAGGGCAATTTTTGAAAAAAATCCCCAAATAACAATAAAGCTATTCAAAGTCTCTAGTCATAGGTAGGAATAAATCATTACGTTGCCAACATTGACAGAAAGTTGAAGAACTCCCCAGATTTGTCCCCACAAATTTTAGAATTCCCCCAAAAAGTTCCCACAAACATTTGGTCCCCAAAATTGTCCCCAGAAGCCTCAAAAATCCCCGAGTCAAAGTCAGTAGGTTTTGTGGACAGCTGCTAGTTACAGCTTTTGAGTTGAACCGTTTGAGACTTCTGCCACGGCCGCTCTTCTGTGCGTAGGAAGTTGTTTCTTTAAATTGTGTTGCATAATAGTGATTTCTGGCTGTGTATGTTCCAGAAATTTCTGGAATTTACCTGAAATTAGTTTTGTGGCTTTTAAAGAACTTTTTCAATTGAATCTCAAATTATACGAAGATTGAATGTTTAAGCATTATTATCGCAGTTTTGTGTTCTCAGAAAGAAAGAAATATTTTTAATTATTTAGCGTTTTTACTTTCTCTTACCCATAAGGTAGAGAGAGTATTGTTTTCGGGTCAATTTTTGAAAGTGAGTTTTTGTTATATTTACACGTTTTGACGTTCCCTGAATCCAAAAATCATGTTTTTAGCTGTTGGTCTCTGTGTGTGTCTGTCTGTGTGTCTCTTATCAGCATATCTCAAAAACAAATTATAACAGATAGTACAAACTTGATATTCTAAATGTGTGTGATATAGGGATATTACACTAAAATTTTCGTTGAGATCAAGCAAATGGTTTGTGTACAGGGACACCCAAGAGAATTCAAATACATTAGGTCTATCGGGGAAATTGCGGGTAAGTGGAGTTTAACAATCTATAAACTGCACTAAATCAAATGAAACTAATATATATATATATTTATATGCGTAAAAACATGTCTCATGTTGAATATGCTAGGGAAATCATTCACTGTTCGTTTACAGGGCTACACAAAAGAACTAGATAAAAGTGCGACAACAGTTGCAAATTGATGAAAGTGTATTTCAGGTTAGGCCGAGTGTTATAACTATTGGATTATATTTATGTGAATCATGTGGTTTGTACATAATCTTCAGAAGATATACAGGGCTGCAAATATTTAAACGATAACATTCTTTTTTGTTGTTAGTGGATGTGCTTTACTGTAATATTTTACCATTTCCAGGAAAGCTGTTCAGAAATTGAAATGAATTCTTCATAGAGATATGGAAAATAATGTATCTTTTTAAACTGAATATTCATCGCTTGTTTTTTGTATATTTACACGTTTTGAGGATTCCTTATTACCGACGTCAAGTTTTCTAACGTTTGATCTTTGTCTGTGTCTCTTAGAGTAACTTTTAGTTTTAATAACAGATTTAAATTTTATATAAATGTAGGTGTAGTAATGAAACAGGTGGTTGAGGTGGGCGGGAGACCCCTCACACAGAACTAATTATCATATAAAACTCTTCCGAAGCCTAATTTGAATTGTTTTAGTTTTAACATAGGTTTATATAACAGAACTCATTATCTTACCTCTTAATCTCCAACCTGTATTTATATTATTAAATTTCAGAGTAAGAGAAAGTCGTGTGAGTGACACACCAGATTATTTCTATTCTTAGAAGACATTCTAAAGAGTATTTCCAATATTATGAATCCTTATTATTATTATCATTATTTATATATTTTTAATAAGAATTGAAATTGACTTTTTTACTCCAAAAATTCTGAATCTGTTACAAAATAAAAGAATCGACTTAAAAAAAGAAAAACTTTGTAAAGTCTGTGCCCCAGTATCAGCGGTATCGTGCTCTTAGCGACCGTGCCCTTAGCGAAACGTGCCCTTAGAGGAATGGGTGAAAGGGAAGGAGGAGGAATAGAAGAAGCCGTGCCCTTAGCGGAAATAAGAAGGTGTGCATGTGGAAGATAGAAATATGTTATTCAATTGCACAAAATAATGCTTTCTATAGAATGTAGTATGATTAGCATTATATTTACAGAGTCACGCAAAAATATTCAGTTACACTGAGGGTTATTATTGGAAATTTTCTGAATTGCATTTTCTTTTACATTATGCGTTTATTCGACGATTTTTTAAAATGTGAATATGATTTGAATTAGTGTATTTATCTATTCTACTGTCCGTTTGTCTGCCTCCAGCGCCCATAAATATTTTAAGATTTTTTTATTTTTACTCTCTTCTATATTCAACAGAAGAAAGTATTGGATTCGTAAAAATTTTAGACTTCCGGTTTTCGACGAATTTACACGTTTCGAGAGGTCTAGAACACGATTTGACTATTTTTAGAAAATGTCTGTCTGTTTTTGTGTGTGTGACAAAAATTTTGTGGCAACTCTATCTCCGGGACTACTGCTCAGAATTGCATATAAATTTACACGTGGATGCACCTTGAACTAAGTTAGCGCTATCAACTTTTGATGTCAACCACTTAACAGGTGACACTGCTATACAGCGATTTCTACAATTTAAGGGGAAGTTATATATCTGGTTCTATTGCGTATAATTAATCAAAGTTTGGTATGAGAGAAGGCCACCATGAGACATGACGCTGATTCAATTTGAATGCTTGTGGACCGACAAGTGGTGCTGCTATATAGCGATTTCTACAATTTAAGGGAAAGCTATATCTCAGGAATTACTGCACAGAGTTCCATATAAATTTATATGTTGATGCACCTTAACCTAAACGAGTATCTGTCAACTTTTGGTGTCAACCGCTCCACAGGTAGTGCTGCTATACAGCGGTTTCCACAATTGAAGGGGAGACTATATCTCAGGCTCTATTGCGTATAATCAAACAAAACATGATATATGTGAAGGCCATTGTGAGCTATTATGCTGCTTCAATTTGGGTGCTTATCGGCCAATAGGTGGCGTTGTCATACTGCAAATTTCCTCGACAATGTGAAAGCTATATCTCAACTTCTATAGCACATAACTTTATGAAACTTGATATGTGACATAACTATAATAAAAATGCATTTTTTAAGATGTCATTTATAGACAATGAAACAACTGTCTTTCTTTGGATATTTAGTGTTAGGTTTCTCTAAGATAAAAATTATTTATTTGCACTTAGTGAATTTGTATAGAAAATATAGAAGAAAGTCTTGTGGTGGCCACAACTTACTAATTTTTACTTTTATTTTATTTTATTATTTTTTTAAATAATATGTGTTATTCAAATTCATTATTGAATATTCCCTACTTAAAATGGCTCTAACATAACCTGTGCCACTGGTTTGTGTACATGAACATCCAAAAAATGCCAATGCATATTGCGCTTTATGGGAGACATTTTTGTAAATCACATTTAAATAATTTCATCAAAAAATCATAAGTAAATTCACATTTATTGTTATTATACTAAGAAAATGTTTTCTATAAACTATGCTTAATCTCCAGATTTACAGAGTTACCCAAAAATGTTACAATACATTAAGGGGTGCAAATAGGAAATTAAGAGCAACATTTCTGTTTGTGTTAAGCATTTTTAACACTTTCCAACAATGTTCCAGAGTGATTATAAATTCAGTTAGTCTATATGTCTGTCTTTCTGTCTGTCTATTGTGTGATAATATAGACAGAGAACATAGAATATTATACGATACAATGAGTAAGTACAGTTGGAAAATACTGATAATCAATGTGTACCTCCTGATTTTTCGTTTTTGTTTTAGTTTTAAAAGGTCTAATGCTTAATTATATTTTCAAAAACGTAATAAAATCATAAAATGGCAGTAATGTAAGTTTTCGTATGGAGTACTGTGATTCATTAAACTTTATATGGTTACAGATCACCGTTCCCTCAAATAACGGATATTCTACAGTACGCATACCTGTTTTAGCGACAGGTTACTTCTGAAGCAAAATACAGCCAGTGCTAAAAGCGGATTGAAGAGTTCTTTTATTTATTTATTAATTTATTTTGAAATTTATTATACATTTCCGCTAAAGGCACGTATGCTAAAAGCACACCACCGAGGGGGATAATATTTCCGCTGAGGGCACGGGTTTATGGATTTCCGCTAAGGGCACGGTCGCTAAGGGCACGGCCCCGTATCAGCAGCAGACACCATCTTATTGGTTACTTAAATCTAGAAGATTGACAGAGACTCTTGTATAAAATAAAACTAACGATTATTCACACTTTGAATATTGGGTAAGGGGAATGTAAAGAATCTCACTCAAATACTTAAATGAATAACTTAAATAAAAAATCTATATGCTCGTCGCTGGTGGCTAAGATGACTGCCTGAAGGAACTTGGGAGAAACTTTAGCTGAAAAGAAAAATACCTCCGGAGCTGATACAACTAGTACTACCACTTAAATTAGTGCTACTCTAGGCTTTATAATCTTCCGTATCACATTACCCACTGCACTAAAGCTCGTCACAATATGAATAGCTAGCTTAATATGCAATGGCTTAAACCTCCACCATAACTCCAACACCAACAACTTTCACTCCAACATCTCACTATTTAAACACCTTCAAAACCGAACACATCACCAACTTACATTTCCGAAACTAATCGCATTCAATTATCTTTACTCCATCTGCGTATCTTCTAATTTTCTCTTAGCTACTCCATGCCGGCCTAAAATCACCCCAACTCTACAACTTCAATCTATCACTTTCACCGCAACCATCAACACTTGTGCTGGGCCCAGCATATACTTTTCAACCTCTAATCAACATCTTACTGATTACCTACGGCGACATCCTTTTACCTCAACTCGACGCTACATCCCTCTCAACTTAAGCAATAAATAATCGTAAAATTGTTAACACTGTGCAAAATGACTTAAACTTTAGACGTTTATTGTCAAAGTTAATCAAGATATTTAATAATTTATAATGTTAATAAATAATTAGTAAAGTGTTTCAATAAAAAATAAATAAAAACTGAATGCTAATTAAATTTAGATTAAAACTGGGATTATAAGCTGTAAAATTTAAACATTATAAAAATAAATAAATCAATAAATAAACATCATCTCCTTACACAATATGCAGTATTTAACCGCCAATAATGGAAAAAAAAAAAAAAAGTATTTTAACTTTAAAAATAAAATTACTGGCAAACCCGTCCGAAATTTTCGCACTTTATTCCTTACCTCTAAAATTAACTTTATTATTTACCTTTAAAATTTGAAACTCATAAATCTTAAACCAATCTTCCCACCCAATATATCATAAGCGATATCATTATAAGAAACAAATTGACATTGTGTAATAGGGAAACAAAAATCATACAAAGGAAGGATTCAAAATAAAATTTTTGATTGACGAGCCAGTTTTCATATTTCCCCAGGAAGTACAGCTTTAGTGTATGACCCCCAGAGCGATTTTTAAATTTTTGTCCTTATTATTTATTTATTTATAGTGACATAATTTATCATTGAAAAAAACCTAGAACCTACATTGATTATACTTTTTATCATTGCGTTTTTTAGTCAATTTATGACAAGAGTTCATATTCTGTTTATATCCTTACAGTATTGCTAGGCTTAAAGTCACGGTAACAAATTTGTAAACAGGCAACTTTTAAAAATACATTTGTCTATAAAATGATCTCACTAGACAAATGTCGTCTTTATTTCTGATTAGATCATTAAATTGAGTCCACGTGCTTAAATATTGCCCATGTATAAATATTTTGTTATTAATTCTGTCACAATCGTATCGTTTTGACAAAATTTAATTGTAAATGGTCCACGTCAGAGAAATATTTATAAAAATATTTTCATCATTAAAATAAGGCTAATATTAATAATAATAATAATAATAATCTCCGACCCGTCTAGGTTTAAGAAAAAACTTAAAAATAATTTCAGAGAAAAGATAATAAGCATTTTTTCAGCTTTCATTTTTTTTACTTTTTCTTACCCACAAGGCAGAGAAAGTACTATTGTTTTTCGGACAAATTTTCGAAATTGAATTTTTGTTGTATTTACACTTTTTGAGGTACCCTGAATAAAATTAATGCTTTTAGCGGTTCGTCTGTGTGTATGTCTGTTATCAGCATATCTCAAAAACAAATAATATCAAAAAGTTCAAACTTGGTATTCTAAATGTTTATCATATAGGGATACTGCACTAAACTTTTCGTTCAGATCAAGCAAATGGTTCGTGTACAGGAACACCCAAAATAATTCAAATGCATTACGTCTATGGGGGAAATTGCAGGTAAGTCAAGTTTAACATTTATAGACTGCAGTAAACCAAATGAAATGAACATATATTTTTTATATGCTTATAAACATGATTCATGTAGAATATGGTATAGAAATCCTCCACTGTTCGTTTACAGGGGTACACAAAAGAACTAGATTATAATGCGACAGTACTTGAAAATCTATGGATGTGTACTTCATGTTGTGCTATGCGTTATTAATATAGGATTATATTTATGTGCACCATCTGATGTGTATATAACTTTCAGAATATATACAGGGCTGCCAATATTTAATCCATAACATTCTTTTCTATTTGTAAGTGTAAGTGCTTTATTATATTATTTTATCATGTCCAGGAAAACTGCTCAGGAATTGAAATTAAATCCTCATAGCCATATGATAAATATGGAAGATAAATATTAAGATAAATATTCATCACTTGATTTTTTGTATATTTACACGTTTTGAGGCTTCCTGAATAGCGAAGTCAAGTTTTATAGTTTGATGTTTGACTGTGTCTGTTAGAGTAAACAAAAAACAAATAACTTCATGAGATCCAGATGATGTATTTTGAAGTTAATGCGTTTGTTACTAGAAAAGTTTGTTCAAGATTGATAAGTTTCAAGGAATGATGCGTGTGAAAGTTGTCTGAAAATTTTTAAATAAACTTCTGAACTTAACAACAGATTTGAACTCCATATAAATGTAGATACAATAATAAAACGGGGGATTGAGGGGGGCGGTAGTCCCCTCACATAGAATTATTTGTCAAATAAAGCTGTTACAAAGCCTAATTTGAATTGTTTTAATGTACGTTTATATAACAGTACTTGTTATCTTAACCCTTAATATCCAATCTGTACTTTTAGTGTTAAATTTTAGGGTAAGAGAAAGTCGTGTGAGTGAACATATTATTATTATTATTATTATTATTATTATTATTATTATTATTTTAGGACTGAGGGCCTATTAGTCTCAATCTGGGATTTTTTGCGTTGTCGATTTCGATAGTTGGACATTTGATAAAAAGTGCGCGTGAAATAATATGAAATAAAAATAAGTAAAATAATCTGGTGTGTCACTCACACGACTTTCTCTTACCCTGAAATTTAATACTATAAATACAGGTTGGAGATTAAGAGGTAAGATAACGAGTACTGTTATGTAAACTTATGTTAAACAATTCATATTAGGCTTCTGAAAAGTTTTATATGATAATTAGTTCTGTGTGAGGGGGGGCTACCGCCCCCCTCAACCCCCCGTTTAATTAATGCACCTACATTTATATAGAATTTAATTCGGTTATTAAAAAATATTTCTCTTTTTAAAAAATAATTTATTAAAACTATTATTTAAAAAAATTATCTTTTATGATAAGGCAGACGATTTTCATATTAGAGAAGTAGTTTAACACCAAATATCAAAAAAACGTCCATTTTATTCTCAATATATATATATATATATATATATATATATAAATCTAAGTTTTTTTTTTCGTTAAAAGTAAAAAAAATCGATAACTTTGTTTTAAATTATCGCAGATCGATGGTTCAACCATTCGTTTTAAAGGTATTTTCGAGCTCTTTTGAAAGATACCCATCATGAAAATTTACTCCCCTCGAGGGGGAACTTCCCCCCCAGGGGGGGGGGGAGGCGAGGCTCCTACATACACAAAAAAAAATTTCCCACTTAACTGTCTCTATTACAAAAAATATATATTTGTTTCATTTGGTTTAGTGCAGTCTATAGACGTTAAACTCTATTTTCCTGCAATTTCCCCATAGACGTAATGTATTAGAATTCTGTTGATTGTCCCTGTACACGAACCATTTGCTTGATCTTAACGAAAAGCTTACTGTAGCATCCCTATATGATACACATTTAGAATACCAAGTTTGAACTTTCTGCCATAATTTGTTTTTGAGATATGCTGATAACAGACAGACACACAGACACACAGACACACACACAGACACAACACAGACCATTTGCTAAAAACATGATTTTCGTATTCAGGGGACCTCAAAACGTGTAAATATAACAAAATCTCGCGTTCGAAAATTTGAGCCTAAAACAATACTTTCTCTACCTTATGGGTAAGAGAAAGTAAAAATGAATTTAATGATTTAATGTTTTTGTTTTTCGGGGGCTGCTCATGCATATAAAAAATGCGCATTAAAACGAGTTGAAGAAGGAATCGAAATAAGTATTGAGTTATATTACGATAAATACGATATATAATATGATACGATATATTAGATCTATCGTCCAGGGTTAGTAGGCATTTTCGTTGAAAGAAATAGTTTGTTCGTTCGATACAACTTTCACATTAGTCCCTTGAGGTACAACTTTCACATTAGTCCCTTGAGGTACAACTTTCACTTTTGTCCCATCAGGTACAACTTGCACATTAGTCCCCTTTAAATATATATATATATATATATATATATATATATATATATATTGTGTGTGTCAAAATCTAAAAGTAGGTGCATTTTAAAATCTTTCGTTTCGTTTTAAAAATAATTATTTTCACCGCTAAACGCCATAACAATGAGCTTTTTCTCTGTTTTCGAAAGCTATTATCAGAAAATCTTTGAAATAAACAAATGTTTCTCTAATGGAGAAAAAGTATAACGCTGAGCAGACCTTTTGCAGTTTGCAGAACTCTTAAGAAACTAAATTTAGACGACCGATGCATTACGAGTCTCATCGCTTGAAGAGGAAAAGGCTAGAATATGAGGAATAATGGACAATTACAAAAGAAGGCGCCTAAAGATGATGATAGATGAAGATGAATCGGAAAGAAATGAATTACAATAAAAGTTTTACATAATAGAAAAGAATGAATAGCCAAAATGGGTGTATATCGGAAAGGAATTAGTCACAATAGAATTTTAGATCCTAATTGAATAGGGTAAACGGATGAAAGGAAATCCTATTTAAAAAGTTCGCGTTAGTAATAATGCATTCGTATGCTATAATTAAGGCCGTAAATCATTCTTCATTCATTATTGATAATGTACAAAATTTGTAAAAAGTTTCTGGAAGTTAATCTGGTATTTAAATGTTTGGTGTCAGAAATCAACATTAATTTTACTTACTTTCTGTATTGCTTTAACTTTTTACTTTCTCTTACCGATAAGGCAGAGAAAATATTGTTTTTGGGTCAAATTTTCGAAAGTGAGTTTTTGTTACATTTACACGATTTTAGGTTCCCTCAATCTGAAAATCATGTTTTTAGCAGTTGCATGGTGTGTGTGTGTCTGTCTGTCTGTTGTCAGCATATCTCAAGAACAAATGGTAGAAGAAAGTCCAAACTCGGTATTCTAAATGTGTATCATATAGGGATGCTACACTAAGCTTTTCGTTGAGATGAAGCAAATGGTTCGTGTACAGGGACACTCAAAAGTATTCAAATGCATTACGTCTATGGGGGGAAATTGATGGTAAGTAGAATTTAACATCTATAGACTGCACTAAACCAAATGAAATGAATATATATTTTTTATATGAGTAAAAGCATGTCTCATGTACAATATGGCATGGAAATAATTCACTGTTCATTTACAGGGCTACACAAAAAAGCTAGATTATAGTGCGACTATAGCTGAAAATTAATGGAAGTGCATTTCAGGTTGTGCCGTGTATTATTACTATAGGATTATATTTAGGTGCACAACGTGGTTTGTATATAATCTTCAAAAGATATACAGGACTGCAAATATTTAAGCGATAACATTCTTTTTTATTGCTAGTGGAAGTGCTTTACTATTTATAATATATTTTTTTATTCCTAGTGGAAGTGCTTTACTATTTATAATATTTTAGCCTGTCCAGGAAAGCTGCTCAGGAATGGAAATGAATTCCTCATAGACATACGATAAATAATGTATGTATTTAAGCTAAATATTCATTGCTTATTTTGTGTACATTTACACGTTTTGAGGCTTCCTGATTACCGAAGTCAAGTTTTTTAAAGTTTGATCTTTTTTGTGTCTCTTAGAGTAACTTAAAACGAATAATTTCAGGTGATCCAAAAGTTGTATTTTCAAATTAATATCAGTTTGTTGCTGGAAAAGTTTGGTCAAGACTGGTAAGTTTCAAGGGATATTGCATGTGAAAGTTGCTTGAATAATTTTACGTGAACTTTTAATTTTAATAACAGATTTAAATTATATATAAATGTAGGTGCAGTAATAAAATGGGGGGTTGAGGAGGGCGGTAGCCTCCCTCACACAGCGCCCCATTCACACAGAACTAATTATCATATAAAACTCTTCCGAAGCCTAATTTGAATTATTTTAACATAGGTTTACATAACAGAACTCGTTATGTTACCTCTTAATCTCCAACCTGTATTTATAGTATTAAATTTCAGAGTAAGAGAGAGTCGTGTGAGTGACACACCAGATTATCATTATTATTATTATTATTTTTTTTTATGAATCTATATTTTAACTGAACTGAACTGGACTAGAGATGGATGTTTAAGATGCTGTCATTGTTGACAGTAAATTTTAGCTGATAAATACCATCATCTGTACATACTGCATGTGTTCATTAAGTCTTAAAAATGATATAAGTATTTTCAAGTATGTAATGGGGGGGGGGAGGTTGGTCGGTTGGTTGGTTGGGTTTTACGTTGCACTAATATTGTACTATGAACTAATAAGAAAGGAAAAAGAAAAAAGAAGCGAAAATGAAGAATTTGAGAAATTGTTTCATTTTAATGTGAACTGAAATTTTAAGCTGTAAATATTTTGACATGTTTTAGACGACAATTATTTTAAATGTGTGCATTTTGCAAAAACTGATTTAATGCAACTGAATAGAATGAAGACAACGTAAATGTAACTTAAGAAAATATATCAATAAAAATAACAAATAATAATAATAATAACAATAAAATAATAATAATAAAAGAGGGGGCGATGCTTGATAATGTACGGCATCGGTAGATATGTACGGGTCAAAGAATGACACCTATCTATTTACAAAACAATGTGTTATAAAACCTTTCTTCTGCTGCAGTAAAATTTTTATTCTTGCATAAGTAAAGAAATTTTACCAAAATTTATGCGAGTCATACGCATACGTAAATTTATTCGTCTGTATTTAAAAAAAAAAAAAAAAAAGAAGAAGAAGAAAAATGTTTCGTAATATAATTAAATTAAAAAGAAATTCGTTATTAATATTTAAAAGAAATTGTTCTTTGATGATTTTGCCCTAGAAATAATATATTTTTTGCTAATCGAGAAGAATGTTTTAAAATATAGGTATTAATAAAATAAAAAAAAAAAAAAAAAAAAAAAAAAACTTCTTCAAAACTTAGGGGAGAGCTGTTTTGATTTGCATTATGAAACACTTCTGATTTTTCTTGAGTGTCTTTTATTATTATTATTATTATTTCATTGTAATTTTGAATATTAAAAGTATATTTCTAAGTCTTTGTTTTAGAAACTGTCAATAAATATCTTCTACCTATCAGGAGTCCATCCAGGCAAAATTTGGGTCCCTTTTGCGGCCTCTTCACAAAATTCCACATAGTAAAAAGGGACCCTTCACAAAATTTAAATTCATAAAAAGGGACCCTTCACAAAATTCAAATTCATAAAAAGGGACCCTTCACAAAATTCAAATCAAATTTATAATATGAGTCTCTTCACAAGATTTTGTTTTATAAAAAATGATCCTTTTATTAAAAGTTTTCATATTTTCAGTATTAATTTTAATTAATGCCTTAATTTGTCTCAACGAAACTCTATTAACTTGATATTAAACATTACATAAAGTGATTGTAAAAACTGAAGATTTTACACAATATTTTACTTTTTCATAAAAATAAATAAAAATTTCACAAAAATAATTCGTTTTTCACAAAAAAGGGACCCAAAAATTAAAACCTGGATCAACCCCTGCCTATGCATGTCTAAAATATGATAATTTTAACAAATCTGTTTCATTTATTGCAGAAGAAACCTGGTATTTAATGAAGGGAGAAAAAAACTTTAACAATAAACGCCATAAAATCATAAACACACAATTACACCGAAACTATTTTTTGGCAGGACATATTTTTTTCAGATGAATAGTCACGTATTTTGACCACTTTATTGAAGTTAGACCTTCACTGAATTGTGTTTAAAAAGCTTTATAAGCTGCTTTAAATTTAAATTCAAATAAATTCCTACAGTTGAAATAATAAGAAGTAAACTCCATTTCAGAAAATGCAGCCTTGCTTAGCCAATTGTGATAGACTACTTCGATCACTTTATTGAAGTTTAACTATTACTATACTACTATTAACTAACTTTATAGGCAACCTTCGAATTTAAATTCAAATAAATTTTTACAACTGAAAATATGAGAATTAACAGATATTTCAGATATTGTGACATTGTTCCTTCTCATAATTAAAATGTTCAAATATTGAATAAGATTAAACTTTTCGAAATGTACATGTTAAGTTCTTTATTAGAGATAGTATCAATGCAAACAGAGTTTTAAAACTCAGAAACTATAGATTTTCTCGGTTCTTCAAACATGTCTGCCATATTAAAATCCCAACGTAAGTATATCATTAAAAACTTTTCGAATGAAACTTTACACTAAGTAACGTTTCGTATAAGAGTATAGCCAGGAGTATTTTAAGAGTACAGCCAGGAGTATTTTCAGAGTACAGCCAGGAATGTAAATGAAGTTATGAAAATGAAATAAATTCATAATCAACAGTATATAATCCAGAAACTCATGGATGAAGATAAATTAAACGTTCTTTTTCCCTCTAAACATTTATGCTACTAGTATGTTGTAATCATCAAATAACTTTCTTCTATTTATTTCTATACAAAAACAAGCCATGCAAATTATTTGTTTAAATTATTGTTTAACAAAATTATATTCCATGATGAATGTAGGCGATTTTCATATCAGAATAATCTGGTGTGTCACTCACACGACTTTCTCTTACCCTGAAATTTAATACTATAAATACAGGTTGCAGATTAAAAGGTAAGATAACGAGAACTGTCATGTAAACCTATGCTAAACAATTCAAATTAGGCTTCAGAAGAGTTTTATACGATAATTAGTTCTGTGTGAGGTGGTCTACCGCCCCCCTCAAGCCCCCGTTTCATTAATGCACCTACATTTATATCGAAATTAATTCGGTTATTAAAAAATAATTCGGTTTTTAAAAAATAATATATTAAAATTATTATTTAAAAAAATTATCTTTTATGATAATGCACTCGATTTCCATATCAGAGAAATAGTGTAACACTAAATCCAAAAAAAGTCCATTTTACTCTCAATATTAAAACTAGTATGTTGTGGCCACCACAAGACTTTCTTCTATATTTTCCTGTACATATTCAATCAGTAACAATATTAAAAAAAAAAAAAAAAAAAAAAAAAAAAAAAAAGATTTTTTTTTCAGTTTTTTTTTTCGTTAAAAAAAAAAAAAAAAATCGATAACTTTGTTTTAAATTATCACATATTTATAGTTTAAAAGATATTGACGAGACCTTTTGAAAGATACCCATCTTGAAAATTTACCCCCCCCCCGGGGGGGTACTATCCCCTGGAGGGGAGGAAGCGATGACCGAGATTTTTTTCCTAATTAACTACTACTATTATCAATAATTCATATTAATTTCACAATCACAGGTTAAGAATAACTCCCATTATGTACATTTATACGAAATTTGTCCTATACTACCATGTTAAAAATTTAGAAAAAATACGATCACAGCACCACCTGTTGAGTGATTGATCCCCAAATCTAATCAGCCCCAGTTTATGTCAGGGGCCAACTAAATACCAAGTCTGGTTAAATTTAGTTAAAAAAAAAAAAAAAAAATACGATTTTTTTTCTAAGTTACTTTTTGTTAAAAGTAAAAAAAATCGATAACTTTGTTTTAAATTATCACAGATTTATAGTTCAACCATTCGTTTTAAAGGTATTGACGAGACCTTTCGAAAGATACCCATCTTAAAAATTTACTCCCCTCGAGGGGGGACTCCCCCCCCCCAGGGGGCTTCACGAGGCTCCTACGCATACAAATTTTTTTCCCCAGTTGACTACCTCTATTATAAATAATTCTTGTAAATTTCATAATGATTACTAAAAAATAATTCTCTTTATGCACATTTATACAAAATTTTGTCCTATATCACCATGTTAAAAAATTAGGAAAAGCGGGATGGCAACGCAACCTGTAAGACAATTTTTACCAAAAGTTGATAGGCACTAATTTATGTCAAGGTGCAACTACATACTAATTTGTATGAAATTCCGTGCAGCAGTTCCTGAGATACAGTTGCCACAAAATTTTGTCACACACACACACACACACAGACAGACAGACAGACAGACATTTTCTAAAAAGGGTCAAATCGTGTTCTACAGCTCTCAAAACGTGTAAATCCATCAAAAACCCGAGGTCGAAAATTTTTACGAATCCAATACTTTCTCTATATTACATATAGAAGAAAGTAAAAAAAAAAAAAAAAAAAAAAAAAATATATATATATATATATATATATATATATATATATAGCATATAAATGATATGACAAAGTTTTTTCCAACATTGTGTTGCTTTTAATTAAAATAGTGAGATTTTTTTAGATATAAATATCTTCCTGCTTTATAATTTCAGTCCAGTGTTTTAAACATTTAAGGATTTTGTAACTTCTGTCACAAAAATTGTTATTCAGATTCGATTTTTTAAGTCTTTCAACAAATATAGAAGACTTTTAAAATACATATTGAATATATTTAAAATTTGAATTTAGATATGGGAAAATATAAAAGCGATTTAATATTTATGAAAATCGTATTTAAAATTTTTATCCTAATTCCTAAATTTCCCTTGCAATCTAAATTTTACTGCAAAGCACATCATATACAATAATAATGCAAGAAACTGTAAAGACAATTTTTTAAAGTTAAAAGGCTGGCCTGAGCACAACTTACTGCTGTTTGTGGTTAAAATATGTATAATAATTAAAGTCCTGGTAAACGTTAAAGATCCCAGCCATCAACTCTAAGCTAATTAATAATTAAATAATTATAAGATAAAAAACTTTTTACAAACCATGTTTTTAAATTTCTGTTGAATCATAGCTATAGAACTAACTACATTAGCACTTTATCAATGTGTATTGTTACGAAATTGTAAATAATTGTATTTATTTTTGTATAAATTCTTTCAAAGAGGCTTAGTAAGTTGATAAAATGTCTTTTTTTTTTTTTTTTTTTTTTTTTTTTTTTTGCATTTACAGCTCTTTTTCGCGTTTAAATAGCTTAATTTTCCCTTTCAAACGCATTAAAAAGCTCCAATAGGCAGGTAATGGATTTGGCGCCAAATTTGACGACTTTTTTGACTCACTTGGCGACTTTTTTGGCGATAAAATCCTTATTATCGATATTCCAAAGATGGACGTTCTAATGTGATTGGTTAAAGAGTTACGGGAAATTTGAATTTTAAAAAAAAGTTGGTTTTAAAAATAAAATATTAATCCTTTCAGAACAACATATATTTGCATCATGAACTACATTAGCACTTTATCAATGTATAGAAAATCATTGAAGTGATAATGACGTCAATTTTTGCCAGATGCATAATTTAACTTTTTACAATTTTTTAACGTCCACGTTTGTATTTATTTTTATGCCGAAAGAAAATGAACTCGTATTTTTTTTTTTTTTTTTTTTTTTGACAACAATTAAATTATAGCTAATATTTTAATGACTATTTTTATTGCTATTAGGAGCTTATTATTTTCATATTTTAATTAATTAAAAGAAAACGATTCGAAAATTCGAAAATCTGACTTCGAAGTATTGTGTTGTCACCGTGTTCTGAGCTACTGTGAAAGTTTCAAATGTCTAGCTAGTAAGGAAGTTAGTTAAAAATGGATTGCAAGATTTGTACCGGACAAACAAACGCACAAGCAAACATGAATAGACGTTAATAGAAACATGGTAATAAAATAGTAGGTGGTTTGTGCCCCTCTGCAGGTGAATTGTGAAATTGCGATAATAAAACCGGAAAATGTCGAGGGTAAGGTGAAAAGATCTCGGCCTGACGCAAAAACAGCGTTGCAATCAGCAAAAATTTGTGTTTCCTACCTTGGTGTACGTGTCATTAGTTTATGCGGCAAGTTTCAAATTGTTCTCTCAAGTAGTTTGTTTACACGAATTTTTCTTTTCGTTAAAACGGATAAACTTGAATATCGTGCGGTCATAAAATTCTTCGTTGTGGAGGGTTTAATCCCTAAGGAAATTCATCTAAAGCTAACAAAAATTTACGGGGGCTCTGATCCTTCCATGTTAACCATTAAAAAGTAGTCAGCTGATTTTAAACGTGGTCGCACGTCGCTCGAAGATGATCCACTTGAAGGACGGCCAAAAACGGCCACCACACCAGAAATCATCGAAAAAGGTCATGATATCGTGTTGGACGATCGATAGGCGAGTGAAGGTGAATGAGATAGCAGAGGCTGTGGTAATATCGGAAGAATGTGTGTGTGAAACACCTTGCACAAAGAATTAGGGATACGAAAGCTCTGCGCAAGAGGTGTGCCGCATTTGCTGAATGCCGATCAAAAGCAAATGCGCAAACAATAGTCGCAGCAATGTTTGGGACGACTGAATAAGGATCCGGCCGATTTTGTGCAGCGATTTGTCACCATGGATGACACATGGATCCACCATTACACGCCAGAAACGATAGAACATACCAGAAGGGCCGTAGAGGAATATTTTCACAACCTTTTAGACTCTCACTTCCGGGAAGGAATACTGATGTTGCAGAAACACTGGACGAAGTGTGTTGAAATCAAGGGAAAGTATAGAAAAAAAATAAAATCCTTTTTTAACTGAAAATCGCCGTCTTTCATTGTCAGGCCCAGAACTTTTCACCTTACCCTCGTAAGGCTCAGGGATTCTTTTGCCATACTTACTAGTTTTCTCTAAAAATATCCTTAGTATGCAGATCTGATCTGAACGTAATAAAATGCAAAACTGTCGTAAGTTTCGTCTTACCTGACTTTGAAACTGCTTAATGGCAACGGTATAACGACAAAGAATTCTATAAATATTTTGACTTTTAAGCTGCTTCTTCGTCATTTCCTTGTGCCTAATATGATATAATTCGTGATACACACATGCATATATGTATGAAGTAATGAAATGCCCAGTACAAAAATACCTCATAAAAACTAAACTATTTTAATAGTATAAAAATATTTTGAAAATTATGTAAGTAGTAATTATGTAAGTAGTAATCTCCTTAGAACTCAAGTCTGGTCTAAGCTGAATAAAATACAAAAACACCATAAGTTTTGTCTTACATAATTTTCAAACTGCTTAATAGCAACTGTGTAACAGTAAAGCATTGATTAAATATCTTGACTTTTCATGAGCTTCCTCATCATTTCCTCGTTCTTAATAATTCGTGACACAAACACTCTCACATATATATAAAGTAATTGAAGTGCCCAGTACAAAAATACTTCAAAAAAATTAAATTATTTTCATAATATCAAATTATTTTGAAAATTATGTAGTATGTATTGTACTTTATTTGTTCTATTATGACGCTAAATTATTCGTCTGTTTTATGGAAAAAGATGGTAATCTAGCAAATGTACTTTAGTATGTTTTTTTTTTTTTTTTTTTTTTTTTTTAAACCTCATATCGTGTCTAATTTTATGATGTTTGTCAATATAATAAGGAAAATATCACGATATATCTCCATTCCACTAAAAATTCATCTTCTGAAAGGGTTTGTACAAGTACAGTATAAATACACATGAAAAATCGATAAAATTAATTCAATATATACATATATATATATATTTTTTTTTTCCTTAAAAAAAATCGATAGGTTTTGGTTGGTTGGTTGTAGGATTTTAAGGCCGATTGACTCCTGATGTGTCCTAGGCCTAGAGGGGGAATGCCCTCCGTGGGGGTCTTTCTAAGGGGTCCTAGCCCGTATTTTCGATAGGTTTTGGACTATAATTTATGTTTTTTTTTAATAATTGCAGTTATGTGTTTTGATTAAAAGAGTAATTTTATGTATTTTCAACAAAAGTGGTAGACAAAAGATAGAAAAAATCATTACTCAAGAAATTTCAAATGCTTAAAACAAACACACAAGATAATATCACACTATGTATATATTATTGTATGAAGTGACGAGTATGAAAATCCCTGTGAAAAAATTGATAGATTTTTATAAGATAAAATCATTCTGAAAGTTCTGTAATATGTATTGTAGTACGATATATTCTAGTTATGTGGTGTGCTATCATGGCGCTTATTTATTCGTACTTCTGTCATGCTCGCTTATCTATTCAGTTATCGCTCGCCTAGCGTTCGATATTTCCAAATTAATTATTTTATTATTTTCTATAACCATTTAAACTATTTGTCTTAGGCTCCCCCCCCCCACACACACACACACTAATTTAGCTTAATAGTTTCACCATAATTTGACGGTTTTTAATGGAGGCCAAGAAAAAATCTGAAAAATTAAAGAGTGTTTTTCATTACGTGGTATTGTATCTATTCTTTAATTTTTTTTTTTTTTTAAGACTTATTTTATTTACTCTAATCACGGAAAAAGAATTATTTTTTCTCAATACATTGTTGCAATTCTGACGTCATTTTTTCTGCTAAATCATCCTTCTATCTTTTTTTTTATTATTATTCATTTCTCCAAATTAAGGATAAAAACTTATTTTATTTATTTTCAATACATTTTTATAGCTATGATATTACTTTCGAGCGTTAATTTCGGTAAACTGAAACTTTTATTATAAAGAAAACGAATTTAGCATCAGCAGAAGGTGCACATGCTAGAGAATATACTCGACTACAAATTGCACAACAATAATTTACACAACCACCCTAAGAACACCCAATAAAATCTCTAACACCCTAACACAAACACACGGAATGATCTGCAATGATGTGCAAATCCGATGATGATGATGATGTCGATCGATCTAATACTATCCAAATTAAATGTGTCTCTGGACTTACTGGAATAATGCGTAAGACGATGATAATACAGGGTTGCCGAGGTTCTTATTTTTTTCCCTCACTACATTACTACATTACTACATTTATATAGTTATATTTTATAGTGTATTTCCACGATCGATTAAGAGGGGAAAGTGCTAGATAAATACAGTGGTGGCAGAATCATGGAAAAAAGTTGACCCTGTAATAAAGCAAATGAATTTTGACCCACCTCCATAACCCATTTACTTTTGATTTAAGTGTTGGCTGCAATATAACAGAAAAAAAACAGCACGAGATGCTTAATTATTAGAATCAAAGTTCCTGGCTTAAATGGGCTAAAAGCAATAACTCTAGGATTTTCTGAATTCTTGAGTACACTAGTTCTGCCGAAGTTTAATCATTTGCCTGTCTTTTCATTCAGCTGCTCTGTTTATGAACAAAAGAATAGTTTTAAATGCTTGCAAAGAAAGGACGGTTAAAATTTGACGCCTGCAATTTTCCTAGGAAAACTCGCATACCATAAGAAAAATTTCACAGCCGTTTATTGTGTGCATCTGAGATTTCAACTCTTCAATATTCGTTTATGTGTGAAAGCAATGAAAGCATTAATTTCAGAAAGGCAGATGAAAATACTTTATTTTTCTAGAAAACTAGGAATAAAGCAACGATTAGAGAGTGGGGATAAATAAAGATTTATCGCATATTAGGCAAAAATCATTACAATAAAAAAAAGAATACAGAGTATCCTTTCATACATTATGTATACTATTTATATAGAAACTTTTTCCTCTTTCATATATTAAATATTAAATAAAAAGTAAGCTTCTTGTATTATTCAGGGTGTATTTATTTTATCACAAAGATTCTTTCAAAATGAACTTTCATTAAAAAAAAAAAAAAAAAAAAAAAAAAAAAGATCAAATAAATTACTTATAAGGAAACATTCAAAAAGTGTCATCTTCAATAAGTATTGAAAAAAATATATTTGATTCTACTCTTCATAAAACACCAGAAAATGAAAAAAAATTATCGGCTGAAATGAATTACAGCGGCCACAAAAAATTGTCAAAATTAAGCATATTTGGCGATTTCACACTGCTAGGCGATTGATTTTGGGTACTTGGCGGAAAAGCAAAACACGGTTCTGTTCGTACAGGGCAATCTCGGTGCTAGCAAACATATCGCCTAACAGCGCTAAATCGCCAAATATGCTTAATTTTGATAATTTTTTGTGATCGCTGTAATTAAATTCAGCAGATAAATTTTTCATTTTCTGGTGTTTTATGAAGAGTAGAATCACATATATATATTTTTTTCAATGCTTTTTGAAGATGACACCTTTTGAATGTTTCCTTGTTAGATTAGAAACACTTAAAAATACGTAAAATTAAACTTTATTTAAAAGATTTCAAAATATTATTCGAAGCTTTTTCGCTTTGAAATACCAAAGCATCATCATTTTATCACTCGTTTCCAATGGGCAGTTTTTTTAAATATTTTGTATCTAAAAGGAAAAATATTTAAAAAACTGCTCATTGGAAACAAGCAATAAAAATCCCTGATGGTGCTTTGGTATTTCATTTTTGGTATTTTAATTTTACGTGTTTTAAAGTTTTTTTTAATCTAAATAACAAATGGCACGTGTTTTAACTTAACTCTTTTTACTTTCTCTTACCCATAGGGTCCAGAAAGTATTGTTTTAGGGTCAAATTTTCGAACGTGAGTTTTTGTTATATTTACATGCCCTGAGGTCCTCTGAATACGAAAATCATGTTTTTAGCGAATGGTCTGTGTGTCTGTTATCAGCATATCTCAAGAATAAATAGTAGCAGAAATTCAAAACTCGGTATTCTAAATGTATATCATATAGGGATGCTACACTAAGCTTTTCGTTGAGATGAAGCCAATGGTTCGTGTAAAGGGACACTCAAAAGTATTCAAATGCATTACGTCTGTGGGGGAAATTGCAGGTAAATAGAGTTTAACATCTATAGACTGCACTAAACCAAATGAAACGAATATATATTTTGTGTAATAGAGATAGTGAACTGGGAAAAAAAATTGTGTATGTAGGAGCCTCGACTCCCCCCCTGGGGGGGGAAGAGTCCTCCCTCTAGGGGAATAAATTTTCATGATGGGTATCTTTCAAAAGAGCTCGCCAATACCTTTAAAACGAATGGTTGAACTCTCGATCTGCGATAATTTAAAATAAAGTTACCGATTTTTTTCATTTTTAACAAAAAAAGAGATTTTTTTTTTTTTTAATGTAATATTGAGAATAAATTCAACTTTTTTTTGGATATTTAGTGTTATACTACTTCTCTAATATGGAAACCGTGTGCTTTATCATGGAAGATAATTTTTTTAAATAATAATTTTAATAAATTATTTTTACTGACTGAATTTGTACAGGAAAATATAGAAGAAAGCCATGCGGTGGCCACAACACACTAGTTATTTATTGGTGGTGGATGTGCTTTACTAATAATATTTTACCATTTCCAGGAAAGCTATTCGGGAATTGAAATAAATTCCTCATAGTGATATGGTAAATAATGTATGTTTTAAGCTAAGTATTCATCGCTTGTTTTTTGTACATTAATGAAACGGGGGGTTGAGGGGGGCGGTAGCCCCCTTCACACAGAACTAATTATCATATAAAACTCATCCTAAGCCCAATTTGGATTGTTTAACATAGATAACGAGTACTGTTATGCAAACCTTACCTCTTAATCTCCAACCTGTATTTATAGTATGAAATTTCAAGGTAAGAGAAAGTAGTGTGAGTGACACACCAGATTATTTAGAGATAATTTACAAGTAAATTACGTTAATTATTTTCGAATTCGTTAAATTTATGAAGTAATATAAAATAGATTTCTGTCGTATTGGTCTAAATCAGCGATTATTGCCAAATTTGCAGGTCTAATACTATTTCTCATTGCACCATATTTATTTCGGATTTGCCTTGTAGACAAGGAATTTGTACTTACGTTAGGTAAAAGGAAAATGAATTGGAGAAAAACTCTTTCGCGGTGCCTAATTTTAAACTATTGTCATCGCCTATTATAAAGGTAATATTGTTAAAACCGAGTGACAATATGATGATCCTTGGTCTGTGTAGATTGCCCTCTTTAGGAGGCCTTACTAAAGGGTCCTATCACGTTACTTTGCAAATTGCGGAGAGAATCACGGAAAACTCCGAACGGCTAGACCGACAAATACGACCTGTGATCGAAACCGGCACTTCCCGTCTGGCAGCTTTGAGAGAACTTCTGGTGGGGCCTTGTTATAAAGGATGGGGATAGCTGGAGATTGCTTTTCTACTTTGAATTCGTGAGAGAAGGACCAATGATTCTTTGTTGTAACTGCCACCATATTTTCATCGAAAATTCATATGCCCAGAAATTTATTTTTAAATATATCGCAGCTCAATATGCGTTAGGATATTCTTTTTCAGATCATTGCATCAAATTAAGTGAAAAAAAAAAAAATGTCTGTTGTATTATGAACTTCGATTTATTTGAGAGTGAACTCGACCACAAAATACCGTTTTTTGTAGAGAGAAATATATATTTTCAAAGGTTTAAATTCATTTTTTGCTTTATATCTTTTAAAATGACTTTCTTGTGCAGAATAATTGAAATAAGTCTTCTCAAAGCTGCAAAAGAGCCCCCAACATTTTTACAGAAGAGTAAATTAAAATTCAAAACTCTCATCCCACTTTTGCATCATGATCGTACATTAACAACAACAACAACAAAAATGGATGTAATAACGAGAAAGTTTAAATAATAGCATGGGTGATATTTGATGAGTCGGTGAATTTCAATATTTACATCCATTTGTAAAATAATTTTGTAGAAATTAACAATCCGTTTTCTGTCATCCCAGTATGTATGATCTTACAAACGTCGATATACATTTTTAGCTTTCCTAGTAAGTATACTGTCTATAAACTTAACGATTATATTCATGCATTAACAGTTATAATAATACTTTTGTTGAGTTCGGAAAGCTATTTTTGAAAAAGGATGCAATTTTGAAACATAATTTAGTTTAAAACAAATATATATATATATATTTAAGATAAATGAAATATGTCTAAGCCAATAAAATTATAAATAAATGGGTTCTGCATTGACAAATCCAATGTTTGACTCGAAAACAAATACTTAGACTACCAAACAAAATCACGCACAAATGTCTAATAGAAATGAACAACTAACATTAATCCAAATAAATTTACTATGTGTAGCATTTAGAAATCGAATAATGAATAACTTTTAGATCCCCCTTTCATACTATTACGAAACAGTCGACTCTCTTACGTGACGAAAGTAGTTCACATAGAAACAGGCAGGTTCTAGCCGATGAACTCACTTTACTCAGTGTATATTTTCGAACATAAGTTCAACAGAATTGTCAGATTAGCAAATACTTTTATAACAGACTCAGTAACAAGTCGAAACAGTCTAAATAAATCTGTCACTCGTATTCCAAAGTCACTATTTAACGAATGTTCTGGAAACAGTCTAATAGAACAATAATTTGTCCCGCAATATTAAAGCAAACAGGGTTAAATACTCTACAGAGCAGGAGTTTTGCTGATTTATGAACATGGACCTACGCTTGGAAGACAATCTCTAAAAGACAAGAGTTCGGAATAAATGTCTGAACAAAATTGACAGCGGAAGTTAACCTGCTAATATTTATAATATTGGAGGCTGGATTTTGAAAATGGTTTTGGGTGGTTCTGTCCTATAATCCAATGAGAAATTCGAGACCTCAGCTCCTATTGAGGACAGAACTTAAAAACTTCGGGAACCTTAGACTACCATTTTTCGCTAAATTTCAACGCCAAGTCGACAAAATCTTTGCCAAAGCCGACTTTAATGGAAGTGAATGGACTGCCTCTTTATTTCCAATTTGATTGTAAATCTACTTTCACTGCAACCACACATTTGAAGCTGTAAAGAATTTTAATCCATTGTAATAATATTTTTAATATGACAAAGTTTCGTAAAATAATTTAAAATGTGCGAGAATAATAAATTCACGTCAAACTATAATAAAAATAATAACAATAATTTAAACTGTGGTTTTATAATCATACTATGTCACAAAAGCCATTGTCAATTAATTTTAGAAAGAATGCGACTTGCGTAAATACCAAAATATAATAAAACAACTACTTTCATTAAGTATTTAATTCCTTCGCATTTAATTATTCATTTAAAGTGACACCATTTCGCTACGACTCGAAATATTTGGGAAAAAAAAAAAAAAAAAATCTAATCTAATCACATGTCTAGACTTTGTATAACATATCAACTACAAAGACCACATTCACAAAACTGAGTATCAAAATTGCGAAAAGTTCATCTTGAAGTGCGGCAAGCGAATATGTACAAAGAAGTTTATTGTTGCTAAATTTAACTGCTAGTGACGTCCCTTTTGCTAAAGTTGGTCGTTAAGGTAATCTTTTATTTTCTGATAATTTTTACAAAAAGCAAATTGAAAAAAGAAGCTTTTAGAAGAAAAAATTATGAGGTAGAAAAAAATAATGTGGTGTGTCACTCACACGATTTTCTCTTATTCTGCATTCCAATACTATAAAGACAGATTGTATATTAACGGCCCTCTTCACTTACCGTCTCCGGAAGTCCGAGGCAATGTTATTCTATGGAAAATTTTCTTTACAAATAACTTATTAACTAATACATATTTTTAAATTCTGCTTTCACATTCAGAAAATTCCCAACTGTTAAATTGACGGACCTTTTTTAAAAATGTATTTTTTTAATTTTTAATGTTTTATTTTGAATTTGCAATATGAAAAATTTCACATATTGAAAATTCGTATTTTGCAGCTTCAAAATAAAATCTAAAAAAATAAAAAAATATTTTTTTAAAAAAGGTCCGTCAATTTAACAGCTGGGAATTTTCAGAATGTGAAAACAGAATTTAAAAATATGCATTAGTTAATAAGTTATTTGTAAAGAAAAATTTTCCATAGAATAACATTGGCTTCGGCTTCCGGCGGCGGTGAGTGAAGAGGGCCTTTAGGTCTTAAGATTGATGAGGTAAGATAATAAAGTTTAATGCACATTTAAAATAATCTAAAATAGATTTAGGAACAATTTTGACATAAAATTCTGTTTGAGGGGGCCACCACCCCCTGAACCCTCTGTTCAATTATAGTGCCTACATTTATTGTTTAAAAAAAAAGTCAAGGTTATTATTAATCTGCCTTCAAACTTGCCAATCTCGATCAAAATATTAAGTGGCAATCTTTAAAATACCATATTTCAGTTTTCTGCAATTATTTATTTTTAAATTAAATTGATAACAGATATACAAACAGATCAACCGCTAAAAATTGAACTTTCGTAATCATGACACTTCAAAACCTGATACTATACAAAAACCAGAGTTGAAAATAGAACTTCAAAAAATACTTTGTTTACAGCCTGGGTATGAAACTGTCCGCAGTATTCGTTGACGTAGTAAAATTTAGCAAAGCACTTATATCTATTACATTCAATAAAAAGAACTTTTAGCTCAATTTTGGATAGCCCTGTGTATTATCTATAAACAATATTGTGTGCTTATATTTAGTCTTACTTTGAAAACGGCTTATATAAAATGAATTACAATTCCAGCAGTTTCCAAATATTGCCCCCAATATGTCCAAATACTTTGGGTAGCCCTGTAAACGAATGATGAATGATTTCTATAGCACACTTTACACAAAACATGCTTTTACGCATATATATATACAGACATTATATGTATTTTATTTCTTTTTATTTTATTATTTATTCATTTTATTTTATTTTATTTTATTTATTATTATTTCATTTAATTTTTCCATTATTTTCATAACATTACTGTAGATGGCAGCACTATTCATGTTACAATAATATATGAATCCTAATTTACTATAATAATCTGAATCCTAATTTACGTTAGGATTCAATCTCAATAGCTTTGTGAATTCTTTATTTTACTCTATGTTCACTGCTATTTTGACCTGACTAACTGTGCTTTTAACTAATATCTGCTTGTTAAATTTTTACATGTGTCTCGTTTTTCATAACTTTGAGTTGCCTCTTTTTCAATAATAATTTTTTAAGTAATTTTGGATTATTATTTGTAGTGGTGAGTTTATTTTGATCTACGTTTTTAAATGGTTATTGGATTATCATTTTTAGTGAGCTGTTTTATTTTGATCTTCATTTTATCTGTTTTTACTATTGGTGTTTCTGCCCTGTGAACGAAGAAATTCTTAGCTTTTGCTTGCTTTGTGACAGAAAAACATCCATTTTTTAGCATATTTGCATTCTACCAGGCCTTTGAAAACGTTAGAATGCAAATAATGCTTTTTTCTCATTCCAATTTGCTATAATTCATTTAGATTTTACTTTATTTCTTTTTTGGTTTGATTTGGGTGGTCTTCCTTTTTGATCAGAATAATTGTTCGAATACTTAATTAAATCATCTTTAAATTTCAAATTTTTGCACTGATAATTATATTACTATATATATATGTATATATATTTATATATATATATTTCATTTGGTTTAGTGCAGACTATAGATGTTAAACTCTACTCCTAGACGTAATGTATTTGAATTCTCATGGGTGGCCTGTGAAGTAAACTCCAATATGATTTATATTAGCTTTCAACAAATTCTTTTATTATTATATCTTGAAAATTTTCGATGTTTTCAGAAGAAAGGTTTCTAGAGAAGTTTCTAGAGGTATGATCGCTAATTAGGACAAGCCTCCTTGGCTTTAAAAATTAAAAGTCCCTTTTCAACATTTTTTCCAAGAGTTTTCTTCTGAATCGATCTAAAATAATACACCTAATTATGACAGCTTATTAGGAAGCCCTAAATCATTTATAAGGGACAAAATAACTCTGCGAAATTTTAATGAGTAGTATCGAATAAAATTTTTTACTAGAACCTGTTTCGGAAAGAGTAGCAATTTATAAATTTCATACGTATATTTTATGAACATTAGAGTTCAAGGATTGATGAGAATTTATGATTAAAAATTATTTCAATGGAATTGGAATTTTATTGGTGTAAATACAGAAATATTAATGCTAAGGTTAATGCATAATCTACTTATAAAAACTAGTATGTTGTGGTCACCATGAAACTTGCTTCTGTATTTTTTTTTATACAAATTCAAGTAGAACAATTTACACAGCTGTATATCTAAAATTTTGATTTAATAATTTTGACTAATCTTTTTACTTTCCAAACACTATAGTGAGGAAAGTATTGTAATCATGTCAAAAATCCGAATTTGAGATTTTGATGTTTCTATGCGTTTCGAGGTCCCCTGAGTCCGTTTTCACTATTTTTACGATGCTGTATATATATGTGTGTGTATGTATGTGTGTATGTATGTGTGTGTGTATGTCTGTGAGTGAACACGCTAGCGTCTAAACGCTTTGTTGGAATAAGCTGAAAGTTGGTACGTATATTGAAAGTCACCATAGTACGAACCCTATTGATTTTGGTGAATCTAGCACTTATAGTTTTTTTACAGGGATACCAGGAAAAATTCTTTATCAATATGGCCTACGGTGCCAAATTTTTAAAAGTGCGATAGCGTCTAAACGTTTTATTTATCTGAGTAAAAAAATTGTAGACATGTTATAGGTCACAGTTGCACGAACTGTATAGATTTTGGTGAATTTAGCTCTTACAGTTTTTTTACAGGAGCACAAAGAAAAATTCTTTATCATTATGGCCTATGGGGTCAAATTTTTAAAAGTGTGATAGCGTCTAAACGCCTTATTACTCTGAGCAAACAATTTGTACACATGTTATAGGTCACAGTTGCACCAATTGTATAGATTTTGGTGAATTTAGCACTTACAGTTTTTTTACAGGGACACAAAGAAAAATTCTTTATCATTATGTCCTATGGGACCAAATTTTTAAAAATGCGAAACGCCTTATTCAATTGAGCTGAAAATTTATATGAATATTATAAATCACTGTTGCACTAACTATAAGCATTTTGGTGAATCTAGCATTTATAGGTTTTTACAGGGACACAACGAAAAATTCTTTATCATTATGGTCTAAGGGCTCAAAGTTTAGTAGCGTTAAATAAAACATCGTGTAATATATGGAGAAAAATACTCAAACACTCTATTATGGTTTTGTCTTTTGTTTGTTTAACAAGTCCTCTTTCTTTACTTTATCTACGAAACTGTTAATTACTCAATGTTCGGAAAGTCGAATGGAGTCACTCCAGATTTTTTTTTTTTTTTTTTGTGTGTGTGTGTGTGTGTGTGGGCTGAAACCGAAACTGGTGCCAGTTTTCTCTATCACGTATAGACTTTTGTCAATACAAGTTTTTGTCGATACAGTTTCTTACGTGACTCTTCCACCAATATAAATATATGGTAACTTTTATAGTATATTTCCATAATTAATTATAACTAATCCTCTAAACAGCTTAAAAACTACCGAAAATGATGAAATCGTGTCAGTTGACACCCTTTATTGACAAAAATCTGTACGTGTTAGAGAAAAAATGTCTTCATTTTCGGTTTCAGTACACCAAAAAAATTAGGCATCAGCTAAAATTATGAAATCAAATTTTGCCACCATTATTTTTGTAGACATGTATTAGCTATTAAAATTATTCTGAATCAAAATTATTTTCTATGAGGAAAGCAGACGATTTTCATCCCAAAAAAGTGCAACACTCAATGTCCAATGTCTCAAGTCAATGTCTCACTCAATGTCTCAAGTCAATTTTGTGCCGACATCAGAAGAAATGCTCTCTTTCTTTTCTTTTTTTTCTTTTTTTAATAATAATTAAAAAAATCGGTAACTTTGTTTTAAATTTTCACAAATCTGTGGTTCAATCATTCGTTTTAAAAGCACTGACGAGTTCTTTTGAATAGTATCCATATTGAAAATCGACACCCTCCGAGAGAGGAAGGTGATGCCCCTACATATACATATTTTTTTCCTGGTTAACTATTAGTATAAAAAAAAATATAGTTCTTTTATTTTACACTGATAATTAAAAATAATTCTCATTATGTGCATTTATACAAAATCTTGTCTTATAATGCCATGCTAAAAATTATGAAAAAAAAAAAAAAAAATCGGATGATAGCGTCAATTACTGAGCCATAGATCCCAACATGTAATCAGTGATAGTTCTCTCTCAAGATTCCTCTCTATAGCAAATTCAGTTAAATTTCGTTCATTGTATTGACAAGAGACTTGTCGCTAGATAAATATACACAGGAATACTAAGCAATGTCTTGAACGTGAAAGGAAATAAAAGCATCAGTGAGGGTACGCTAAACGCTACCGAAACAGCTGTCTGCTAGTTTATTATTTCCTTTGGTGCTCAAGATGCTGTTTAATATTTCTGTGTTTATTTAGTTAATTGGTTCGTGAGATACAGCATTCACATAATTTTTATATACACACACAGACACATTTTCTAAAAATGATCAAATCGTTCTCAAGACATCTAAAAATGTGTATATCCATCGAAAACCGGAGGTCGAAAATCGTGTATTATGGATCATCGTGTAATACGGACCATGAGGAAATTTGTATGTTCAACACTAGATGGTGAAATTATCTCACTGCGTTTAGTGAATATTATTGTTATCTAAAACATAGGAAGTGACTTGTACGTGCGTACCTGTATTTGGACGATTATGAAATTGAGTTTTCGGTTTATATGATCACTGGTGTAACAAGCATGTTAAAATGAAAGTATTACTTTCTACTGTTAGGTAATTGTAATTTAATTTTAGCGTTAATAGTAGCAAATGTAGTTATTTTATGAACAATTTAGACATGCGTTTCATGGGCATCAATTTGCATAGCGATTTTTGATTGTACTGTTTACGCGTGTAATATGAACCATGCTATGCTGTGTTGTGTAATATGGACCAGTGGTCCATAATAAAAACAGAGAGATTTTGTTAATGCTCGGCGTTCATATGTCGTATGCTCAAAATCTTGAGGCTATAGAATAGGCCAGGGAAGCAGAGGTAATCAAATTATCATTTCTTTCGCACACTACCCATTGGATATAACCTTTAGACTTCCCTTTTTTTTCGTCCATTAACTATTTTTCTTTTTTCGTCCATTTCTACTATTCCCAAGAGATGTACAAGTGTGTGAGGGAACATGCTGGACTGTTCGTTTCACAATTCCGAGTGTGTCAACTGTTGGGGAACGGGAAGGGCCACTATGGTCCACTTGGTCCATATTACACATACGTTCGTGTAATATGGACCACCGATACGCAAATAAAATAATTATTTTCTGCAATTATTAATAGTTCCCAGAGTATTTTATCAAGTTTAAACTATGTAACTATGCAATTGTAATGAGTAGCCACCAAATTAAATCTCTTTATTTTAATAATTTAAGTTTTATGAGCATTCTTGCTTAGGGGGTCCATAATACAAGGTTCTCCCCTATATATAAGAAAAAAAAAAAAAAAAAAAAAAAAAGAACGCCAATTTAGTAAATTAATTCGGTTTATACAGCTGCTTTACATGATAATTATAGTAAATGCAATAGCAAATATTTTTTATAAATCTATAATAATAAAAGGAAAGGTTTGTCTGTCTGTCTGTCTGTCTGTCTGTCTGTCTGTCTGTCTGTCTATCTGTCTGTCTGTCTGTCTGTCTGTCTGTCTGTCTGTTCTTTTATACGTTCAGCCCCTATTGAACGCAGAAGTACAAAAATTGACATACGGATGCTCTGGAGCCTTTCCGATGTTTTCCTCGAAACAGAATTTAAAAATTTTAATTAGTTGTGGAGATATTAATTAAAATGTCCACTCATGTCTAATCTAAAAGCGATCTCAAAGTAGAAAAAGTGGAAAATAAATTAGAAATATTTGTCCGATCGTTACAATTTCAATACCAAATGAAAGGGGCATTTTTTCTGAATCTAAGTGTGCAAGTGGTTTATCGGTACAACAATTAGATTTTTTAAAATTAACTAAAGTATGAATTTTCTGTGGCAACATCATTTCAAATGCCAGACATGAAGACCCATCGTCTGCCTCGAAAAAGGAAATGATTGCAACCGATCAAGATGTCACGTGTTTTGTAGTGGGGAAAAATATTGCAATTTTCAATTTTTTTAAAATTTTAATTCACGTTACATTTGAATTCATATTCGGCCTAGACAGCATATTATAAAGCTACTGTTAAATTTTCATGAAAGTATGTGGATAAACAAAAAAATTAGATTAAATTTTGTATTATATTTTTTTTAATTGAGATATGCCGTTGAAATTTCGTAATATTTCTTTTTAACGCCCGATATTTCGATTCTGAATATTTTTGAAAGTGTAGAATTATTAGGAAGGGCTTGAGGGGGAGGGGAGGGGGAGCAAACGGCCAGAAAAAAAATAAATAAATAAATAAATAAATAAATAAATAAATAAAAAGAGTTACAGCGTTTGAAATTGTTATTGTTAGGTTTCAAGGAAACATAAATCGATTGCGGATATTTTCAAGTGTAAAATTATTAGAAGGGACGGAAAGGGGGGGAGGGGCAAAAACGTAGAAAAGGAACGGTTGTTTCGGAGAAAACAACGGAAAACCCAGAACGCCTTTATTCTTTTATATTTTTCAGAATTTCGAATTCTGATACTCCTTTCATATTTCATACTATGGATTTTGAACAGTATTCAGCCCGGAATTACGCAAGTTTCGGAGAAAACCACGAAAAAGTCAGACGTAAATCGTTTTATAATAGTGTTTATATCATTTTTGTATCTCAGCTTCTAATTAGCATAATTTCAAAAGTAATATGTCATTTTGAAAATTTTTTGAATTGAATTTTAAGAGCAGACGCCAAAAATTTCTGTCACATTCCAGTAACCGACCATCATAAGTAATGGAATTCGAGATTTCACGTGATTTACACGTTTTAAGGTTTCCTGATTAGGTTTTCTTTTGTATCTCAGCTACTAATTGAAATAATTTTATAAGTAATACATTATTTGAAAGCTTTGTTGATTTAGAATTGAACAGTAGATTACAGAATTTTCTACCGCCAGATGGCGCTGTAATATTTTTAAATTTCAATATTTCGAATTCTGAATATGATTAAATTATTTTTAATACATCATTCGAAAGATATTTTAAATTACTTTTATACTATCGAAAGTGGGATTCGAGATTTCACCTAATTTACACGTTTTGAGGTCTCCTGAATCGGTTTTCTTTTGTATCTCAGCTACTAATTAAAATAATTTCATAAGTAATACATCATTTGAAAGATTTGTTGATTTAGAATCGAACAGAAGATTACAGAAATTTCTACCGCCAGATGGCGTTGTAATATTTTAAAATTTCAATATTTCAAATTCTAATTATTATTAAATTAATGTTAATACATCATTCGAAAGATATTTTAAAGTACTTTTATATTATCGAAAGTGAAATTCGAGATTTCACCCGATTTACACGTTTTGAGGTGTCCTGATTAGGTTTTCTTTTGTATCTCAACTAATAATTAAAATAATTTCATAAGTAATACATCATTTGAAAGCTTTGTTGATTTGGAATTGAACAGTAGATTACAGGAATTTCTAACGCCAGATATTTTAAAATTTCCATATTTCAATTTCTAAATTATTTTTAATACGTCATTCGAAAGATATTTTAAAGTTCTTTTAAATTATCGAAAGTTTTCACCAGATTTACACGTTTTGAGGTCTCCTGAGTCAGTTTTCTTTTGTATCTCAACTAATAATTAAAATAATTTCATAAGTAATACATCATTAGAAAGCTTTGTTGATTTGGAATTGAACAGCAGATTACAGAAATTTCTACCGTCAGATGGCGCTGTAATATTTTAAGATTTCAATATTTCAAATTCTAATTATGATTAAATTATTTTTAATGCATCATTCGAAAGATATTTTAGAGTACTTTTATATTATCGAAAGTGGGATTCGAGATTTCACCTGATTGACACGTTTTGAGGTTTCCTGAATCGGTTATCTTTGGTATCTCAGCTACTAATTAAAATAATTTCTATGTTTACTTTTGCATCTCAGCTAATCGAGTTAGACCGATAAAAATTGGTATATGTAGGTTAATTAGTAGGGGCTGAAAGAGTGGGGAAGGGATAGTCGCGCGCAGCGAGTACGAGAGTGCGCTGCCGAAGGCAGTGGGGACCCGGTGCGACTTTTTACCTGATGAGAAATGATTTTTAAAATTTTCTTCTCTTAAGAATAAAAGTTTCATTTCAGAATATGTGCGCGCAGCGCACGTTATCTTAACACGTGCGCGCGCATCGCACATGCGTTTGGGATCCGGTGCGAGTTTTCACCTGATGATAATTTTTTTTTTTTAATTTTATTTTCGTAATAATAAAAGTTTGAGTTGAGAAGGAATATACGTGCACATTGCACGTATATCCTCACAAGCGCGCATGGATATGCGCTGCCTAAGGCAGCGGGGTCCAGGTGTGAGTTTTTACACGATGATAAATGATATATTTTTTAAATTCCTTTTTTCAAGAATGAAAGTTTATGAGTAATAACATGGAATTTTGAGAAATCATAAGGATGGTGAAGGGATACGGGTGCGCAGCGTACGGGTCTACGCTGCCGAAGGCAGTGGGGTCCCGGTGCGACATTTTTCCCGATCAGAATTTTTTTTTCTCTTTTTAACAACATGATAAAAAATTAATACAATTTTGAGAATTCATTAATTATTGTGATTCCTTTAAAAATAGTGACCAGCGAAGCGGGCGTAGCCTGCTAGTAATAATAATAAAAATGACCGTTTCCTTTAAGCCCGCATAACGAATCATTTTGCTCAGATTGATTTATTGGTGGCATATAAATTAAGGTTAATTGTCTACGTGAGGGACCAAAGTCTATAGATAAAATACTCTAGTGGAATACTATCTAATGAGTACGAGTCCAAATTCACGCAAGTTTCGAGGAAAACCATAGAACACTCCAAATGGCTAAGCTGACGACCCGTATTTGTATTCGAACCCAGTACCTCCATCTAACAGCTATGAAAACTTGTCTAAATCTAGAAATAGATATACAGTTTTTAACAACAGATTTAAAAAATAATTTCGTGCTTTAAATATTCTAAAAGTTAAACTAAATTTCATCTTTAAGAGGTTTTCAACTAAAATATTTAATTTTTTAATTTTTTTTTTTAATTAATTTTTGATATCATAAAAGTACCAAGAAAATTATGCCTGAAATATCGGATTTATACTTAAAATATCAAACTAATACAATGAAAGCCACCAGCTAAATAAGTAAACTACTGTAATGCGCGGTTACGGTTAAATTGACATCTCGGATGGCTTCAGCACACAGTTAGTTTACATATTCCTAAAATGTTATTTCAAGTACATCTTTGTGCATCTATCTACTTTTAATGAATAAAAACTTCCTAAGCAAACACCATAAATTGGAAAAAAAAAAAAAATCTTGCGACATTTGTTATTAGTGCAAATAATTAAGCACAGACGAATTAAAGTAGGAACGAATTGCAAGTTTGATAAAAGCATTACCTCTACACTAATCAGATCTAATGTGAAATTGAAAAAAAAAAAAAAAATCAGAAAATTTAAGATGATAAAAGGAGATGATTGGAACACGGCATGAAATATGCAATTGTCTTTAAAAGACAAACCTCAGTTCAATGATTGACACAGCGTAATTAAAATGGTTGATATAAGAATATGCGTCAGAATGTAACTCTGTCTTTAACCCTTTAATGGTCAAGGAAATTTTGCTCACTTAAAATTAGAAGACACCATAATTTAAAACAATGTTAGAAGTGAAGAAATAAATGAAGTTTTTCTTTTAAGTTATAAAAGTAGAATTTTGTTAAAAAATATTTCGGGGTGAGTTTGTGTAATTGTGAATTAAAATTAAGTGTTATATAATTTATCTCATTGCCTTTCAAACAGTTAAATTTGAGCAAAGATGTCAAGGAATTAAAAATAACTTTAGAGGGAAAAAAATGTACATGCTTTAAAATTTTATGCTCTCTCCTTATTAGTTATTCATTATTTATTTATTTTTTAAACACTTTTTGTGACATTCACATATTAAGGTTGGTTTTCCGATTACGCAATATAAAGCACATTCTACATCAAAAGTAAATTTTCCAGGATAAAAATGTTTTAGTTCTCTTCCTTGACAAAAATCCTGTTCTCTAATCATACTAGAATTTTTTTTGCATCTACCGTGGCTTAACAAATAATGCACTGACAAAACCTCTTTAAAAAATTTGGAGCAGAAAATGAAAAAGTTACAAGGTGTGAAATTTTGAATAGTTTCTATTAATAAAAGAGAAATTATGTTCTCCTAAAGAGCGTGAAGATTTGAAGTGGGCGAAGCATTCATCTTTTCTACTGCGCGGCGAACTTTGAAGATCTGAAGTACCTGGAAACATTCTTTAAATTTTAATAATTAATATGAAAGCGGGTTAAATTTCGGGGATTTTGCGCTCTTGCATCACGTATATACTCTTAAGTCTGGACTTTTTAATTTTAAAGAGGGTTTTCACTCGTAGTTCATTACCATAAGAAGTTTTGATAAGGCTTCACTTTTAATTTGACGTTAGAGAGGAAGTACGGATGGGAAATTTATAAAAGATACTTAATGTAAATAAAATCTTCCTATATTTGTGAATAAAATATGAAGAAGGTTCTTTTCAGATGTGAAATTGTGCAGGACAACCGAAAAGTTTCCAGAAATTTTAAAGGGTCTTTATAACTTTTAAAATGTTTTATTACAATTGAAAAATTAGTTCAATGTTTCAACTGATCACAAGTTTTAAAATTCTTTTTAAAAATACGCAAAAATGGGTGTGATGTTTAAAACATGTTTCAAATTTTGAAAAATCATAAAATTAATACTATTAATTAATTATAATTTAAAAAATAAAATGAAGCACTTTATAGGTCTCTCTGTTCTAAAAAAAGAAAAGAAAAAGGAAGAAAAAGAAAGAAAGAAAAAAACTATACACTATTTACAAAAAAAAATAAATAAAATAAAATATTTATTATTATTTAAATCTTTTAATTACAAAAATCTACCACTGCTGTTTTTTAATTCATCGTGTCCAACCTTCTTAGTTTATATCGTAAAAACAGTTTCTCATAAAAACATGAAATTTGGCAGTTTTGTACAGAAATATGTGATAAACACAGGGTTGGCTTGATTTTTGCCCGACCCGAATAAACTAGGGTGGGTTTTTTCAATAAAACCCATATCAAAAAACCCAAAATAAAACCCAAATCGATTTTTTCGAAATCCTTATTTAAAATTACACTTTTATCTAACTTACAATAAACAAATAAATATAAATCAAATGATATATACATTATTAGAACATGGTGAAAGAGTTTTTGAAATATTGGAAGTGCTCAAACTGCTTTATTTAAAAAAAAAAAAAAAAAAAAAAAAAATGAAAAATTCCACATGAAAAAAAAAATAATAATAATAATAATAATAATAAATAAATAAATAAATTTTACCTTATTAAACTAAAATAAAAAATTATATATAAAAAATATAAAAGCAAGAAAAAATAGTTGTTTTTCAATATAAAGAAAATTAGGGGACTTGAGGGATGCAAAATATAAATACTAAAAAAAAAATAAATTTTAAAAAAATTCTGAAAACTTTAGCAGAGTTAAGAAAAGGAGAAGGAACAGTAATTAAAACTATTTTATGGAAATCTATTATTCAGTACAAAAAAATTAATGAAGCAACACTAAATAATTATTAAAATCCAGTTTTTGTTGTAAAGGACAGGTAAACAGCATTTTAGAATAATTAAAGTACAATTATTTAATTTAAAAAAAAATCTTTATAACTTAATCATAAAAAGACTAGAAATTTAAAATTTTAATTTTTAAAATTTTAATTTTAATGAATAATTATTTATTTTTTTTAATTGTCCTATTATGAATGATATATTAATGTTTAAAAACGGCAAGAAATAAAATATTCTGGAAAACTCTGATAAAACCCGAAAATACTTTGAAAAGACCCTGATAAAACCCCAAAAAAAAACCTGATAAAACCCGAAAAAACCCCACTAGGCTGGGTTTTTTCTGAAAAAAAAAAAAAAAAAAAACTAGTTTTCTCAAACCCTGAATAAACAGGATGAAATAAACTGTTTATATGCCAAAGCATTTTTTTTTTTTTTTTTTTAATGATATTTAATGTTGAATTAGGGCAAAACATTTCAGTTATAAGAGTTTTATAGACTCAAAAATTATTCATGGATACCTTTCTAGATTTTCCTGAGATATGCATCAGATAATTGTGGGGTCCAGTGTACAACAATTTTGACAATTTTTATATTTATTTTGATTTTTTTTAAGTCTTATTTATTTATTTATTTTTTTTTTTTTGAGTTGTAATTTTAAGAATATGCTACCAAAATTAAAATTTGTACAACATTTTATTTCATTTATTTACTGGTAAGTCTACCCGGCGTTGCTCGGGTTGAAGGAATTTTGAAACCAATGAAAGAATTAAACAAAGGTATAAAATAGAAAGAGAAATGCATGAAACATTTCTCATAGTCTTTAATAAAAAATATTACAAATAAATAAATAAATAAATAAATACAAAAGATACAGCTTTAGTATCGGATCTCTTTTTCGACATTAAGTATTTTTGGCCATTTTTGCGATGAGCTGAAATGGCTATCGCAACTGCTTGTCTATAAATGCCTTGGAGAGAAAGGTCCGGTACTCCGGTGCCAAATTTTAAATTTTGCTAAAGGGGTCCATTACTAAAGCTCGATACTTAAAAAATAAAATAAAATAAAATAAATACAGTTTTATAATATTTACAAAAAAAAAAAAAAATAAATAAATAAATAAATCTTATCCAAATTATAACTATTTAAAACTAGTATGTTGTGGCCACCACAAGACTTTCTTCTATATTTTCCTATATACATATTCAATCAGTAACAATATAAAAAAAAAAAAAAAAAAAAAAAAAAAAAAAAAACGAATTTTTTCTATACATTTTTTTTTTTTTTTGTTAAAAGTAATACATATTCAACCAGTAACAATATAAAAATATATATATATATATATATTGTTAAAAGTAAAAAAAATCGATAACTTTGTTTTAAATTTTCACAGATTTATAGTTCAACCATTCGTTTTAAAGGTATTGACGAGATCTTTCGAAAGATACCCATCTTGAAAATTTATCCCCCCCGGGGGTACTTCCCCCCCAGGGGGGGGGAACCGGTGCCCCCACATGCACAAAATTTTTTTCGTAGTTAACTACTACTATTATCAATAATTCGTATTAATTTTACAATCACAAGTTTAAAATAACGCTCCTTATGTACATTTATACGAAATTTTGTCCTATATTGCCATGTTAAAAATTTAGAAAAAATGCGATCACAGCGCCACCTGTTGAGCTATTGATCCCTAAATGTAATCAGCACCAAATTATGTCGGGGACCAACTAAATACCAAGTTTGGTTAAGTTTCGTTAAAAAAAAAAAAAAAAAAACGATTTTTTTTCTAAGTTTTTATTTTGTTAAAAGTAAAAAAAATCGATAACTTTGTTTTAAATTATCACAGATTTATATTTCAACCATTCGTTTTAAAGGTATTTATGAGACCTTTCGAAAGATACCCATCTTGAAAATTTACTCCCCTCGAGGGGGGACTTCCCCCCCCAGGGGGGATGGCGAGGCTCCTACACGTACAAAAAATTTTTCCCAGTTGACTATCTCTATTATAAATAATTATTGTAAATTTCATAATGATTACTAAAAAATAATTCTCTTTAAGCACATTTATACAAAATTTTGTCCATATCACCATGTTAAAAATTTAGAAAAAGCGGGATGGCAACGCAACCTGTAAGACAATTTTTACCAAAAGTTGATAGGCACTAATTTATGTCAAGGTGCAACTACATACCAATTTGTATGAAATTCTGTGCAGTAGTTCCTGAGATACAGTTGCCACAAAATTTTGTCACTCACACACACACACACACAGACAGACAGACAGACAGACATTTTCTAAAAATAGTCAAATCGTATTCTACAGCTCTCAAAACGTGTAAATCCATCAAAAACCCGAGGTCGAAAATTTTTACGAATCCAATACTTTCTCTATATTACATATAGAAGAAAGTAATTAAGCTGACAACGTAAAACAACCCCATAAGTTACGCATAAAGTATTAATAAAAAAGAAAAATTCTGTTACTTAATTAAATAAAATTTCAAGCTCATGCCAAATATATCTTTGAAAATATTTATTTACAAGCGAATTCCTGGTAAAATATGCACCAATTTTCATAGCATAATTAAGTTTCTTTCTTTCTTTTTCTTTTTCTTTTCTTTTTTCTTTTTTTTTTTTTTTTTTTCTCTCTGAATTTTGATTATTAGTCACACGAAATTAACAATATTTTATTTTATTTTCAGGAAAATAAATAAATAAATAAATAAACGTGTATTTTATTTGTTTATTTTGGCATCAAATATTTCTTTCTTTTTAAAAACTTTAAAGTTGAAATGGGAATTTTTTTTAAAAATATATTTTGATCCAATTATTCCATTGAACTAAAAAATGTGGAGTTAGCTAGATTTTGTCTTGAATAAAAGTATATCAATTTTCGTAGCGGTCGGCTGAACTATGTAGCTTTTGTATAGCGAACTAAAAATTAGGACAGACAAACAATCAGCTTTATACATATAGATTTATTTATTTTAGCATAAAAACAAAAATATTCTTAAACATGAATAATAAATAGTAATCTCTCTATATATAAATGGCAAAAAAAAATTTCCTGTAAGTCCGTGTCTGAACGCAAGTTGATTGGCTAAGAGAGATTTTCTTCTGTTTGTCTGTGTGTTGTTGCCACCAGCTTTTCATAATTTAGTTAATTAAAAAAATTGTCACCAACTTTTCATACTTTAGTTAATTAAAAAAAAAATCTAATTGTCCGATCGATAAGTTAATTCAACCGACGGATTCAGAAAAAATGCCCCTTTCATTTGGTACCTTATTTGTAACGAAATTTTGATTAGATTTTACCATGTTTTTATTAACTTCGATTCTTTGTGTGTTTGTCAGGGACAAATCTTGCAATCGATTTTTAACTAACTTCCCGACTAGCTAGATATTTGAAATTTTCAGGACAGCTCACAACACGGTGACAATACATTTTTCTAATAATTTTAGTCAACTGCTTCAAGTTCCGCTGCCTTCGGCAGCGTTTATATGATTCGGCAGAAAATTTATTTAACTAACTTCCCGACTAGCTAGACATTTGAAACTTTCAGAATAGTTCAGAATAAGGTTAAAATGCATATTTTTAATACCTTTAGCCCACTGTTTCGAGTTCCCGCTGCCTTCGGCAGCGTTATCAGTACAAAGATTGCAATCGATTTTTTCCTAACTTTCCGACTAGCTAGACATTTGAAACTTTCAGGATAGCTCAAAAACCGGTGACAATACATTTTTTTATTACTTTTAGTCAACTGTTTCAGGTCCCCACTGCCTTCGGCAGCGTTCATATGATTCAACAGAAAATTTATTTAACTAACTTCCCGACTAGCTAGACATGGGAAACTTTCAGAATAGTTCAGAACACGGGGAAAATGCATTTTTTAAATATTTTTAACCAACTACTCCGGGTTCCTGCTGCCTTCGGCAGCGTTACCAGTACAAAGCTTGTAATCGATTTTTCACTAACTTCTCGACTAGCTAGACATTTGAAAACTTCAGGATAGCTCAGAATACAGTGACAATACATTTTTTTTATACTTTTAGTCAACTGATTCAGGTCCCTACTGCCTTCGGCAGCGTTTATATGATTCGAACGAAAATTTATTTAACAAACTTCCCGACTAGCTAGACATTTGAAACTTTCAGAATAGTTCAGAATACGGTTAAAATGCATTTTTTTAATACCTTTAGTCAAATGTTTCGGGTTCCTGCTGCCTTTGGCAGCGTTATCAGTACAAAGATTGCAATCGATTTTTCCGTAACTTCTCGACTAGCTAGACATTTGAAACTTTCAGGATAGCTCAGAATACAGTGACAATACATATTTTTTTTTTATAGTTTTAGTCAACTGTTTCAGGTCCCTACTGCCTTCAGCAGCGTTTATATGATTCAACAGAAAATTTATTTAACTAACTTCCTGACTAGCTAGACATTTGAAACTTTCAGAATAGTTCAGAATACGGTTAAAATGCATTTTTTTAATACCTTTAGCCAAATGTTTCGGGTTCCTGCTGCCTTCGGCAGCGTTACCAGTACAAAGCTAGCAATCGATTTTTCACTAACTTCCCAACTAGCTAGATGGAGTAAAAAAACAATTTAGATAAGTTGCACGAGAGTTCCAAAAATTAATGAAAATATAAATGAACGTTAAATAAATAAAATAGTCGTCTGCTCAATCACGTGATATTGAAAAACAAAGAATCGAATTCAGTAAATATGGAAAGGAAAGGAAAACGAAGAGAAAAGAAAGAAACAAAATAATAATAATAATAATAATAATAATAATAATAATAATAACATAAACCGACGGGAAACCAAAGCGGGCTTTAAAGCAATTTCAAGATTTCTTTAAATTTTAATTTTATTTGTAAAGCGATATAGAAAAGAGTTTCCTTTAAATATAGTGACCAGCGAAGCGAGAAAAGCCTTCGTTGATTCTCTACCTTCATTGATTTCATGAATTAAAAAATGGTTTCGTTAACAAACTTTGATCTATTGGCACGCGGGCAGCATCAGGCCGAGTTTTGTACGTACATTTCGAGTTTGATTTTGAAATTTTTCCCGCATTCGGAATTCGGTTCGTTCCCGAACCGGAGCATTGCCAGTAAATAAATAAATTAATTAAAAGTTAAAAGTTAAACCAGCATAGTTAAAAATATCTGATAAAACTGATGTCGTCATAGCTTTCAAATTTTGATTTTGATTTATTTATTATTTAAATATTAATTTCAATTAATCAAATGATCTTATATGTGTTATTTATCGTAATTTTATCTCCTGCAAACTAATGTGAATGCGTATTTAGTTCATTTTAAATTAACTGTGTTTCTAGTCAATATAATCAAACACAAACAATTAAATATTATGTACACTTCATTATAACGGCTCTATATAGCGGGATTTGGCCATGATTTTGAATTGCTGAAAATAGATGCCAATCAAAATATACTTATTTAATCTTTTTTGTTGTTGTTGTTGTTAATTTATTTAAATATTGTAAACAGCAAAGCAGACAAATCCTGCTAGGAAAGCTGCCGTGGGCGATGTTGAGCGAAGCGAGCAGGGCACAGACAGTGATGCCAGATGGTCGAAAATTATTTCCCCAAACAGGGAAACAGGTCTTCAAATTTCCCCAAATCAGGTTTTTTTTTTTTTTTTCCGAAAAAATCCCCAACTTGATTTCTACTAAAAAGAGAAAAAATATATATATCAAGCAGATTTTTCTATGATTTAAGCTCAGATTTTTCCTCAAATGAAGGCGATTTTTGAAAAAAATCCCCAAATAACAATAAAGCTATTGAAAGTATGTAGTCGTAGGGATAAATCATTACGTTGTCAACATTGACAGAAAGTTGAAGAACTCCCTAGATTTGTCCCGAAAATTTTTAGAATTCCCCAAAAAAAGTCCCCACAAATATTTGGTCCCCAAAATTGTCCCCAGAAGCCTCAAAAATCCCCAAAATGGGGACAAAATCCCCAATCTGGCATCACTGGGCACAGAGCCACTTATTGTAGCAAAATTTTCCAGTGCTATTTAGATATCTTGATTTAGAATTTACATATTAACATGTACTCTAAAAACAATTCTGCGACTAACAACTTAAAAATAAATTGTGACACTAGTAAAAATAATTCCATGCCATCCTTATAAATTCTAGTTCTTCTTGCTACCGAGTTTTAGACATCCCAATTAAAATTCTACCGCGTTTTCTATATTATTGAGGTCAAACTCATTTCAAAATCTCTTTAAATGAATGTGAACACAATAGGCGAAGTTTTAGTAACTGTAATTCGATTTTACGCCTCTATTCTAGGAAATCAAGATAGAATTTCTCGCAATACACAGGATTCGTAATATAATGTATCCTTTCACCATCTAGAAAACTATAGACTAGAAATTCTCGATCATTTCGTCTATTTAACTTATTTGTAAACTTTAGAGCATCTTCCAAAAAAAAATCTGCCCCAAACTGCATTTTATAGAATATTTTTAATAAGAATGCTTAAAGGGGTCCGGGACACCCAACTTTTGTTTTTATTATTTATTGATGAATTGCTGTAATTATTTTTTCTGAAATTGAAGCTTTTTTGACGATGAAGTTGAGCAAGAAAGAATCTTTAAAAAAAAATTAAGTAAAATTTCAAAAATTAAAATAAAATTTTTGATAAATTTAAAATTTGTTATATCTCATGAATTAATGGTTCGATTTGCAAACTTTTTTCACCTTTATATACAGAAAGGATTTATCTTTAATTTGTCTTCAGGATTTCTGATTATAATAATAAATTTTTTAAACATTAATCTTATTTTGAAAAAGTAATTATTTCATGCATAACTTTTGGATTACCAAAAAAGTTTTGCTCCTAATTAAAAATCCCGAAGACAAATTGAAGATAAATATTTTCTGTATGTAAGAGAGAAAAAAAGTTTATAAATTGAACCATTAGTTCATGAGATATAACAAGTTTTATATTTATCAAAATTTTTTAATTTTTAATTTTATTTTAATTTCTAAAATTTTATTTAAATTTTTTTTAAAGATTCTTTCTTGTTCAACTTCATCGTCAAAAAGCTCCAATTTCAGAAAAATTTATTACAGCAATTCATCAATAAATAATAAAAACAAAAATTTGGTGTCCCGAACCCCCTTAAGTTTCCTGAAAGTAACGCTCTAAACTGATGCCATTATTAAAACAATTTAAACCGTTACTAAAACTAAATTTTCAGGGTTATGTGCTTTAAATAATAATAATAATAATAATAAAATGTTTGCACTTTTATTCAAGGTGACAGATCACAAAATCGCTGTATGAAAAAAAAAATAAAAAAAATAAAATAAAATAAAATAAATGTGCGACCTGTCATACTAATAATAGATTTTTTTTTTTTTTTTTTTTTTTTTTTTTTTTTTTTTAAGCTAGCGAATAACGTTTTTATTAAGGAATAAATTAAAAAATGGTGCATTATTAAATTAAAAAAACATTTTTTCCCTTAATTATATTAATCTTCAATTTTCTAAACTATAGCATTTTACAATTTCTTCCTTTAAAATACAACAGATTGTGATAAAGAATTTTTTTCACACACGTCTTAAATTTATTTTCTCATTGTTTTTCGGCATAATATATTTTTTACCTGTCCTTATTCACCTTTCATTCATGTACTTATTCTTTTTTTTTTTTTTTAATCCAATTGTCAGAACACATTAAAGCTTTAATTCAGGTGGAGCATTTGTACAATGAAAGTTCAAGAGAGACAGGAAGCTGGGATGAGGGCAAATTAGTAAGTTCACTCTTTCAAAAAATTTCTTGAATGAGGAAAACATCTTCATTTCCTCTTAAATAATAAGTAAATTTTAATTAAAATAATAAAGTGAACTCAGTAATATGTTTTTTAATTCCTTGCTAGAATTTTTCTTGATGATTCTGTAGGATTTTTTAATTCGTTTTTCGTTTTCTGCTCCTTTTCATTTATGTGATAGAAGTGTCTATTTCAGTTAACGGCCCTCTTCACTTACCGTCGCCGGAAGCCCGAGCCAATGTTATTCTATGGGGAAATTTTCTTTACAAATAACTTATTAACTAATACATATTTTTAAATTCTGCTTTCACATTCAGAAAATTCCCAACTGTTAAATTGACGGAAATTTTTTAAAAACGTATTTTTTTAATTTTTAATATTTTATTTTGAAATTGCAAAATGAAAAAAATTCACATATTGAAAAATCGTATTTTGCAGCTTCAAAATAAAATATAAAAAACTAAAATAATAATTTTTTAAAAAAAGGTCCGTCAATTTAACAGCTGAGAATTTTCAGAATGGGAAAACAGAATTTAAAAATATGTATTAGTTAATAAGTTATTTGTAAAGAAAAATTTCCTATAGAATAACATTAACTTCGGCTTCCGGCGGCGGTGAGAGAAGAGAGCCCTTAACTGATGTTTTTAAAAATTATTACTATGCGAATAGTAAAGGATACAGTTTTAACAATTTAGGTGATAATATAAAATAGTGAAAGTTTTTCGTGTATAAAAATTGATCTGGCAAGTTGTCATCGCAGAAAAAATTATTTATCACTGATAATTTCCTTTATAAAAGGGAAAAATTCAAATATAATAAAAGATTTTGCTCTTATGATGAATGCCAAGTAGGGAATATTTTGGATTTTTAGAGATTGTAACGTAGATTACGTAATTTAGCACTCTGTTGTCCTGCTTATTAATTTCCAAAAACTCGCTTTTTCCCAGAGAGTTACAACATTAACACAAAGTAGGCAGCTTTAATTATTTTGATGTAAACTAAGCACGAAATGTTTTGGAGATTCAAAAATCATATAAGTAACTGTATAAGGATATGAGAAAAATTCTACGGTCCACATAATAATAATTAAAAAAAAAAAAAAAAAATCTTGGTATTTCGTATATTAAATAATGCATCCATATATATTTAGTATACGCAATCTAATCCCCACTAAAAATAATCCGAAGATATTCTTGTAAAAATGATATTTTCTTAAGACTTTCTTCAAATATTTTGAAAATTTATATTTTTCTGTAAAATATCTTCAGAAATTTTGAAGACATTATAAAGAAATTTTGTACTTTCTTAAGATTGGCCCAAATAACTTAATATTTTTTGCAGATTTTCACTAAAAATATTTGCGGAATATCTTGAGATTATTTTTAGTAGGGATGTCAATTTTCAGAAAATGTAAAATTACACTAGTGTTCAGAATTAAAGGAACAACCTCTTTTCTCGTTTTCTTCTTTTGCACATAACTTTTAAACAAATAAACATATGAACATAAAATTTGAATTTCATGTTCTTTATCAAATCATTAACCGAATTTTATATAACTTTAGCATATGTAATAATTTTTAAATTAAAAAATATTCATTTTTTCTCAAAAATAAGCTTTGGAAAAAATGAAAAATTTCAATAAATTTAGAAAAGAACACTAAATGAAAAATGGTCATAAGGATGCATTACAGATAGGTGAAGATGCACATGCATCCATGTGTTAGATTAAAACTTTTTACCTGTATTCGCTTTTCTGTTTCTTCTGTTTTCGCATGTGAATAACTTTTTTAAAAATGTACTTACAAACATGAAAGCTGGATAAGATGTTCATTACAAAACTATTTATCGGCATTTTTAGTATTCTGGTGATGCTCATAGTTTACAAATTATTAATTATATATATTTTTTAAAGTCTATTATAAAAATAAAAGAGAAGTGAATACAGAAAGAAAAGTTGAGATTTAGAGTAACAGTTAAAAGCCTGTGCGTCTCTGTCTGCCTGTAATGCATCTTTAACTCCACTTTTCATTAAGTTTTCTTTTCTAAAATTATTGAAATTTTTCGTTTTTTCTAAAGCATACTTTTGAAAATAATAATAATTATTATTATTATTAGTTTAAAAATTATTACTCATATTAAAATTATATAAAATTCAATTAATGGTAGGATAATGAACATGCCATGTAAATTTTATGTTCATGTGTTTATTTGTTTAAAAATCATGCGCATAAGAAGAAAAAGAGAAAACAGGCTGTTGCTTTCATTTTGAACACCAGTGTATTAAAATGTGAAAATAGAAAAAAAAAATTAATGTATTTCTTTCTTCTTAGAAATTTATAAAAAAGTAAAAAAAAAAAAAAAAAAAAAAAAAAAAAAAAGAAACAAAGAAAGTAAGAAACAAAGAAACTAAGAAAAAGAAAGAAAAGAAAAAAATAGCGCATTGTAATTTAAAAGTTGTAGTTGGTTAAAGTAGTTCAGTTGAAATAGTGTGTGTGAATTTTACTCTAGACCAAGGTAGATGGGAGTTTTGGAGCTTCACTTACCCAATGTAGAATACTTCTATTTAAAAAAAAAAAAATCTTTTAGCCCGAATTTGGCATGGAAAAAAGAAAAATGTGTGGATAAAAAATATAACTAGAGAAACTTTTACTGGTTTTTATTACTTAGCCTTCGTAATTTTCGGCTTAAACCTTATTTCTACACTTGCATCACTTAATGCGATGAATTCTCTCTTCTATGCATTTCATTTAGTTATATACGAACCAGTTATTTTCGGATCAGTTTTTTCTTATTACCAAATTTAAGTATTAATTGTTTTTTCTCTGTTTGTTTCCTTTTAATTTTAGAAACAAATACAATATTTTATAGTACCTACATATACCGTAAATTAAGATATAATTATTATGAATTATATCTATACATTATATCTATATCTATTAATATAAATTATATTTATATATTATATTTATATCTATTAATATAAATTATATCTATGAATTATATCTTATAAAGATATACAACATAACTAATACAATGCTAGTTTTCAGTTTAAAATTATTAATCTAAATTAATACAAAAGCATAGTTAATATTAAATAATTACAATTAAAGTTTGAAAAAGTTTTTCCGACTAAACTATTTCATTTAGTTATACGAACCAGTTATTTTCGGATCAGTTTTTTCTTATTACCAAATTTAAATAATAACTGTTTCTTCTCTGTTTCCTTTTAATTTTAGAAACAAATACAATATTTTATAGTACCCACATATACCGTAAATTAAGATATAATTAATATGAATTATATCTACATATTATATTTATATCTATTAATATAAATTATATCTATGAATTATATCTTATAAAGATATACAATATAACTAATACAATGCTAGTTTTAAGTTTAAAATTATTAGTCTAAATTAATACAAAAACATAGTTAATATTAAATAATTACAATTAAAGTTTGAGAAAGTTTTTCCGACTAAACTATTTCATAAAAATAAATATAAAAAAATAAAAAAGATCTGAATTCTGTTCTAAATTCCAACAAACATTCATAATAAATATAATATTCGATAAAAGGTTAATATGTGTATGAACAAAATTTATTTAAAATGGCATTTAAATCTGTTAGATATAGAGCAGAAATCGTATTATTCGATAAATCGCAATGACAAATGAGTAAGTTAGTAGCGGACGGTTATTTATCAACTGAAATATACTTCAAGTAGAATAGAGATTTATCATTTGGCCAGAATTTGGCCATTTTTTTTAACCAGAACATACGGGAGTAAAAAAAGAGCAATTTTGTCAAGGAAAATAGTGTAAAAAAAAAATATTATATAAACAACAATTTGCAGATTTTTTTTATAAGTTGTATATGCATAAACTACATTAGCACTTTATCAATGCGTATTGTTACGAAATTGTAAATAATTGTATTTATTTTTGTATACATTCTTTCAAAGAGGCTTAGTAGGTTTATAAGATGTCAATTTTCTTCATTTTCAGCTCTTTTTCGCGTTAAAATAGCTTAATTTTCCCTTTAAAACGTACTAAAAAGCTCCAATATGCAGGTAATGGATTTGGCGCCACATTTGGCGAGTTTTTGCCATTGGCGACTTTTTTGGCGACTTTTGGCGAAAAAATCCTTATTATCGGTATTCCAAAGATGGACGTTCTAATGTGATTGGTTAAAGAGTTACGGGAAATTTGAATTTAAAAAAAGTTGGTTTTAAAAATAAAATATTAATCCTTTCAGAACAACATATATTTGCATCAAGAACTACATTAGCACTTTATCAATGTGTAGAAAATCTGTAAAGTGACAATGATGTCAATTTTTGCCAGATGCATAATTTAACTTTTTACAATTTTTTAACGCTCACGTTTAATTAAATGTATTTATTTTTATGTCGAAAGAAAATGAACTCGTAAATTTTTTTTAGCAACAATTAAATTATAGCTTATATTTTAATGACTATTTTTATTGCTATTAGGAGCTTGTTATTTTCTTATTTTAATTAATTAAAAGAAAATTATTCGAAAATTCGAAAATCTGACTTTGAAGTATTGTGTTGTCACCGGGTTCTGAGCTACTGTGAAAGTTTCAAATGTCTAGCTAGTAGGGAAGTTAGTTAAAAATAGGTTGCAAGATTTGTACCGGACAATAAGCAAACGCACAAACAAACAAACAAGAATAGAAGCTAATAAAAACATGGTAATTAAATCTATAGTCAAAGACAAAATCTTGAATAATTGAAAAACTAGAATATTGCAGCATCACAAACCTTTTTTCTATGTTATTCTGTATAAAAGTGACACCTAGCGGTTAACATACACAAAAATTCAATCATAGCCTCTCACAATAAAGATTTTAGATATGCAGTTGGGAGCAATTTTGACCCACAAATATTGGGATTTGTAAAATAAACTTTCTATTTTGGGGCCCCCTCTGATGTGGGGGCCCGGGGCAACTACCCCGTATGCCCCTGCCTTAGTCAGGCTCTGGGGATTTCGCCCTGTGGAGTATCGCAGACGATAAGTAAAACTAGCGCCTCTTTCGGCCGATATACACCCAACTTTAGTGAGTATTTATTTTTTTAATAATGTCCCTGTCACATATTTAGTTAAGCGCATATACACACTTTAGAAGCTAAGATATAGTCTTTTCATACACGGAAAAGCTTGCAATATAGCAATGCCACCTGCCGGTCGATATACACCCATATTCAATCTACATAATTTTACATAATGGTCCTCTCACTTATTACGTTTTGTGCAATTATACACGACAGAACCTGACATGCTATATTCTCGTAAATGGGGGAAATTGCAGCATAGTATGTCCCACATGTTTCGCGTTATCCGCTAAAAGTTGATTGACAACGGGTTAAGTCATAGGGATTTTGGTAGATTCTGCGTATTAGGTCGGGAGCCAGAGCTGCCACCAAATTTTTGCAACACACACTCAAAGACAGATACACAGGACAGAAAACGTTTTCTAAAAATGGTCAAATAGTAATCTGGATATCTCAAAGCTGGTAAATCCACCGAAAACAGGAAGTCGGTCAGTTAATTAATTGGTTGGTTTGTTGAATAGATTTTATTTCGTACTAGTGCGACGTAAAATCTATTCAATAATCCGTTCAAATCTATGGACAATTGACGAATGCCTGGGACTCACCATTAAGGGTGGTTCGGAGACATGCCATCACAATGTTGATCTTCCATTGAGGGGATATCGGAAAACGGAAAATTTTATCAGTCCAATACTTTCTATGAATATGACTGACAACCACATGAAATTTTGGTGTATTTAATGCCCCCCCCCCCCTTTTTTTTTTATGAAAAGCATTTTGTCTAGATAGGAAATGATATTTTTGTAAGTGAAAGAAGTAAAATTTCTGCTAAATAAACATAAACAAGGGCTATTTCATTCAAAATGGGACAGCTTAGCGGTTCGGTCGGTAGGGCACTGCTTTCTGGATCCTCAGGTCCCAGGTTCGAATCCCGGAGCGGGCATGGATGTTTGTGATGTCCTATGTTAAGGAGATATTGTACACGTGTTTCTGTGAATTATTGAAATATGGATCAATCGAGACAAAAGTCATTGTAGCTGTAAGTCTCAAAGCTGTCAAATAAATGTCAAAAAAAAAAAAAAAAAAAAAAAGAAAAAAAAAAAAGAAAAAGAAAAAAAAAAAAAAAAATGTCAAGATGGAAAATTGGTTAGTCGTGAACGGCAGCGGTTAAAAAATAGTTACAGAAAAATCTTCTTTCTGGACGAAAAATTAATTTATGAATGTAAAACATATGAATAAAGTTTAAAAAAAATAATAATACAGCCTTCCTTTTATCGCACACATGACGCAATCAGAAGCTCATCGCCTGTAAATATTTTCTTTCTTTTCGTCATTTACTTCCTGTAGATGCCTAATGAACGCTAGCGAAAGATAAGCTCCCGTTTTAGAAAGCGTGGAAGATTATTTTTTCATCCGTTCCCTAATACAGGATTATTTATGTTCGGCTAGGAATTTACCACGGAGTACTATTATTACTCCGTGGAATTTACAAATCATCGGAGAAAAGTGAACAGGGGGTTGTGAGATAATAAAACTGCCATTGGAAGTGAAACTAGCATTTTGCTTATCTATTCCAAAAAATGATGAAAGAAAATTATTGTAATATATAGAATAAAGCAGCACGTTGTTCAGAATTTCCTGATTTTTATTCAATCTTATTTAAAAAATTAATTAAGAGTCTATTTAAATAGCGAAGATAAATTTAAGATTAAATATTTTTTGTCAATAATTCATTATTAAACTATCCTTTTTATTTTCGAATCTCTCTTTTTCTCTTATTAGGTTGATTTCTTTAGAAATCGACCTATTGCAATCACTTCGTTTATCTATCTATATATAATGGAAATTTTGTCGTCGCAATAACTCCCGAAATAATGATCGAAATCGAACCTAAGTTGGACAGCGAATATCTTGGATGAGTTCGTTAACCAAGCTGCTCCGACATTTTGTTTTCAAGTGGTGGTCATTTAAAAAATTTAAAGCCATATTGTAAAAAGCGTTTAAAACCGAATTTGCTTGAATTTTGATGTATGCATACACTATATAAGGGTCTCAACAAAGTCTATTAATGAACTTTATCCGCCATTCTGAAACAAAATGGCGATACCTTAAATTAAAGGTATACGTATAAAAAAATTTTGTTTGGAATTTATTATCCACACTGTAAAAAATTTTGTGTAATTATACACAACACTATTGAGGGAACTTATTTTCCTCAACCATGTTGAGAAATGCTATCAGCTATAGCTGTGTAACACAGGGAATGTTACGCAATTACAATTGGTAACCTTTCTCTACATGGTCGTGGCAAGTAAGCTGCCTCAATATTGAGTAAACTTACTTGCCACAACCATGTAGATAAAGGTTACCAATTGTAACTGCGTAACATTCCATTGTAGGCCTCTGTTACACAGCTATAGCTGATAGCATTTCTCAGCATGGTTGAGGAAAATAAGTTCCCTCAATAGTGTTGTGTATTCTTGCACAAATTTTTTTACAGTGCAAGCAGTTTTCAGTTAAGGATCTGGACATTTTCTGTGACTGAACATAAATGCTAAATCATAAAATAAATCTCCAGTTGTTAGAATGGCCGTCATTCAAAAATATGTTATGAAAAAAATAATTAACTAATAATTTCCACGAAATATTTATTTGAAAATATATTATTGCGGAGGGTTTCCTGCCTCAAAAAGGTACTGTTGCAGTGTAAGTAGATATACAGTCAAAGTGGAAACGAACGACCGTTCACTCACTCCCATTAAAACAGCGGTCAATGCCTAATCCCGCCGACATCGTGGCCCATGTTATTCTATGGGAAAATTTGTTTCCATAATTGCTCATTACTTAATGTGTTTTTTAAAATTTTGTTTTCAAATTTATAAAATTTAAAATGGTTAAATTAGTGCTTATTTGCCAAAAATTTATTTTTTAAATTTTTAGTATTTCATTTTGCGACTAAAAAATGAGAAAATGCACTTAGTGGAAATTCGCATTTTTGAACTAAAAGTTAAAATACAAAAAATTTCAATAAATCAATATTCGAAAATGAGTACTAATTTAACTGTTATGAATTTTCTGAATTCGAAGACAGAATTAAAAAAATATATATATTAGGTAATGAAAAATTGTGGAAACAAACCCATAGAAGAACATGGGCCTTGTCTGTCCGCGAGCTTAGGTATTGTCCCTTCTGCAAGAAACTTGGCGACAAATTTGATGATTTGGCTTGGAAGTCTTAAGAACTTTGAACGAAAAATGTGTCAAATTTTAGCATTAATCATTCTATAACTAAAAAATAGTAAATGGTATTTCATATTTTAAGGAAATTTGCTTTTGATGCATATTACATGGACATGGTAAAGGTATGCGCAAAAATCTAAACTTAATGTTTCATATGTTAAAAAACAGAATTAAACCTATCGACAGCTTGCAGATATTTTAATAGAAGTATTAATTTGCTTCTCATTCAAAATATAAGCTAAGTTGCCAACATTTCTAATTTATTCCGGAGCATTGATAGTACCGCCTTATTTTCGCACCACATTTTTTGTAGAATAATTTTCTTCAATAAGTGACTACGATTTATTAAGCAATTGAAAATGTGTTCTTAAAAAAATGGCATTAAACAATGTCGGATAATAGTAATATTACGTAGTAAATTAAAAAAGTTTGCAATTCTGATATAAGTAAGAAATTAAAATAATAAATAAATAAATAAAAATAGTATTTTTCAGTTACAAAGACAAAATAAATTAGTTCTTAAAATAAAAAAAAAATTAACATCCTTCGATGAAAGGGGAAAAAAATGTTTTATAATGATTTATTTTATTTAAAGAAAAATTCTCTTAAGAAATTGCTTTAGCTAAAGTAAAGCTAAAGTAAATAAACTATAAGTAAAACTAAGTAAAGTAAATAAAAAACTCCATTTTTTGAAGTGATTAAAAAATAAATACTTTTCAATAAATATCAATAATAAGATTCTTCTATTTAATCGCTAAAAACTTTTTTTTTTTTATGAGCTATAAAAATAAGAGAAAAAAATATTTAATTTTTGTTTTGTAAACAGATAAACAAGTTCTAAAAATAAAAAATCCTCAATGTTGGATTTTTATATTATTTTGACCTATTTTAATTTTTTGCAAAATTTCAAATTTTTTTCCGCCTTTTAAATTTAAAGATGGTGTACATTAATTAAAATCACAAAGTAATATAAATATTTAAATGGACATTTAAATCCATTCGAAACTATGTCTCAACATATATATTTATGAAATAAAATTTTAACTAGGTTGATATATTTTGTTGGAAATTTTTCGATGGGAAATTTCGTTGTTATGTCACAAAGTAGTTTATTATTCGATTTTGTTTTCTTTGCGGTAAAGCTGATTTGGAATTTTCAGGTTATCCGAGTTTTAGACGTTATGGTACAAATATTGATGTACCATATATTGATGGTACATCAATACATCTATGTACATCTTGTACCATATATTGATGAATTAAGTACGAATAAACTATTTTGTTTTTTTCTTATTTGTAGCGCGTGCATAGGAACACTGAAAAAGTTTCCTATACATTACGGTTTAAGGATAGCATTTCTATTATTTTCAACATCGTTGTACTGCATTCAACATAATAAAAATAATATACATTACACAGGTCGACATGTAAAATTTTGATTTTATAATTTTGGCTGACCTTTATGTTTTTTGGTGTGCTGAAACCGAAAATGAAGCCAGTTTTTCTCTATCACGTATAGATTTTTGTCAATACAGGGTGCCTGCCTATACAATTTCTTCCATTTCTCTTCTACCAGTATAATTATATAGTAAGTTTTATAGTATGTTTCCATAATTAAATAATCATAGATGATTGTTGTTGTAATTGTGAAACACAAGTGCGACTTAAAACCATATCAACCAACCAATCAATCGATTGTTATGATGGTATATGTAAGAAATCGTGTCCTTAAACACCCTGTATTGGCAAAAATCTATACGTGATAGAGAAAAATGGGCTGCATTTTCAGTTTCAGCATTTGAAAAAACATAACGATCAGCTGAAATCATCAAATCAAATTTTCTCAACTTCATTTTTGTCGGTCTGTGTTATTAAAACGCTTAAAATTATGTTTTTTTTTTTTTTTTTTTTTCCCCTAGAAAGAAGTATAAGCATAAAATTGATAATTAGTTTACAAGACTACCTATAAAATTACGATAAGTTATGTATTATGGGTGGTATTCTTGATTGTGTATTTTCGTTCTATTCATGTTAAGTGAAGAAAGCAAATATCCAGGGGAAGGTTGAGGGATTAATAGTTCCCCTCACATACACACACACACATTTATGGTTGGTGGACAAAGTAATAGGAATACATTCGATTTCACATACTTTGGCAAATATCTTTAAAAATACGTGACGCTTTATCCTGAAACTTCAGGGCTGTAAAGGACATATACTTTATATTGTTTAATGTTATGAAAGTTTTCTCCCGAAGATGAAAAGGGAAACAATAACTGATTAAAAAGAAAAAACAAATGCATAGTAGCTGTACCATATGACTACAATCCTTCTTTTAATTGAATGTATTCATTTGTAAGAAAATAATAGAACGTGTAATTATGGAGATATAAAGGTGTGTTTAACTAAAACAACATTTTAAGAAAGATTTTTATAAACAACATAATGAAATCCGAATATAAAGGTTTTAAATGTGCGATAAATATGAGTATTTTTACAAAATAATTTTAACTGCGCATGCGCAATCGTTAACAAAAGTTTATTTACATAATTTATTACACAAATCAGAGGGTCACTGCTGTGCTATTTTTACTTTCTCTTACCCAAAAGGTAGAGAAAGTATTGTTTTGGGGTCAAATTTTCGAAAGTGAGTTTTTGTTATATTTACATGTTTTGAGGGACCCTGAATACGAAAATTATGTTTTTAGCGGTTGGTCTGTGTGTGTGTGTCTGTCTGTTATCAGCATATATCATGAACAAATAGCAGCAGTAAGTCCAAACTTGGTATTCTAAAAATGTATGATATAGGGATGCTACACTAAGCTTTTCATTGAGATGAAGCAAATGGTTCGTGCACAGGGATGCCCAAGATAATCCAAATACATTACGTCTATGGGGGAAATTGCAGGTAAGTAGAGTTTAACACCTATAGACTGAACTAAACCAAATGAAATGAACATATATTTTTTATATGCGTAAAAACATGTCTTATGTTGAATATGGTAGGGTAATCATTCACTGTTCATTTACACGGCTGCACAAAAGAACTAGATTATAGTGCGTCAAAAGCTGAAAATTAATGAAAGTGTATTTCAGGTTGTGCCGTGTGTTATTACTATAGAATTAAATTTAGGTGCACCATATGGTTTGTACATTATGCTGAAAAGATATACAGGGCTTCAAATATTTCATCGATAACATTCTTTTTTATTATTAGTGGAAGTACTTTACTTAATATTTTACCATGTCCCGGAAAGCTGCTCAGGAATTGAAATGTATTCCTCATACACATATGATAAATAATGTATGATTTTAAGCTAAATATTCGTCGCTTGTTTTTTGTACATTTTCACGTTTTGGGGCTTCCTGATTACGGACGTCTGAAATTAATATAAACTAGTATCGCCCAGTGGTCGAAACTCGACCATTTTTTTTTTTTTTTTTTTTTGCAAAGCGTGGCAAAGCAAAGTTATTGCCTTGTCCTAAACGGAATGCAATTGCAACACAGCTGCGGCAATTGTTTGCCGATATTCACTCTAACTGAATCAGCAGAGTTTTACTTAATATAACTATTTCTCTCTGTAGATGTTAGCCTTTCCTGAAATGAGAGAAAATCGCAACGTGAAAACGCCCCTTGTTGTGTGATACAGCCCAGAAGCTAATAGGTACCATATCAAACCTAGGCCCAACCAAGTATCAAATTCTGTTAAATTAATTCGATTGGTTCATAAAGTACAGTGTTTGAACAAAAAAAAAAAAAAAAAAAAAAGATATTTTTCAAAAATGGTCGAATTGAGTTCGGGAAATTTTAAAACGTGTAACTTTATCGAAAACCAAAAATCTAAAATTTTTCTGAATCTTATATTTTCTACTTATATATGCAGAAGAAAGAATAATAAATCCACTTTTTAAAAAATAAAAATAAGCAGTCAATTTCACTTAATTAAAATGCAAGGAAATCTCAAAACGTGTAAATTCATCGAAAACCGGAAATCAAAAGTTTTTATGTATCTTCTACTTGCTTCTTCTACCCACAAAAGCTATCAATAAAGGCACTTTCTTAAAAATTAAGTAGCCAATTTCAGTTAATTAAAACGTAAAGAAAGCTCAAAACATGTAAATTCAGCAAAAAACGGAAATCGGATTTTTTTCCGTATCGTCTACTTATACATGCAGCAGTTAGTAACAAATCCATTTTCCTTTTATTTAGTATATTAGTTGAATATTTATTGTTTAAATATCAATCACCCTTTGAAATGAAATGTTTATGTTTACATTCGAAACTGGAAGTTTGCCATTTTTTTTTTCTGGAGTTTTGTGATTTTAAATTAAAATTTTATCAATTTCACAGAAAAAATAACTCAATCAAACGCATGTAGACAGTAACTTATATATAACTATACCCAAATATCGGAATTAAAATCGGCAGATAATTTCCATTATTTTAAAATAATTTTTTACAAAAAATCCAATGGACAATTAACATAGAAAATCTTTTTTATGGCTCCATGGACAAACAGTGACGTCATCACTTCGCTTGCGTATAGTGATGCTACATTATACAAATTACTGTGTCTGTGGTTTTGTTTGAGCTTTATGAAATTGCCAAATTTAACAACTTTCTACTTTTAGGTATTTTTTAATGTGAAGGAATACGTGTATAAAAGGGAAAAAATGGGGGAAAACGCATAAAAATAAATGTATTTCTAAATACCTTCTTGACATCGTAAGAAAATATTATTTGTATTCGCACCTTCCGGCTAACCATACCTTTCGAATGATACCATTTTCAACCCTCTACTCCCATAATTAATATGTTAAAAAGGGACAACAAATTTTATGCTTGCCTATTAATATATAGATTTATAAATGGAAAAGTTTGATCAAGATTGATGAGTTTCAATGAATGTTGCGTGTGAAAGTTGTTTCAGTAATTTTAAGTGAGCTTTTAATTTTAATAACCCAATTAAATTCTATATAAATTTAGGTGCAGTAATAAAACGGGGGATTGAGGGGAGCAGTAGCCCCCTCACACGGAACTATTTATGATATAAAACCCTTTTGAAACCTAATTTGAATTGTTTTAGCATAGGTTTACATAACAGTTCTCGTTATCTTACCTCTTAATCTCCAACCTGTATTTATAGTATTAAATTTCAGGGTAAAAGAAAGTCGTATGAGTGACACACCAGATTATTCAAGTGCGTTTTAGTACTTTATACCATTTTTTATTTCTAGAAGATTTTAATGCTATACTAGTAATTAAAAAATCACTTTTCTGAAACAATTCTCGCGAATTAATAAAACACCCGTGAAATAATAGGACCACTGCGACCCTGAAAATGTGTGATAAAGTTATCCTAACATAAAATAAAATAATGATGATAATAATAATGTTAGAATTCGAAAAGTTATATGTTATAGAATGAGTTGAAATGCAATGGACAATATTCCTGTGATGTCACAGTAGGTAAAATCGCCGAACACGTGGCCGATATTTTGTAAACAAATTATATTCAAGATGCCATTTTATAGTTACGCATAACATTTTCCTAAATATTTCTCCAGTGAAACTTAATAATCAGATATCTGTTCAAACAAGAACAAAAGAGAAATGTAAACAACTGAATCGAATGATAAAGTTAAGACTATTCCATATCGTAAAATTGCAGAATATTTTATGTATACACACACACACACACAGACACACATATATATAATGAATAAAAGATTAATAAGAGCATTTTATACACACACACATATATATAGACAACAAAGCTTAAATAATTAGAATTTCAATCCCTTTAATAAAGGAATTTATTAAATAGAACATCCATTTAAATTTGTTAACATCGCCACAGTTCACATGGCAACTTTTAACATTACATATGTTGATTAATATTAAAGTATATTACTATAACTGGACTAAAAACAAAACAAAGGTATCACTATATCTCTCTTGCTTTAATTTCATATAGTCTGTAACTCTTATAAATAATATTGCAACATAAAAATTTGCAAGCCACAATGCTTTGCTATGGTAGAGTTGAGGATTGTTTGCCTAACCAGCTGATATTCTTGTCGCCTCGAACCCAAAGTGGGAATATGGTCCATTACTCTCGGAGAGAATCAAAACCTTAAGGAATTTTATCCAAATTTTTATTTTGAATCAACCTACACTACATTACTGTTAATCAATTAACAGGACAGATTAATATAGTTATTCTGCAGAAAGTCTGGTCATTTTTTGCTTTAGTAAATATTAAATCAGCCAATTCTTAAAGAAATTAATATTGAATGTTTCCTATTAGAAATCGTGCGAATAGCACAACTGTTTTCTTCTAGCACAACTGTTCTGTTTGCTAATAGCACAACTGTCTCACAACTGCATATTGTTTTAACTTGTGACCCTCCGAAATACCTGGAATATTTTAAAGTTTTCTGCTTTAACATTGTCATTATTTATTTACTTTTCAATTACTTTTTAATGAATTATTATCCATAAATTTAATCTTATAAATATTAGTTCTTATTTTTCTTACTAAAAATAGTAAGCTTATGGTTAATATAGTAAGTAATGGTAACAGTTGTGCAGTTATATGTAAACGAACATTCAACTTGTTTACAGATCTTTATGTCTCAATCATTTATAATGGAGTTAATACACTGAAAATTAAACCAAATAACCGGAAAATACAGTTCGAAAGTACTTTATTATCTATGGGAATCGCACTATTTTTCTTTCTTAATAATAAAAGAAAGGATTAAACTTCCATAAGTATATCACTCAAGCAAAAAGAAAAAGAAAAAATCGCAATAAAATATATTTAATCCACTGCTTTTTACTTTCTTTTACCCATTTAAAAGGTAGAGAGAGTACTGTTTTTGGATCAAATTTTCGAAATCGAGTTTTTGTTATAGTTACACGTTTACAGGTCCCCTGAATACAAAAGCCATGTTTTTAGCGGTTGTCCATGTGCGTGTGCGTGTGTCTGTTATCAGCATATCTCAAGAGCAAATAATAGCAGAAAGTCCAAATTTAGTATTCTAAATGTGTATCATGTAGGTATGCTACACTAAACTTTGGAAATCATTCACAGTTCGTTTACAGGGCTACACAAAAGAACTAGATTATAGTACGACAATACTTGAAAATTGATGGAAGTGTACTTCAGATTATGCCGTGTGTTATTAATATAGGATTATATTTATGTGCATCATGTAGTGTGTACATAATCTTCAAAAGATATACAGGACTGCTAAAATTTAAGCCATAACATTCTTTTTCATTGTTAGTGGAAGTGCTTTACTATAATATTTTACCATGTCCAGGAAAGCTGCTCTGGAATTGAAATTAATTCCTCATGGCCGTATGGTTAATAATGTATTTTTTTAAGCTAAATATTCATTGCTTGTTTTTTGTATATTTACACTTTTTGAGGTTTCCTGAATACCTAAGTCATGTTTTTTAACGCTTGAACATTGTCTGTGTCTGTTAGAGTAAATTAGAAACAAATAATTTCAGGCGATCCAAATGTTGCATTTTGAAGTTAATACGTTTGTTACTAGAAAATTTTGATCAAGATTCATAAGTTTCAAGGAATGGTGCGGGTGGAAGTTGTCAGAATAATTTTAAATGAACTTTTGAATTTAATATCAGATTTGAATTCTATGTAAATGTAGGTACAATAATGAAACCGGGGATTGAGGAAGGCGGTAGCCCCCCTCCCCCTCACATAGAATTATTTCTCAAATAAGGCTGTTCCGAAGCCTAATTTGAATTGCTTAACATAGGTTTACAAAACAGTACTCGTTATCTTACCCCTTAATCTCCGGTGTGTATTTATAGTATTAAATTTCAGGGTAAGAGAAAGTCGTGTGAGTGACACACCAGATTATTTAAAATAAACTGGAGTGTTTAATATGTATATTTCTATAAATGATAAATGTATGCAAATGCGTGTGCTAACGTTTAAATTTAGAAATTAATTGTTCAATTTTATGAGAAACACACTTAAAATCTATGAATAATTAATAATAATAATAATAAAAAAATTAAAGATCACATATTTTCTTTTACTTTTTCGACCGCAAAATATTGAAAATATAGGGTGTTTCTCATCTGAGCATATTTTATTTTTCATCTGACAAAAAACATAAGATATTCAGTGTTATGTAATTGCCTTGGAAAATAAAATAAAAATATTTTCGCCATTTCCAACAGAGAGAACAAATTGTTTTTTTCGCTCTCTTTTTTGCCGTTCCTCAAGTGAAAAAATAAATAAATAAAATAAAGAATCTGCCGTTTCTTTCAAAGAATATGGAGCAAGTAACATAACTCTGCTATTTGGGAAAAGATATAAAAAATAAGTAGTGGAAAAAAAAAAAAAAAAAAAAAAAAAAAAAAAAGTTGTTTACGAGATGTTTTTTATAAGATGCATAAAATAGAAGATTGCTTTTGTGCTCTTTTATGTACATAATAAGAATGTGTTGATTTCGTGATTTTATTTTATTTTATTTTATTTATTTATTTTTTTTAAGTTTGTGCCTTTTCTCAACTCTGACTATTTTTGACAAATGTCTGTCCGTGTGGATAAATATTAAGAATATGCCACAAGTGATTTTAAATAAAAAAACTAACACATAAAATTTCGTGAAACTTAATATTTAATTGAATTTACTTAGGTTACATTAGGTTTACTTACATTTTTTTGGTTTATACTGTATAACATTCTCACTACAATCCTGCTTTTTAGTTCCCCATCATACTATAGGTATGGGGAAGTTAGGTAATCGTGAAAATTTTCGACCTCGGTTTTTTGACTTTTCTACACGTTTTCAGGTGTGAGGAATCCGAAAATGACAAAATTTGTATTGTGTCTGTCTGTAGGATGTCTGTTAGTCCGTTAGTTTGTTAGTCTGTGTACACGATATCTCAAGAACAAATTGTCGCAGAGAGATCAAATCAGTTTTAAAATATTACTTTCGACACTGGCAAGAACCCTATTCATTTGCAACATTCGAATTAAAAAACTTCGTAATTTATTAGAAATTTACGATTTTCTTAACATGGGAGAATAGGACAAAAAATCACTTAAACGTGCATTAAACGGAAACTTTTTACTCTTAAAATGTCAGACCATTTTTAAAATATCAGTTTTGATTCCGGAATGAACATAAATAACTATAAATATGCTACTTTGAAAATTTTGCAAGTTATTGGAAATTTACGAATTTCTTAACATGGCAGTATAGGGCAAAATTTCACATAAACGTCAATTTTGAGAGATATTTTCATCGTAAAGATGTCAGACTACTTTTGAAATATTATTTAGGACACTGGCATGAATATTAATGACTATGAATTTTCCAATATAAAATTTTCGTAAGTTATTTGGAATTTACGATTTACTGAACATGTCAGAATAAGGCAAATTTGAGCATAAACTTCCATTTTGAGGATCATAAATGCATTAGGCAACTTCAAAATTACATTTATGATATTTGTTTGAACATGATTGAATACAAATATTCTAATAGGAAAATTTCGTAAATTATTCGTAAATTACGATTTTATCAACATAGCGAAATTGTAAATTTTTCATATAAATATGAATTTTGGGGATTCTTGCATTGGAAAGAGTAGCATGAAAACTAATCAACGGAATCGACCCTGATAAAATAAATTAATAGATTAGAATGAGATAAATATATTGAAGTGAACGGTGGATAGCCTATTAGGCGGGGATTTCATTCTGTCACTGTATCAAGCTTTGGTCAAATTCATTTCTTTTAACATGATTATAATATGTGTCGCACTAGAAATTTATGATAACATATATATGATGGGGAACTGAGCAGAGTCCACCTATGCCAACTAGTTTTTTATATATTTACATGTTTTGAGGCTTCCTGATTACCGTAGTCAAATTTTTTAACGTTTGATCTTTGTCTGAGTCTGAGTCTCTTAGAGAGACTTAAAAACGGATAATTTTAGGAGATCCAAATGTTGTATTTTGAAGTTAATATAAGTTTGTTGCTGGAAAAGTTTGATCAAGATTGATAAGTTTCAAGGAATATTGCGTGTGAAAATTGTGTGAATAATTTTAATAGCAGATTTAACTTCTATATAAATGTAGGTGCAATAATGTAAATAATGGGGGGGTTCGGGGGGATGGTAACCCCCTCACACAGAACCAATTATCATATAAAACTTTTCCAAACCATAATTGGATTGTTTTAACATAGGTTTACATAACAGTACTCGTTATCTTACCCCTTAATCTCCAAACCGTACTTATAGTATTAAATTTCGGGGTAAGAGAATGTCGTGTGAGTGACACACCTGATTATTTTCCTTATTTTCATAATTGTCTGTTTTTTGGCAACCATAAAAAATAATGAATAAACGGAATATTAAAAGGTTTATTTTCTTTTTTCATTCTTTTGCAATAAACAATTAAGTCAATTATAAGAAACCACCACAGAACTGGCATTTTAAAGTAATAAATATAAAACTTTGAATGAACACCATATAACTCGTAACAATTGTTTCAGGTGAAAAGAATACACGACCCTTCGTCAGGCGAACAAAGTAAGCATGAGTGCTGCAATTAAAACGACAACAACAAAGTAGGCACGAGTGCGGAAATCAATCTTTGCCGATTTGGTTGCAGCTCTCTCACCTACTTTGTTCGCCTGACAAAGGGTCGTGCGTTCCTTCGATCAAAAACTATTGTTACGAGTTTATTGTACTTTATAGTGTTTATTGAAAGTTTTGTACTTTAAAACAATAAAGTCGTTTCTTATTGTATTCGGTTATATTGGACAATTTTTACTTTCTCTAGCTTTCTCTTAAATGAATGTGGATGTATATTCCTTTAACCATGTATTTTTACCAAAAAAAAAAAAAAAAAAATTAATATATTTTATGTATTTTTCCTTTTTTTACTCTGTGCCATTGTCAAGACTAAGCATTAAAATTTTATCGTTCTTTAACTAGAGCGTGAAAGATTTTTTCACCTAACAAAAAATGAAAGCGATTTTTTTTTTCTTTTTGTATATATATATATTTTATAAAGGAATTATACGTTTCAACATTTTCAGGTAAGAGAACAGATTCTTATAATTATTTTCTTTTTCAGCCCTTATGTGTGAAAAAAAATCTTTGAAGAGCATTATTTGTGATGCATGTAATATAAGTTTCACAGTCACATGCCAAAATTACAAAAAAAAAAAAAAAGTAGTCAAAAAAAAAAAAAAAAGTTTTTCATTTTATTTTATGTTATTTTATTTATATACTAGCAGGCTACGCCCGCTTCGCTGGTCACTATTTTTAAATGAATCACTATAATTAATGAATTCTCAAAATTGCATTAATTTTTATCATGCGAAAAAAAAAAAAAAAAAAAAAAAAAAAAAAGAGAAAAAAAGTTTTGATTGGAAAAAATGTCGCACCGGGTCCCCACTGCCTTCGGCAGCGCAAGTCATTGTACGCTGCGCGCGGTCATTTATATTCGACACTCTTAATGAATCACTATTATCGTAAGGGAAAAACACAAATATAAAATACAAAAAGAAATCTTCTCCCATTAGTGAAATAATCGGTCCGGGTCCCCACTGCCTGCGGCAGCGTATATAAGCGCACGCGGCCCGCATGTTCCTTTACCTAGCGTTCCCGCCCCTCCTAATTATTTTAGATTTTAAAAAATACTCGCAATCGTTCTCTCGGGCTTTTAAACCAAATAATACTAATTTACAACATTCTGTCTGAATGTCTTCATTTTTACCCCTGCGCCTGTCCCCCTTCCCGCCCCTCGTAATAATTCTGTACTTTCGAAAATATTCGCAATCGATTTATCCTCAAAACCTAACAACACTAATTTTGAGCGCTCTAACACATATTTATATATTTTTGCCCCTCCACCCTTCTTCCTACCCCTCCTATTAACTTTACAAATTCGAAAATATTCGCAATCGATTTGTAAGTATAAAAAACCTCTATTTACCAATTTTGAACGACCTAACTCTATTTTTATTTTTTGCCCCTCTACCCCTCCCCTTTCTGACCCTCCTGATAACTTTACACTTTCGAAAATATCTTCATTCGACTTGCAGGCCTCTAAAACCTATCTGTGCTAATTTTGAACGGTCTAACTGTATTTCTATTTTTTTGCCCCATAGCCCCCCCCCTCCCGCCCCACCTGTGACGAATTTCTAAAATTAAAGAAATTAGCTTTTATGTATTTCTGGGAGCTATATTTTAGAGCAAAAATCTCACATGCATCTTTTTTTCTGTTTGCGATATTAAGGATTATTTCAAGTCACGTTTTCCCCCTCTACCCCTCTTGGGGGCTGAATTTCTAAAATTCCAGAAATCGGTTTTTAGGTATTTGTATTAGCTATATATTAGAGCAAAAATTTCAGGTATATGTATTTTTTTTGTTTGAGATATATAGGAGTATGTAAAACCACGTTTTGCCCACGTGAAATCACGTTTTGCCCCCTTTCCCCCTTTGGGGACCGAATTTCTAAAATTCCAGAAATTGGTTTTTATATATTTGTGTTAGCTATATTTTAAAGCAAAAATTTTACGGATATCTGTTTTTTTCTTTGAGATATGAAGTTTTTTGTGAAATCGCATTTTGCCCCCTACTCCCCCTTAGGGGGCGAATTTCGCAAAATCGCTTCTTATGGGGTGCTTACACAATATGTTCTATAATCTGACCCAGTTTTGTGTCAGTAGCCCCAGTAAATTTTGCTGTGCGTTGATGAGTCAGTGAGTGAGTGGAAGTACTCTTTTATATGTATAGACTAGCAGACTTTGCCCGCTTCGCTGGACATTAAACTTAAATGAGTTGTCAAAATCCCATATCTTTATTAATAACCTAAGTTCTCGCTGTGACTGGTAGAGGTTTTCTCGCACGCAACGTGAGGAGTCTGGGTCCTCACTGCCTTCGGCACAACTTACCCACTTCTCACCCCTTCCTCAGCGGGTGAGTTCGAAGTTTTGCAAAATTCCACTAATGTACATAATGCATACACTTAATCAATATCCACACACCAAAATTCGCCATTCTAAGATAATTTAAAGCGAATTCAAACGGAAAAACATGTTTTTGCACATGTTTATTGCCCTCCGTCTCCGAAAAGGGGGGAGGGATTTCGAATTTCGTGAAATCCAGTTACAATAAGAGTTACAAACAATTTACGCACCAAATTTCGTGACCACAGAAATCTTTAATAGAAAATATTATAAATAAATAAATACAAAAAGCGCAGCTTTAGTATGGGACCCTTTGGTGACTTTAAATATTTTAAGCCATTTTTGCGATGAACTGAATTGGCTAACTCAATTCTGCAATTAAAGATCTTGGCGAGAAACGTCCGACCTACTTCGGTGCCGAATTTCAAATTTTGCTAAAGGGATCCGATATTAAAGCTGTTCCATACACAAAATAAATAAATAAATAAAATAAAATAAAATAAAAATTATTTTCTGATATTTTATATTTACAAAATAAAAATAAAAAATCTTAATAAAATCCAAATTATAATCATTTACAATTGCAACAACAAAAAATTTTGTTTTACTGCAGGAAAGAAAAGTACTGCTTAATTAAATAAAAATATTAAACTGATGCCAAATATCTCTGTGAAAATATTTATCCACATATAAATTCCTGATTTAAAAAAAAAAAAAATCACCAACATTTTGTAGGTATTTTTCGCTCTAATTTTTATTATTATTCACGTGAAATTAAAAATATTTCATTTTTTTTCCGGAAAATAAAAATCTATATAAATGCGTACATATAAATATAAAACCTTCTACCGAATCTGGGTTGAAAACGGAAAAAGGGTAAAATAAATTAGAAATATCAGACCTATATTTATAAATTTGATACCAAATGAAAGAGGCGATTTTTCTGAATCCAGGGGTGCAAACAGTTTTTGGATGCGACAATTAGATTTTTAAAAAATAACTAAAGTATGAAATTTAAGTGGCAACGGAAAAAGGGAAAAATAAATTAGAAATATCAGGCCTATCGTTACAAATTCAGTACCAAATGAAAGGGCTGATTTTTCTGAATCTTGGGGTGTAAACAGTTTTTCGATACGACAGTTAGATTTTTTAAAATTAACTGAAGTATGAAATTTAGATGGCAACACTTCATTTCAATCTTTTCATAATTTGTAGTGCGAATCACGCGAACAAAAAAGTCTTTAACTTAAAAATTTATTTTTATATTTTATTTTTCCATTAAAAGCGTTTTAGTGAAAAAATATTTATGACGCATGCACAAGCGTTTTTTACCCACAATTTAAACACTAATCGTAATTTTGAAAATTTCTATAGATATAATTTTAAGTTGGGTGAAGACCTAAGTTTCTGCCAAGTGCCGTTCAATTCCGTCCAGCCGTTCTCGAGTGATGCCCGGACAAACGTGTTTTAGTTTTTTACCCCCCAGGGGGGAAGGGGGAGAATTTCTGAAAAGTTGATAGATATAATTTTAAGTTGGGTGAAGACCTAAATTGCTGCCAAGCGCCGTTGAATTCCGTCCAGCCGTTCTCAAGTGATGCCCGGCCAAAAAAAGCGACATACAGACACGATGACACACACATACACACACACGCAAATTTTTCTGAAGTCATTTTCGGCTTTCTTGGTGTGTGAAACGTGAAGATATCGCAAAATTTTTCGATTCCGACAAATTCACAGACAAAAGTCTGATTTTATTAATATAGATATATATATATATATATTGTCTAAGTTTACAGGTTGGCAGTTTTTATAGTTAATTTCGGAGTGACGAAAATATAGGAAAGAGGGTTATTTAATATATGGGTTCAGTTAATGTAAATGAATGTAAAGGCAGAAATTTGACAATACTTAAAGGGTTTATTATTATTATTATTTAAAAACATATCTTTATAAATAAAGAGAAGGGTCTGTGTATGTATCTGTCTTGCTTGTGCCTCCACTCTGGAGCTCAGATTATTGATCGCAGAGCTATAAAACTTGGCAGAGAGATAGCTCGGACCCTGAAGGGGTGTACTTCATCGAGATTTATTTCGATTTTCGATTTTGCATTTCTTTAATTATTATTATTTTTTTTTTTCAATCTTATCCATTAATGTGACTGTTTCTGTTTCATTTTCTTAAACTTCTTCTTTCATTTCAATCGTCTGCGTAGCTCAGCTACGGCTGTTACACTATTTCTTTTTCATTTATTTAATTTTCCTTTGAAAAGAAAACCTTTTTTATTTATTTATTTATTTATTTTATTTTATTATTTTTTTTTTTTTTATGTATGTATCGAAAAAATTGGTAATATGGTGAAAAGGATTAAACTCATTAAAATTTAAGTTTATTTAAAATTTATTTATTTATTTATTATTATTATTATTATTTTTTTTTTATTATTCATTTAACTCCTTTGAAAGTAATATATTCTTTTTTTGTTTCTTTTATTTATTTATTTTATTGGTCAGAATCAAATGATAATATCGTAGAAAGAGTGAAATCTATAAAATGCATGGTGCTAAAACTAAAATAGTTGTTAATTTTTAATAAAAGTTGTGGTTTTCAGCCACATCTTTTCTTTGATGTGGGAGGTTTTGCTTTAGGCAAAGGTTTTGCTTAGATTCGTACCTCTTCAAGCATGACACACGAAAAGATGTTAGATGTTGAAGGTTTTCGAAATTTCAACAGGACACTAAACAGAGACATCCACTTCTATCACGGTTCACTTTCTTCCTGGAAAACCTTTTTTTTTTTTTTTTTTTTTTTTTTTTTTTTGGAAACTTATGGAGGGATATTGTCTGTCGGTCAAATATGAACTTAAATATTCATCCTCAGTGAATATGTTTTGATTCACTGGCCATATGCCAGATACGCGAAAGCCTGATAGAATGTTTACAGGAATAAAGACCGACAGATAGGACTTGCCAACATTTTCAGCAACCTCATATATAGTGACTGGTTTACCAGGATTTGCCAGCATCCAATTACTACAGGCTGTACTGTAGTATTTCTTAAAAGTTGCAAACACACCTCTGTCCAACTGTTGAAGTTTATGACTGGTGGAGGGTTAAAGCAATATCACTCATGAAACAATATACTTCATTCAATTATAAAAAAAATTTCAATTTAATTGTAAAAACATGAAGAATGTGATTGCAACTGTACCTAGGGCTATGGATGGCCCTAGGTACAAGGCAGCTATGTGGCCCTGGGTACAAGTTTTGATAACTTCATTCAAAATGCCTTCCACTAAAAAATCCACATGCAGAGAGGACTAATTAAATATCTCATTTATTACTCAGTATAACAAGCAAAATTATACACTAGAAATGAAAGAAAAAGATTTGACTTATCTTTTTAAAATAGCCAAAGAGGTGAGCTGCAAAATTTTACTTCAAACTATGTAAATTCTTTTTCTACATGTAACTTGTCAAAACTTTCTCCTCATAGGTACCAAAGTAGTTGTAAAAGTAGCAATTGGTGTTGTTACTCACCCAATTGAGTATTAAAACTTAAAACTAAATATTATTCAAATAAATTGGTGTGGCCCTAGGTACATGATGACCCTAGGTACACGGGTCTTCCCTATATGTCTTTCAAATCGTCAATAATTTTTACCTTTATTATTTTCACAAAATAATGCCTTTTTTCTTGATATGAACATGGGACTCCTTCATTGGATTTTTAATTATCTTTTAAACGCATTTGTATATCTTACAGCTTTCATCAATAATTTTGTCTAGGCAGCAATATTATATGACAGCTAAATACATTCTTGACATATACTGTTAAAAAAAAATGTCCGCCTATATCAGCACCAAATGCCTGAAGTGGCCGGAAAGCAAAATACTCTCTCTCTCTCTCTCTCTCTCTCTAGCGCTAGCGAGATAGGTTAAAGAAATCTTAAAGTCTAAAATTTTATGTGATCGCCCGTAACAATGTTTTGGGCGATTTCAATGAATTTATTTATTTATTTATTTATTTATAGCTTTTATTTATAAACTAATATAAAAAAACTTTTTTTTTTTTTAATTTATTTAAATACAGTCACTAGCGAGACGGATGAAGAGTTTATTTATGAATAAAAAGTTTAAAAAGTAATTTATGTAGAATTTTTTAGGACTGAGGGCCTAATAGTCTCAATCTGGGATTTTTGCGTTGTCGTTTTCGATAGTTGGACATTTGTCGAAATCATTTTTCGATAGTTGGACATTTATTGAAATCTAAAATTTATCGAAAATATAATAATTTGAAAGCGATGTTATAATTGGGAAGAAAAAAAAAACTAATAGTCCTCCGTCCTAAACTAAATTCTGCTTTTGCCAGAATTTCATCAAAATCTTTTATTATTATTATTATTATTATTATTGAAAGAAAAAGAAAAGAAAATTAATAATAATCAGTATCGTTACAAGCGATATCGAAAAAGTTTTTTTTAATAATTTTGAATTAGGAAATAAAAAGTGCGCGTGAAATAATATGAAATAAAAATAAGTAAAAAAATGAATTTAATGATTTAATGTTTTTGTTTTTCGGGGGCTGCTCATGCATATAAAAAATGCGTATTAAAACGAGTCGAAGAAGGAAGCGAATTAAGTATTGAGTTATATTACGATAAATACGATATATAATATGATGCGATATATTAGACCTATCGTCCAGGGTTAATAGGCATTTTCGTTGAAAGAAATAGTTTGTTCGTTCGGTGCAACGTCCACATTAGTCCCGTGAGGTACAACTTTCACTTTAGTCCCTTGAGGTACAACTTTCACTTTAGTCCCGTCAGGTACAACTTGCACATTAGTCCCCTTTAATTTCCCTTTTTTTTTTTTTTTACTTTCATTAAAATTCAGTTATTTCCGAATATGCACATATGATATTTTTTGTTTATATTTTTGTAGTAGTTAAAATAATTGACGTATTTTTAATTTTTTTTTTTTTTTTTTTTTTTTTAATAGTGTGACAAGACCGTGCCTTTCAATCAGACATTGACATTTTGCACCACCATCATTTGCCGAGCTTCACTTTGAATATATTAGTACGCTTTTCTCTCTGTCACAAGTTAAAAAATACATTAAATTAAAATTAAGATAAAACTTAGCAAAATAAATTGTAAGAAAGGAATATTGTAAACAATTCTATATATTAAGTTTAAAAAAAAAAAAAAAAAAATCTTTTTTTTTTTTTAAGCAATGTTTAAACTAATTTCTATTATTTTTGTTTGTTATAATAATTTTTGTAATACAGCAAAATGTTTTGTCCGTTATTTTCCGCGTGAATTTTTAACCAGTTATCACATTAATAATTTTTCGAGTACGCTTAATAGATTTTTCAACAAAAAACTAATTATTTTGGTCGTATTCATTATAGAATTTTTCTTCAGCATTGTATTGTCATTTTTAATGGATGTAAATAAATGCCGATGTATATACAGGTGTTGTACAAAATAATGGAAACATTTTCATTTTTACTTTCTCTTACCCATAGGGTGGAGAAAGTATTGTTTTAGGGTCAAATTTTCGAACGTGTAAGAAAAAGTTATATTTGCATGTTCTGAAGTCCCTTGATTACGAAAATCATGTTTTTAGCGAATGGTCTGTCTGTGTGTCTGTATGTGTGTTATCAGCATATCTCAAGAACAAACAGTAGCAGAAATTCCAAACTCGGTATGCTAAATTGGAATCATATAGGGATGCTACACGAAGCTTTTCGTTGAGATGAAGCATATGGTTCGTATACAGGGACACTCAAAAGTATTCAAATACATTACGTCTATGGGGGAAATTGCAGGTAAGTAGTTTAACATCTATAGACTGCACTAAACCAAATGAAACGAATGTATATTTTTTGTAATAGAGATAGTCAATTGGGGAAAAAAATTGTGTATGTAGGAGCCTCGCCTCCCTTCCTGGGGGGGGGGGGAGTCCCCCTCGAGGGGAGTAAATTTTCATGATGGGTATCTTTCAAAAGAGCTCGCCAATACCTTTAAAACGAATGGTTGAATCATCGATTTGCGACAATTTAAAATAAACTTATCGATTTTTTTTTTTCATTTTTAAAAAAAAAAAAAAAAAAAACAGAATTATTTTTAATAACCGAATTAAATTCTATATAAATGTAGGTGCATTAATGAAACGGGGGGGTTTAGGGGAACTAATTATCATATAAAACTCTTCCGAAGCCTAATTTGAATTGTTTAACATAGGTTTACATAACAGTACTCGTTATATTTCCTCTTAATCTCCAACCTGTATTTATAGTATTAAATTTCAGGGTAAAAGAAAGTCGTGTGAGTGACACACCAGATTATTATTATCACATTATTATTATTATTATTATTATTATTATTATTATTATTTTTAGGACTGAGGGCCTATTAGTCTCAATCTGGGATTTTTGCGTTGTCGTTTTCGATAGTTTGACATTTGTCGAAATCTAAAATTTATTGAAAATATAATTGAATAATTTGAAAGCGATGTTATAATTTGAAAAAAGAAAAAGAAAAAAAAAAACTAATAGTCCGCCGTCCTAAACTAAATTCTGCTTTTGCCAGAATTTCATCAAAATCTTTTTATTGTTATTATTATTATTATTATTGAAAGAAAAATAAAAGAAAATTAATAATAATCAGTATCGTTACAAGCGATATCGAAAAAGTTTTTTTTAAAATTAATTTTGAATTAGGAAATAAGAAGTGCGCGAGCAATATGAAATAAAAATAATCAAAAAAATGAATTTAATGGTTTAATTTTTATATAAAACAAGATCGCGTGCTATCTTAAAAAGTAGATGTAAAATTTAAAGTTTAATTTTTTTGGCAACAATCATAAATTAAAATAAATAATTTAATGAAAGTTTAGAAGTTAGAATGTCTAATTTTATTTATTTATTTTTTCACGTTTTGTCAAATATCTTGAAAAATGTGTTGTTCTTGAATTTTTAGAATAAGGAAAACATGTCTTCCCTCATATTTTTCAGGAAAGATTTTGTTACAAAGGCCTTTAGGGCACGAACAACAAATTTAATAAAATAAAAAATGTTTGTGATTACCCTGTATCTGGAAATGCAAATTTTAGATATGGTTTTAAATATTATATTCATAAGTGTTTCGAGTTTTGTGAGGACAGCTCGAATATTTTAAAAGTTATATAACGTATAACTATACATACATACCTTCGTAAAATGTTTTGCAAAACAAAAATAAATAACTAGTTTCATAATTTAAAAAATGTTTAAAGTGACTCAATTTCTTTTATTGTGTGTGACTTTAAAACTTTAAAATATTTTAACTCGACGGAAAAAAAAAAAAAAAAAAAAAAAAAGATTTTTTGTCTTAAAACATAAAATATCCAGTCTTGTGTAACCATCTTAAAAATAAAATCTTTTCAACATTTTCAGTCGAGAGAACAAATTGCTTTTTTTTTTTACCTTGTTTTTTCATTCCGTATGTGTGAAATAAAATATATTTTTCGTTTCCAAGAGTGTTATTTATGACGCAAGTAATATAATTTCTTATATGAAACAAAACTAAAATGAGAAAAAGCAGTTGGTAAAGATTTTTCTGTAATATTTCATACTTTGCTCAAAATAAATGACTGTCATATTTATCAGTTACTTTTGCAGTTACGAATATAAACGGAAAAAGTTTATTAACATGGATTTTGTTTAAGTGTATGTTTTTTGAAAGTAAAATTTAAAGAGTTTTGCGTATACTTTTCATGAATATCATTTTGCGCAAATAATTATGAAACATGTATGTATCAATTAAAAAACAACTTTCAGTAAAAAGTCTTTCAAATTTATGAAAATAAACCTTTTTATTTATTTATTTTTATTTTAAAAATGAATGTGAGAGGAAACTTTTATGCTGTATATACAGTCGGTAACAAAAGTGTCCGAACACTAGCGAAAATTCCTATGTAATAAAAGTACATTTCATACGGTTTTGTTAAATAAATCCTTATCGAATCATGTTCTTACACTGACTAAGAACAGGATTCGACAAGGATTTATTTAACAAAACCGTATGAAGTGTACTTTTTTTACATAGTAATTTTTGCTAGTGTTCGGACACTTTTGTTACCGACTGTAAATAAGAATTTTTTATTAATATATTTAATTCATTATTTTATATACATATATATATATACAAGGTGTCCATTTTAAAAATTCATAACTCTTGAATGAATTGATAGAATTGAACGCGGTTTGTGAAAAAATCATTCTCGTGAAGGGGGGATTTTTTTTTTTCTTTTGGAAAAGAAAAAAATATAGTCAAATTTTTTGTCGACAATAGTTAGACAAATAGTTAAATTTTTCGCACGGATGTGAAAGAAAAATATGCAAACGAAAGTCCTATAAAATGCACAATTTTGCGATTAGAACAGTACATTTCTTATTTTGCCTCCTACTTGTGCATACACGAAGTTTTAATGGCGATGCTGACTTGTTGGATAAAGCGTTGTTGGTGAAGATGTTCTCCCTCAGGTAAGAACCGCCGACTGAAGCTGCAGTTAGCAGTGTTGTAACCCGTTTGCAAACTGTAATTTGTGGTGACGACGGACACATAGAATAGGATTCATATGCCTGTAAACATTTGCATGCGAATAAGTACAGTTTTTCATGAAAATGTGTGATCTGGTCACGCACAGAGCCCTCTATCGACGGATGGCTTAATTATTATTTTTTGTTTCCCCCCCCCCCCCCCCCCAAAAAAAAAAAAAAAAAAAAAAAAAAAAAAATCACCTTCACGTGAATGGTTTTTTCGCAAAAAGCGTTCAATTCTCTCAATTCATTCAACAGTTATGAGATTTTAAAATGTCTATAGACTTATGGAACACCTTGTATATATATATGTAACATTCTAGTTTCGCATGTTACTTGAATTTAATAAAAATTAAATACTCAAAAAGTAAATGAATTTCATGAGCCAATATATCGCACATCTTTATTCTTCAGTGTCTAACTCCGAAGTGCGAAGAATACAAGCTAGCTAAGCTAGTAGATATAGACTACATCTACATGGTAGTACATGTACATTTTGACTTTGCGTTTACTCTTTATAACCTTATATGGTAATGAAATATGGACAAAGTATTAGGGATCTTACGCAATCATCTTTTCGACACGTGGCAAGGCTGATGCAATATCTAAACCCGAATGAAATATATAGTTAAAATAATAAATTCTTAATAAATAATAATAATTAAATTAAATTAATTATCCGGATTAATGAAATATTAATTTTATTATTACATATATATATATAGGTCGAACTTTTTACAGAAATTCTGGACGTATTTTTTTAACTTTATCTATTTATATTTCTGTATCTCTTTCTATTTTTATGATTTTAGAATCTGAATTATAAACATTAATAAGAAATTTCATATGTTGCATACATGCGTAAATTATATATGAAAAAAAAATAAAAATATATTAGTTGTGAAATGCATAACTGACATTTTTATAATTAATAATAATAATAAATCGGAAGAATAATATTTAAACTAAGCTAATAATGCATTTTAATAATAATAATACTGTTAGTTAATCAATACTGTTGGAAATTGTATCGTATTTCAAACATTGTGTGTCTTATTCTAATTTTAAATTTGTTTCTTTTATTTTTTTCGATATATTTATTATATTTTCTCTTTTATTTTAGGTAAGTGATCAATCTAATTATTTCGTGTCTTCGTCTTCCACCTGTTTGTAAGTTGACTGTTATTTTCTACATTAAATTTAAATTTCCCCAAATTATGTAATTTTTAGCTTCAGCTTCTTAAAATGTTATAGTGTTACATTGATTATAGTTCTATAGCACAACACTTTTTAAGTTAGTTATTATCAAGTGTTAGGTTATCTACATCAATACAGATACATTTGAAAAAGATAACAATTCCTTACATACAATGTGCAAAATTTATAAGACAGTGAATTAATTACTTTCATATTATATTCTAAATTATTATTAGGTATAAGAACCATTTTTTCTAATAACCTTAAACACTCTGTTCTGTATTGAGTCTGTTAACGGCCATTTTCACTTACCGTAGCCGGAAGCCCGAGCCAATGTTATTCTATGGGGAAATTTTCTTTACAAATAACTTATTAACTAATATACATATTTTTAAATTCTGTTTTCACATTGAGAAAATTCCCAACTGTTAAATTGACGGACCTTTTATAAAAATGTATTTTTTTAATTTTTAATATTTTATTTTGAAATTGCAAAATGAAAAAACATCACATATTGAAAATTCGTATTTTGCAGAAAATATAAAAATAATAATTTTTTAAAAAAGGTCCGCCAATTTAACAGCTGGGAATTTTTAGAATGTGAAAACAGAATTTAAAAATATGTATATTAGTTAATAAGTTATTTGAAAAGAAAAATTTCCCATAGAATAACATTAGCTTCGGCTTCCGGCGGCGGTGAGTGAAGCGGGCCCATAAAGAGAAACTGTTTTGGGGATGTTTTGCCCTATTCTGCATATTTCAGTTCAAACACAATTCAGAATTGCCGGCTCTAAGCACAAACATCTCTTGAAATAATTCACATGAGTTATCGACAGGGATGAGATCTATCTTCAATGCTGACCAGCTCATTTCTTTATGTTTTTCTTATTCCTCCAATTTAATGTATTATTAGAAACATGGTGGAAAGCATTATGTTGCCAGAATTGCTAATTTTGACCTTCTAAACTTTGGTTAACACTGCAAAAATGTATTAAAATCCCTCCAACCCATCTTAGTATACCTATTTAGTCGATCAGTTAATAAAGCAATACAGTCGGCAGCAAAATTATTGAAACACACATCCACACTTTTCATATATCGCTAATTTTCATCATCAACTTACTTTTTTATAAATAGTATAAGACTAAGATCGTGACTCGACAAACATTTTCTTAACAAAACAGTATTAGATGCCCATCTTTTAACCCTTTACAAGGCCGTTGGAAGTATACTTCCCACCAACTTTATCAATTTTTAAATGTCGAATCCTATACTTCCTAATTGATGTGGCAATTGTAAATGTCTTCATTCTCTGGAAAGTAAGTAGAAGAGATTCGGGACCTGGAGATCAATTAAATTTTCTACTTCGGCTAGCACGACAACTGATTTGTGGATTTTTAAGTTGTAAACGCAAAGGACGGCCTGTAAGTTTCCTGAGCAGCAAGAAAACTTTTCCAGATGACGTACGATTGACTAAAGTTGGTGACCATATGCCATCTTTACAAAAAATATATAATGCAATGCGAAATAATAATAAATGCAAAATATATGGTTTCTTACCTTTGAATAGCCCCCAGTGGGCGGTGGGAAAAAAAAAAAAAAGATCTTAAAAATCAAATTAATTTTAGGTAATAAGCTAAATGATTTTCTTTTTATAAATCAATCTCAGTCCCAAAAATATTTTAACGTAACATTACTGGGGAAAAAATGGCCCTATAAAGGGTTGAGTGGTAATTATTGCTAGTGCTTCAATAATTTTACTGCCGACTGTACATGTTTTATCTCTTGTCTCGTATGCTGCCCAAGTCATTATCGATGTTTACCAAACCACGGAGAGAATACTATACAATTTTCTTTTCGTAAATCGTGCTAGTAGACGGTTAAGCTAGTAAGATGGTTAAGCTAGTAACTATGCTTAACTATTTGACCCATCGCAGTGGAACTCCTTTTCATCCGATTGATCTTAACTCACGATCGTATAACATGCATTTTGTTGTTGTTGTTGTTGTTAAATTTAATCTACCCGTTTTGTGCCTTTGTGTTACCATGGGTCTAGGTAACATTTTTTGATGAACCACAAAAGATGGCAAATTAATAGTTTACATACTATCTTTACAGCGTATTGGTATCACTACAATTCATAACACCATGTGCTGTTACATTATTTTTGGAAACAAAACATTAAAGTGACATCGATTCTCGCTTGGACAGTTTTAATATCCGCCTATATCTTATTTTACTATGATATTTATCCCCTTTACTTAATACATTGGAAACGCCAGTTTTAGACCTCCCAACGGATGACGCAATATTACTTAGTGATGAGTGTATGCATTATTTAATACATTGGTTTGTTTAATGTAAGCAATTGTAAAAGTTGAAACTTGACGATGTTTAAGTTTTTGCTAATTTAAGAGCATGTCTGTATATAATAATGAAATTATTCCTGTCTCATCTTAAGCAAGTTCTAAAATTGTTAGTTTTAGTGTAATAAAATCATGTTCAGTGTTATTCTTGGGAGTTTTAGTTTGGTTTCTGATAACTCACTACAAATTTATAAATCACAGCTCAGTTGTACAGTGTCCACACACAGTCATACCCAACATTTTGTATCTTGAAAAAGCATTGAAATTTCTGAAAACTGTAAAAAATAGTGGTCAATCAATTTGGAGAGTATTTCGTTTAAATAATAATAATAATAATAACAAAAATATGGTTGTGGTCATAGGGGTCAGCTAAGGAAGAAAACTTGGAAGTTTCAGATGGTAAGATGGAGTCTTTTCTAAACAAGATGGAAAGTTTTTTTTTTTTTTTTTTTAAATAAGATACACATTTTGTCAAAAAAAAAAAAAAATGTTTTATCCTACTATACCTTTTTAGGAAGTTAGAGGGAACTTCATTTAGTTAAAAAATAATGGAACTGGGAGAGATAATAAGAATCCAGAAGGAGGCGACTTTGAAATTTTAAATCGGAAGGTAACTTTGTTAGTTAGTTGGCAAAGGCTTCTTAAGATACACATTTAAAAAAAAATGTTTTCTCTTGCAATTCTTTCTAAGGAAGTTGTATCGGTAAAACATTTTACTAAAGACCCCCTATATACCTTGTATTTCAAGAACATGTCGGAATTTCTCAATACTATAATTAACGTATTCAATCATTCTAACCATATTTGGTTTTAAAAAGTTGTGGCGGTAGGGGCATAAGTGTTTCACAAGAGGAAAACTTTGAAATTTTCAAAGATAGAGAGCAGTTCTTTTCCCTTTCAAATATATATATTTTTTTTAAGACAATCATTTAAAAAATGTCCATCGAGGTATTTTAACAAGTTTATAAACGATAAATTTTTTTGATAAAAGTCTCTTTCTCCCCCTATATTTAGAGAATACTTCGGAAATTTAGAAAACTGTAAAAAACGTCTAAAGTTAATTTGAATGTGACCATTATAGAAGGCATTTCAACAACCTAACAATACCTTCCTATTTGAAATTTCAAAATTTGTTCTATGCCTGTATGCATGCGCAAAATAAATGACCAATATCCTTTCTTTGGGTTCGAAGCTAATTCACACCCGATTTCTGTTTCTCTACATCACTATGAATTTCCCTATAGGATACAAATATTTCCATATGGAATATAAACATTTCCCCATACAATACAAATAAAAGCATTAAAATGTTGCGTTTTTTTCTGCAGTAGTCACGTGTTGAAGGTTTTATAATGTACCGCAAAAAAATGAAGTTTATACGATGTAACCGGTTAGTACAGTTAGAATTTTATAGTTTTGAAATATTCTGCCGTTTCCTCGAAATACATGAGAGAGGGTGGGGCTTTTTGCAAAATATTTAATTAGATAAAATAACGTCTTTAAAAGAATCCTAAGAGAAAACATATTTAATAAGATGTTTATTTTAACCCGATCAGGTTATCGTATTTTTCGGCAACTTGTTAGTTTATCATGGGTCGCAGAAGACCCGAACAATGTTAGTACACGTAATTTTTAATGAAAGAAATGTGATAAAATTCTTGAATACTTCTAATTTAAGGGCAGACAATGAATATTGCAATAGAAATTTAAACAAATATTTTATTTTTCATCAGAAATATGCCCATTTCTATAAAATGCAGGCATTTACTAAAAATATATATCATTTGATCAAATTGAGATATTTGAAAAATTTAAATTGCATAATAAAGTTTAAGAATGGTATTTTTACGAAAAAAAGTCATGCACACGATATATAAGTATTTCCTCTATAAGTAGATTCTGACGGATGAGACACAAGAAAAATGGCTCGGGTCTCCAATAACCCACTATAACCTGATCGGGTTAAGATCTTTCCAAAGAGCTGCCATTGCAGCTCTTTCCATTTAAAAGTTTCAAAATTGCCGCTTAGCTATTTCCTGTGTGTCGCAGTCCAATTTTTTAAACCAAACGAAATCCAACTCAAAGTAATTAATCATATCTTTTATATTTTTCAGAAATTTCAGTTTGTTCCTAAGATACTGAGGGAGAGGAGGGGGAGGGGGGCTAATTTTAGCTTAAACTTTTATCCGTCATAACTGCATAAAAAAGCATAGTGAGCAAAACTTTTTAAGAAAATTTTTTCGCTTTGAGAATACCTAAAAAAGACACCACTTTCCAGTTGAAATTTCAATTTGTTTCTTAGCTGCCCCTATGCAACCCAATCCCATTATTATTATTTATTTTTCTTTTTAGTTAATCAAAAACCCTCTCAATTTGATTGAATAGAATTTTGCAGTTTTCAAAAATTCCGACGCAGATGCAGATGGTACGTTGTTATTTCTATTCGACCCTGTATATCAAATATTCCTATTAATTATGACACATTAAAGCATATGTGTGTGGTATTTGAATTTGTTTATTTCATTAAACTAATATATTTACATAAATTATATATTATACATACATATGCCCATCCATTGGTTAAAAAAAAAGTCTTTTTTGTCAATACATCAGCAAAAGTTAAACTATTTTCTGTAATTTTATTAAAAGTTAAAGCTATTTTTATTGAATAATCTTTAAAACGATGTTTTTTTTTTTTTTTTTTTTTTTTTTTTTTTTTACTCTCTCTCTCTTCAAATCAATGATTGAGAATTCGATGAAATTTTTTTTCCTCTACCATTTTTTTTTCTTTACGTTATAAAATACTTAAATATTTAATCTATTTACTCTTTTTTCTTATTAAACTTTCAATGTTTGCCTAAAATAGTTTCTAATCTTCTTAGATTTCTGAAAGATTTATTCGGCAAAAGTTTTATCGTTATCAAACATATTTACTTAGTTTCATCTCACTAAAAGTTTTTGCTAACTTATTCAATAACTTATCCTTTATGTATCTCAACGGACTTGTCTTGTTTTCTTAAAAGAACATTTCATTGATTTATTTAGAATGTGTCGTCTTTCTTTCAGAGAATTTTAGTTTTGCGTGTGGCAATACAACGTATTTTAAACCGATAAATGTGTAATGGATTTATGAAATTCTTTAGTTTTAAATTTGTGTTTATTTATTTATTTATTTAATCGAAGTTAGCGATAACATAACAAAGTAAACTACGACATAGTTCAGGTGAATTGCATAAAATTTAAAAACTGCAATATTAAGATTTTACTCAATTTTTTTTCTTTCTTCTACTATATTCATAAGAAGAAAATAAGGGATTTGCGTACTTTTTCGACCTCGATTTTTGATGAATTTACATGCTTTTAGATGTCCTAAATGCAATATGGCTATTTTTTTTTTTTTTTTTTTTTAATGTTTATCAGTGAGACCGTGTGTCTATCCGCGTTTGTAATGATCGATAGATGGCGCTTTTTCAGCTCTTGTTGTTAGTAAATATTACAGCCACGTGTATCTATTTTTGTTATTCTACTTAATATTCGTACTATAATTTCTCTGCCATTACATCATGGAAAATTGATTGCTTTTGGAAAAAAATATTTCAGTTTATTCAAAGTTCGATCGGAAGTAGATATTTAACTGAAGTTGAACAAATATTAGTTTCAAATCATCTGATTAATTCTTTACTTCCATTAGCCGAAGCAACTGAAATTTTAAATTTGTCATTTGGAAATAAATGGAAGCTTAATTCTGGATTTCTTGATCCTTTGGAGTTACACTGGAGCACACAACAGTATGTGTTATCTTTTTTACCGGATTTATTCATTTTTATTCAATAAATATATGTGAAACTAAACATCGGCTAGCAATGGCGGCTTGATGGAATTCGAATTAAAGCATGTTTATTGTAATTTCCCCTTAGCCCACCAGAGGGCGAGCATTTCATTACAATCGCGGATTATAGAAAGAGTAATTTATATAGATCTGTCATCCCATTGTTATCATGCAAAAAAATTTTATGCCGAAAATTTTTTTTGGTATCAGCCATATAGTGGTATTGAAACCATTGAATCTCGGAAATTGTAATAGAATAGAATAGAATGTTGATGAATTTTTAAAATGTCGAAATATTGCGTCTTTTAATTCTTCTAATAAATTTATGAAAAGAAATGGATAAGTTATCATAAAAGTAAATTATATTTGACTAAATTATGAAAAATATAATTTTTATAATCAGTTGCTTTGTTATTATTATGAATTAAAAACTGGTTTGATTTTTAATGGAATACGTTTTTCAAAGTTTGATATTTTTTAAGATTTTGTATAGTAAGTAATATAGAATTTTCAGAATTCTTTTAAATGTATTTAGCAGTAGCGTAGGTAAAGAACGTAAGTTTTAGTATATAAAAAGAGTTTAACTTTAAATATTAACTAAATTAATAAATATATAAAAGAAAGAAAGAAAAAAAAAATAATTTGAAATTGTATCTGCAGTTTTTCATTCACCTTTAGTACATAAATTATTCATAAATTTTATTTTCTAAATTTTATTTCTAATCTGTGTGTTTCACTCGGAAAAAGACGGCCATATTGTGGACTTTTCTCCGAGTAAAAAGGAACCATTTTTTTCTCCCAATGATCAATCTATGTCTTATTACTATATCTATTGTGTGTTGCCAAAATTTTGTCGAAATTGTATCTCACAAATCAATGGATGGAATTCAACACAACTCACAACTTTATATTTGGTTGGACCTTGGCTTATACAGGGGACCATGATGAAAAAATGTTTCTTTAATTTCAGAGCATGAAAAATGATGAAAAAACAGAACTTTTCAAACAAAAACTATAAAATGCACGAATATACAACAATGGCTACCAGGGGGAAATGATTGTAGAATAACTAGTGGAAAACAGAACACTATAATAGGCTGGAGAAGCCCATTAGAAAACGTTATTAACCCATTTAGAAGCCATTCTGAAAGCAACGATGTATAAAAGCAAAACACGTGGCAAGCTTTATCGTGTCATTTGTATTGCTTTTGTAATTTCTTGCTTTTACGCTGCCCTCACCGATGGCTCAAATTTAGTTATTTTAATTATAAACACTTGTTGCATGTTTATGAATTTTACGGTGTTTGTTTGCAAAGTTTTTCTCACCAACGGCTCAAACTTAATTATTTTAATTCTAAACACTTGTTGCATGTTTACGAATTTTACGGTGTTTGTTTGCAAAGTTTTTAATTTTCAGTTGATCATTGCTTTTTTTTACATATTTTTATGTTATCTGCAATAGGCCTATGGAAATGAGTTTGATTAAAATTTCTGAAAGGGGGAGCAATGACGTTTAATTTTTTCTATCATACTTTCATGAAAATAAAAATTGTTTTACTGAACAATTATTATGCGTGATCTAATTCCGTATTCTGATTTCGGATATTCCTGAAGATTGATTAGACTTAGAGTTGTTATGTTTAGACAAAGAGTGTCTCTAAGATCATATTTACAATTTAAAAGAACCATACTAGAAACGGAAATCAAATCATATCTCATATGTGTATAAGGTAAATTGGGCTTGTGATTTTCTGGGTTGATTGGGGGACTTGTTCCCCTGCGCCTTTTGACTGAAGCATTCTTCATGCCCTTATTCGACGGAAATAATTTTAAAAACTAATTATATCGCATTTAAATAATAATAATAATAAATAAATGAACACACTTAAGGTAGAGATAGAACTTTACAATCTACTGTTATTAAGGGGAAAATGTAAAAAGGTACAAATACATATACATTTCTGTACTGATAAGTATAAAGGATTTAAGTCCAAAAATGACGAATTTGAGTTAAGTACATATTCAGACTCAGAAAAAAATTCTCTATCGATTGGTATAAAAGATTTAAATCCATGTCATTTAGTCTTTGAGAAAATCCATTGGTAAAAAAAGATTCAAGTCAGAAATTTAGCATTAATCTTTGGTATAAAATATTTAATTCAATTTTTTCCCTTTATTAAATGTAAGTTGACAATCACTGAATGGTATAAATGGTATAAATAAACCTAATCCCTTTTTCCTAATCGATTCTTCCGATTAGTTTTTAGTTAGTTTAACTTTATTTTTCGTCTCCTGAAAAATCAAGAATATGGACTTAAATCCTTTATACTTATCAGTACAGATTTATCGTGAAGGCGCCTTCTGTACACCCGGCGCCTTCTGTACACCGTAAATGTACACCCTCTACACACCGTTCTTTAAGACATTCAGAATAGATCTAAGTAGATCACACTTTGTAATTAAAAAAAAAAAAAAAAATTAAAGCTTTAGTTAGTAGATGATGTGTTGCATATGTTTTCATGAATGCTCATGTCTTCTCTTCAGTGTATGAAGCTGGTGATCTTAATTTCACATTTAATTTCCATGCTGTTTAAATGAAAAATAAAAGTGTCTATATTGAATATTTGTCGGCAGCGGGAACATTCTTATAGTCTAAATTAGCCCAACGTCTTTAAATAAACAGAACGTAAACTCTTTATTATTATTATTATTATTATTGTTATTATAAACAAAATTTACTCGGTATCAACTATGTCACTTATTTCATTTTATTTCATTTTCCTATTTTTATAGCTTTCGATTTGTTCAATTATGAATTTTGGGTGTGTTTTTGGGTCACTATATGCTTAACGTCGGTTGGGAGGTTGCACTTTTATAACACAAGAATTAGTTTAAGCAGCGGGGATTTTATTTACGACCTGAGCCAGACCTGTTCAATTACTAAATATGTTAGTGCATATATATTGCCTAAATTTTTATAATACAGTGTTTCATAAGTAAAATTGATTTATAAAATTTGTGTGACACTACTGGGACAAACTTAAAAAATTTACACTTTATTAAAAACTTATCAGAGTGAACATTAAAAGTTTTTCAAATGAAAAATGTCAGCGCCATTAATTTCTATTAAAGAAAATCATCCTCAAGCATTTCTATACTTGCTTATAAAATGAAAATAATAATAATAAAAATAAATAAATAAAAAAGGGGTCTAATGTGCAAGTTGTACCTGACGGGACTAAAGTGAAAGTTGTACCTCAAGGGACTAATGTGAAAGTTGTACCTCACGGGACTAATGTGCAAGTTGCACCGAACGAACAAACTATTTCTTTCAACGAAAATGCCTACTAACCCTGGACGATAGGTCTAATATATCGTATCCTATTATCTATCGTATTTATCGTAATATAACTCAATACTTATTTCGCTTCCTTCTTCGACTCGTTTTAATACGCATTTTTTATATGCATGAGCAGCCCCCGAAAAACAAAAACATTAAATCATTAAATTCATTTTTTTACTTATTTTTATTTCATATTATTTCACGCGCACTTTTTATTTCCTAATTCAAAATTATTAAAAAAAAACTTTTTCGATATCGCTTGTAACGATACTGATTATTATTAATTTACTTTTCTTTTTCTTTCAGTAATAATAATAATAATAAAATATTTTGATGAAATTCTGGCAAAAGCAGAATTTAGTTTAGGACGGAGGACTATTAGGTTTTTTTTTTTCTTTTTTCAAATTATAACATCGCTTTCAAATTATTCAATTATATTTTCGATAAATTTTAGATTTCGACAAATGTCCAACTATCGAAATCGACAACGCAAAAATCCCAGATTGAGACTAATAGGCCCTCAGTCCTAATAATAATAATAATAATAATAAATTCGCAATTTTACATAAATATCAAATTTTATAAAAAATCGAAAAGTCGAAAATAAAAAAAAGTGTGGAAAATAACATTTAAAAGTTTTTTTTTTTTTTTTTTTTTTTTTAAATGTGATAAAATGTTGAGTCGTGTAAATCACTCACACAGTAAAAGTCACATAATTTACCAATATTTCTAATCCAAAATGATGCAGAAAGTCATTGCTTCATCTCAAGGCATAGCATAGAAATATTGACTTTCCTAAGACGAAATGAAAGTATTTTCATGGAGAAGATGAAAGATATTTCTTAAAAAACAAAATTATATTTCCGTTCATGCTCTTTAAATAGGGCCAGCAAATCGCAATGTCTGGTTAAACCTTACGTGCTTAATCTTCTTATTCACAAAAATCGCGTGCGAACAAAGTTTTAGTTCTTTTTACAGCTGCCATTTTTTTTTTTTTTTACGCGATTTGATTTGCAAGAGATAAGGATATATATATTTTGTGTTCTAAATCAATAAGCCGATTCAATGAAAAAAAAAGTTTATATTTAGCTTATTTTTTGATTTTTGATTTTGTTATTAATATTGCTGGTGGAAATGTATTACTTTCGTTTTTTATTTTAGTTAAGTGGAGATTTTTACTTTATTTTTAATAATTGAAACTCGATACAATTTTTAAAAAGTGGAGCAGCTTTTTTTTTTTTTAATAAATAAATAAAATAAAATAAATAAGTGCAATTTTAAAAGATGCATTCGTTATAAAGAATATAATTGTTTTTAGAGGTAGTATTGATATCAACATTCTTTTATGTATTTCTTTGCGAGTTTTATTGAAAATTGAATAAACATTAAATCGATAAATTTTAATAATGTATTACATATGTAAGTTAAAATGACACAGAAAATGTGTAATATTTTCTGTGTAATATATATATTTAATGAATTATTTATTCTGTGTAATATATTATGTGTAATATATATATATATATATATATATATATATATATAATTATATATATATATATATATATATATATAATTTCTATTTATTATTTACTTATTCATTCATTTTTTGTTCCTTAACACATAAGTGCTTTGAATTTCTATACATTAAACTCCCGATTATCCGCAAGTGGATTATGCGCGTTGCAGATTATCCGAGGATGCAGGAAAATGGTGCAATGGGACTTTCTCAACAAGGAACGAAAAAAAAAATTGTTATTTTAAAGAAAAAATATATGTAAAGAACTTTGTTGATTTTGTTTTATTTTCTGTAGAGCACAGTATACTACCAGACATACCAACATTTAAGTTTATTCTGGAGCATTGTTAGTACACGCCTCTTCTTTCACACCACTTTTCTTGATGGGTATTTTTCTCTCTATTTAATCGTAATTTCATATTCAAAGACTCAAAGATGGAAGGAGGCCGCTCGCGCTCAGCACTATGCAGCAGTTTTGAGCGATTAAAAAAATTCGCTACAGTCGGTAACAAAAGTGTCCGAACACTAGCAAAAATTCCTATGTAAAAAAAGTACACTTCATACGGTTTTGCTAAACAAATCCTTGTCGAATCCTGTTCTTAGTCAGTGTATGAATATGATTCGATAAGGATTTATTTAACAAAACCGTATGAAGTGTACTTTTTTTACATAGGAATTTTTGCTAGTGTTCGGACACTTCTGTTACCGACTGTACCAATAAAGGAGGATGTGTAAAAAGGGCAGGTATTTACAGTGCTTCCGAACAGGGTACGTGGAATGGTCGCCTGGTCACCATTGGCGACCAGTAAATTTTAGCTGAGGACTATGTTTCCAACGAAAATTCAATACCTTTTAATGTGTTGGTGAAAAAATTTGGCCCATAATCGAATGCTGAAATCTATGCTCTCTGCAGTGTATTCATATCAATTAGTGTAAGAAACAAGTAGAAGGCAAACAGCGACTCATGGCTATCTGTACGTGTTTCGAACATTGTCGTGTTAAATTGAGACACAGTGTTGAATCGTTACACCAATAGGGAATTTACACCATGTTCCACTGTGCGTGTTTAACAACCCAGTGTTAAATCAATGCCGTTTACACAGCTCTTGGTCGCTTGCTTTGCGACCTGGTGCTGAATTGTTGCGCCGGTTCAATGATGTATCAATGCAAACGTTGTGTTGGTTTAAAGGAAATAATAAAACCGTTTTGAGGATGTTAAATGTAAATAGATGCTTCCTGATGTATTATATAATCCAGTCCTAGTTAGTCTTTAGTTTATTATATAATCCAGTCCAGTCCAGATTTTTATGCAAAGAATTTTTAATTTTTGTATTCAAGTAAATTTCATAGTTGGAAAATAAATAAATAAATAAATAAATAAATAAATAAATAAATAAAGGTTTTTATTATTATTATTATTATTATTATTTATTTATTTTTATTTTTTAATTATCATTATTATTTTATTGGCTACCGAAAATTTTCCTAGCAACAAGTTTTTTTTTTTTTCAAATTCCTCGAGCCCAGTTCCGGAATATTACTAAAATGTTAGCATGTCGGTGATGTTATCTAATTTACTGCATAAATTATCTTAGAGATTGTACCATGGCTTCATCGTAAGTATCTTTTTTTTTTTTTTTTTAATTGTCTTCACATCTTGTAGAGTACATAAAATATACACATTTTCACTATGTTGTGAAAATTTTCACAGTTTGTATTATGTTTTATATACAATGTAATCTCATTTTTAACTAGAATATTTATTATGACATTTACTCCTCATTTCTAGCCTATTTGTAGTTTATACGTGATTTGCATTATTCCCGAAACCCACGCCATTCAATTCCGTGGATATTCGGGAGTATACTGTATTTAGATTCTTCTGATAAACAATTTAAGGGTTAAAGAAGTGATTTTGTTGTTATGAAGCTTTCTATTTATCTTTTTCAATTAGTCCATCACAAATCCTGATTTCTAAAACAAAAGATGTATTTTCTGGAAGAATTTGTAATTCCTTAAATTTTTTTCACTATTTTCAGTGTTGCGCTTTTAGAAGGAAGATATTTATCTGTACTTGTAAAGAGAATAGAGGAACTAGGGAGACTTGATCCGATTTCTTTTTTTTTTTTTTTTTTTGGTAATAGTTGGAGCTGGGTTGGTTGGTTGGTTGGGTTTTACGTCGCACTAGTGCTGCGCAGATGGGCAATGGGCGACGGACTCACCCCTAGAGGTGGTCCGAAGACATGCCATCGCAATTTTGATCCTCCACCAGTTGGAGCTGGGATGAATTGCTCACAGAGGTCGCTGCTTCCTGCACAGATTTCTGAGAATATATCACACCAAATTTCCTAAAAATCTAATCAATTGTTCTTACTAATATAATGTATATGCCCAATAAATATCATTCTGATATTTGCATTCCTTCTTGGCGTTGCATTTTGGATGGCCAGCAGTATATTTCTTTCTTTTTCTGTTTCTTTTTATTTATTTATTTATTATTATTATTATTGTTTTTTTTTTTTTTTTTTTTTTTTTTTTTTTCAAGAGTTTAAATTCAATAATGTCAAATATTCGTATAGTGTCCGTCACTTGCATACATCCCCTTCTCTTTATTGATTTTATTTTATTTTATTTATTTTATTTATTTATTTATTTATTTATTTATTTGTGTGTGTGTGTGTGTGTGTTTTTAGGATTAATAAAAAAAAAAAAAAAAGACTTGTCAATTGTTTCTGAGTTATTCGTTTGGTCAAACTCGATCTTGAAATGCCGAACATCAATATCGAAAAAGAAATGAAAAATTAAAAATATTAACGTGATCTTAATTTATACATTTATCTTAACTAAATTTTCGTTTATAAATTGATAAAGCTAATTAAAATAAACTTATAAATGCTACGCTTCTTGCATTACGAATTACTTTAAACAAAATTATTGAATTCTTATTCGAAAAAAAAAAAAAAAAAAAAATGTTTAGAATGAAGAGAAGCACCACACTGTAGAAAAAAAAAAAATGAAAAATAATAATAATAAAATCTTCAGCTTAATTATTCGTTTTCTAGCCCAAAAATTTATTCAGTGACGCGTTGAAAGAAAGTTGTTTTAATACCCTTTCTGAATCCTTACATATGCTGAAAGGAAAAGACTTACTTAAGATACTATATTTCTTAGCATAGAAGGTGTCTTTTTTATTCTTTTTCTTCCTGGATTCCAACAATGAATAAATGGGATGGAATTAATTCTTCTCTTGAGTAATCAGGAAAGAGGGAATTAACTTCGGGTTCCACTGAACCAGAAAGGACGGATTAATGAAATCCCATCTCCGCTACATTTCCTTTAGAACTATGTATGCACTTCGGGAATCTGTTAACCTTGATAAAAATTTAAATGATTAAACATGTTAATTATCTTTTCTTTTGTGTTTTTGAGAAAGAAAAAAAAATACATTGATCTTTTGACTGCTAACTTTTTATTCTTTTATTTATTTATTATTAATTAAACTTATTTTTAGCAATAATATATATATATAATTTGAATTATTTAGCACAGGTTTAACACTCAGCAGACAAAATATATATGAAGATACCAACATAAAATTAAATTTTAATTGAGATTTATTTCGATTAAAAATAGTCACGATATTAATTTAATTTGAGTACCAATAATTAGTAAAAACATGTTAAAGTACTTACGCAGAAGAGAAATGACACTAACATAACACATAAGCCTAACGATGAGAGAATTTACAAAAACTATGAATTATTAGTAGCAGTCAACATTTTAGAGAAAAGAGAAAGGATAAAATCACCAAAGAGTTACGTTAAAAGGGAAAAAAAATGGAATTTATGAATTGAAAATTGGAATATATGTGTATATATATATATATAATTACCCGTGGCTACTATGGTACGTTTGAGTCGTTTTCGACGAATTTTACAATTGTAAAGTAAGTGATAATTTTGGTTTTATTATTTATTCTTAGGATTAATTTTATGTTTTAAGTAATACTGGTGATTGTAGAATTTAAAAGTATGTTTTTCTATTGGTTTTTCCTCTTTCTCTTTGAATCTGGCATTATTTACAAGTCCTCTGGGTGATATTAGACATAGCTTACTGTAAAGTTTTAGCGAACTGCATACAGTACGACAGAAATATCACCTAATTTGCGTGCAACAATCAATCTATGCCCTTGAAAAAGTATTTATGTTGTATGTTAAATAAAGACTGCTTAATTTTTTCAGAAATTTTTATTCATGTTTTATCTAGTTCTTCATGTGATATTTGGTTTCATCTACTGAAATGTTTGGAAACATTTTCAGTATATATGTGTGTGTACTATATACCGGGTGATCCAAAAGTCAGGACCAACTTTAAAAATGAATAATTCGAAAACGGATCAAGATACAAAGATACGGTTTGCACCAAACGGATGAAAAAGAAACCGGGTTTTGTGTGGCAAAGGAAAAAAATTAGTTCTGTTGGCTACCAACAGGTGGCGCTATAGTGTTTTATTTCACCAAAAGATGATTTATAAATGAAAAAAAAAATGTTGACAACTTACAAGTGAGCTTAATTACAGTTAATTAGTACTACTACAGTAACTGTTCAATGTCCATCATTCAGAAGTACAGCTGTGAGATGATTCACCCCATCGTTCACAGCATTTAGAAGCATTTCTTGCGTTATGGCAGACACATTTTGGCGAATGGCATCTTTCAGTGCTGCTAGTGATGCCGGTTGGTCGCGGTACACTTTTGACTTCCAAAAATCCCCACAGCCAAAAGTCACAGGGTGTCAGATCGGGAGATCTTGGAGGCCATGCGCGATTAAAGTAGCGACTGAGAATGCGATATTTCGATGCATATAAGCTTCGACTACCATTACCTGCTGTAGTTGTTCCTTTTTATATCGTTTGTTGCTTCGCATAATCCTACATCAGAAATACGACAGCGCCATCTGTTGGTCGCCAACAGAACTATTTTTTTGTCCCTTGCCACACAAAACCCGGCTTCTTTTCCATCCGTTTGGTGCAAACCGTATCTTTGTATCTTGATTCGTTTTCGAATTATTCATTTTTAAAGTTGGTCCTGACTTTTGGATCACCCTGTATATAGAAAGTAATAATAACAATAATATTAATAATAAAAGATTTTTTGTTAGCATTTTATTTATTTATTTCTTTATTTTTTATCAGAAAAATATTGCTCTCGTTCCATATTATTATATAAAGTATTTAAATAAAAAAAAAAAAAAAAAAAAAAAAAAAAAAAAACAGATTGAAAGTTCTGTCAAAGACGGAATTTGGTTTAATACGGGGGACTATTAATTTCAATCTGTAAAATTTAATTTTTTAATTATAATTTTAATTTTATCTCATTTTTTGACCGTAAAACTGTGTCACGTACTTTTTAAAATAACTGAAATGAATTAAAATGAAGTGTTGTCACCTAAATTCCATGCTTATAGTTAATTTTAAAAAATCTAATTGTCGTGTCGAAAAACTGTTTGCATCCCTGGATTCAGAAAAATCTCCCCTTTCTTTGGGTACCAAGTGATGATAGGAATAATATTTCTAATTTATTTTGGTGTTACATAAAACTGGTCTAAAAGAAATCCAAATTGAAACTAATAGTCCTTCGCCCCCCCCCCCCCCCCCTCAAAAAAAAAAAAAAAAAAATCACTCGTTGTCACATTTTTATATTATGTATGCTATCATGTATCGATATTTATTAATGTATTTAATTGTGATAGTTGGAAAAATTAAAATCTTCTTCATATACAAATTCTTACTAATGAATTGCAGAGCAAAATTTCGCTTTGAAAATTTTCAAATAAAATGTATTTTTCTTCTTCTTATTTATTTATTTATTATTTATTTTTTAAATTCTGTGTGATGTTGCACAAAAGTAATTTGCAAAAAAAAGTTAAAATGTATATACTAATTGAAGGATATAATTAAAGGCATTTATCTCGTCAAAATAAATAAATAAAATAAAATAAAATAAAATAAATAATTCACTTAGGGAAAAAAAGAAAAAAACACTTATGTTTAACATTAAAAGAATAGCAAATGTAACAGGAATAATCAATAAAACCATACAGCGCAAAATGATGCATATTTTTAAAAAAGTAAAAAGTTCAGTTTTTATATCTATTTTTAAAAATATATTATTTATTTATTCATTTATTATTATTTCACTTCATTATTTTATATAATGTCAATATTTACATATTAAATTTTAGATTAAGATTTTGTTTAGTATTATAAGTTTCTGCAAATTATAATAATAGCAACAACAACAACAATAATAATAATTTGGTGTGACACTCACACGACTTTCTCTTACCCTGAAATTTAATACTATAAATACAGGTTGGAGATAAGAGGTAAGATAACGAGTACTGTTATGTAAACCTATGTTAAACAATTCAAATTAGGCTTCGGAAGAGTTTTATATGATAATTAGTTCTGTGTGAGGGAGGCTACTGCCCCCCTCAACTCCCCGTTTCATTAATGCACCTACATTTATACAGAACTTAATTCGGTTATTAAAAAATAATTCTGTTTTTAGAAAATAATTTATTAAAATTATTATTTAAAAAAGTTATCTTTTATCAGAACATGTAAATATAACAAAAACTCACGTTCGAAAATTTAACCCTAAAACAATACTTTCTCGGCCCTATGGGTAAGAGAAAGTAAAAAACAGGTTAAAAACTAGAAAATATCATCCAGAAGCACACATACGAATTTATTAAATATTACACAAATCTTATCCTGAAGTATATATATATAGTATATGATACTTATAATATGATATCCTCTTATATACACTCTGTCCCAAAAATATAGACACAGATAAAAAATAGCATCCCAAGACAAAATACAAAATACCTTTCATGTATTTTCAGAAACGATTCAGATTCATTTTTTAATTGATTTATTCGGATTTGTCGTAAAAAATTTTTTAAAAATAGATAAAACTTATGTAAAAAATTTTTTAATGTAATATTGCCTGTCCCATAAGTATAGACAAGGTCTGACTTCGTTTAGAAATATTATTAGTTAAATATTTTTTTTTATTCTTACATTTCTTGAAAGTAAGTATCGTCTGCTGTTCTGACTTTTATAGGTTTGAAATAATTTTTCGGCTTGTTTTCAACTGACAAATCAGTATTTTTATAAATTCGACAAAATGCCTAGAGGTAAGGAGATTTCTAAAGAAGAAATCATCAAAGTTTTGGATTTAAAACAAGATATCCAAAATTTTAAAGCGATCTTTTAAAAGTGTTTGCAGAATTTTACAAAATGGCGACAACTGGTTTAGTAAGAAAAGTCCTGGTCGACAAAGAATTACATCTGTGCGCGATGAAAGAATCATTCTAAGCATGGCATCTAGAAAAAAATATTTCATTGCGAAAAACTGCATCCAAATTTGGAGTGTCAAGAAATACCCTTCACAGAAAAATACTGGAATCTAAACGAATAACGCAAAAAAGAAAAGAAAATAGAAAAAAAAAATGTTAAAAAACTGTACGTTTAAACTGGGCAAAGAAAATAATATCTTATGGCGATAAAAATGGGTTGGGGTCAAAATCTCGCGGGACAAAATATCGCGAGGACAAAATATCGCCGAGGTAAATGAGTACAAAGCAAAAATGAGTTGGTAATTATTAGTAATGTTGTATAAAATTTCATGACAACACTACCTTAGTCAGAGCACTGACATTCTGACAAACGTACAACAAAAATTTTTATAAATTTTACTTAAAATAGTTTAAAAACTATATTAACTTTTGTCAAGATTAGTCATAATGAATTCAGTCGTGCTTATTAATTTAAATTTTTTTTATTCAAGCTTCTGAACAGTGTTCAGCTTTAATGTCAGCATTGATGTACACGATTTTTAAAATGTATTTTGAATAGTGAAAAGCAAAAGATAAAGTAACTTAAAAAGAAACATGGATAAAATAATGAAATTCAACTCTATGATTTATTTATTTATTTATTTTAATTAATTAACTAATATTTATAAGGCCCTGTGGCCCCCTCCAGAGATCACACGTGACCAAAAATCAAATTTTCGAATAGATCATACTATTTTTTTGACGCGATATTTTGTCCGGCGAGATTTTGTCCCGCGATATTATGTCCGGATCCCGCGATAAATGACTCTCAACAACATTTAGTGAGGAGAAAAAGTGGAACTTGGATGAACCAGATGTATATAAATTTTACTGGTATGATTTAAGAAGCGAACCAAGAATTTTTTTAGTAGACAGCAAGGTGGAGGATCAGTAATGACTTGGAGTGGTTTTGGATTTAATGACTAAACATTTTTGGGGATTTGCAACAACAAAATGAACTCCAAAGACAATCAGCAAATCTTAGCGGACCATTTTATTCCACTGCAAGATTTCCTGAGAGGACGAGGCTGTATATTTCAACAAGACAGGGCATCTATTAGTGTTTTTCACTCATCAAAGATGTGGTTTAATATGCATAATAACAGTGTCATGGACTGGCCATCGCTTAGTCCGGACCTAAATTCAATGGAGAACGTGTGGGGACATCTAAGACGAAAAGTATATGAAAATTGACACCAATATTATTCAACCAAGGACATCACAACAGCGTTAGACCAAACATGGTATAAACTGTCCCCATAGGTAATGCAAAACTTAGTACTTTCGATGGAAAACCGTGTATTTCAGGTGATTAATGGCAATGGAAACACGATTAAATACTAACATTTGAATCTGTGGACCTCAACCTTAAATATAATCGATAAAAAAAAACATAATATTATCTATAGTTATGGGACACACTATTTCCTGTTTTTCTAAATAAATTCAGCATTTTTTGTATTTTCTAATTTAAATTAACCCTAACATGTGCTTTAAATAGTGTGTATAATTAGATATATACTAAAAAAAAATTCATCCCATTCTTATATTTACTGTGAATTGTATTTTATGCTTTTGTCTATATTTTGGGGACACACTTTATTTCAAGCAATTTCTAACCTGTTTCATAAAGCCTTAGCATTTTGAAGACAAGAAAAGCGCAAACTGTTTTTTTTTTTACTTTATCTTACCTATAAATTAGAGAAAGTATTGTTTTGGGGTCAAATTTTCAAAAGCGAGTTTTTGTTATATTTACACGTTTTGAAGTCCGCTGAATCAGAAAATCATGTTTTTAGCGGTTGGTCTGCTTGTCTGTCTGTTATCAGCATATCTCAAGAACAAATGGTAGCAGAAAGTCCAAACTTGGTATTCTAAATGTATATGATAGAAGGATGCAATACTAAGCTTTTCGTTGAGATGAACCAAATGGTTCGTGTACACGGACACCCAAGAGAATTCAAATACATTACGTCTATGGGGGAAATTGCAGGTAAGTAGAGTTTAACATCTATAGACTACACTAAAACAAATGAAATGAATATATATTTTTTATATGCGTAAAAACATGTTTCAAGTAGAATATGGTTGGGAAATCATTCACTGTTTATTTATAGGGCAACACAAAAGAACTAGGTTATAATGCGACAATAGCTGAAAATTGATGGAAGTGTATTTCAGGTTGTGCTGTGTGTTATTACTATAGGACTATATTTAGGTGCAACATGTGGTCGATATATAATTTTCAAAAGATATACATGGCTGCAAATATTTAAGCGATAACCTTCTTTTTTATTGTTAGTAGAAGTGCTTTACTATAATATTTTATCGTGCTTTACTATAATATTTTATCATGTCCTGGAAAGCTGTTCAAGAATTGAAATTAATTCCTCATAGACATTTGGTAAATAATATATGTTTTAAAGCTAAATATTCATCGCTTGTTTTTTTGTTTTTTTTGTATTCTTACACGTTTCGAGACTTCCTGATTACCGAAGTCAAATTTTTAACATTTGATCTTTGTCTGTGTCTCTTAGCGTAACTTAAAAACGAATAATTTCAGGAGATCCAAAAGTTGTATTTTCAAGTTAATATAAGTTTGTTACTGGAAAAGTTTGATCAATACTGATAAGTTTCAAGGAATGTTACATGTGAAAGTTGTCGGAATAATTGTAAGTGAACTTTTAATTTTAATAAAAAATTTAAATTCTACATAAGTGTAGGTGCAGTAAGAAAACGGGGGGTTGAGGGGGCGGTAGCCACCCTCACATAGAACTAATTTTCATACGAGTATAAACTTTTTCGAAGCCTAATTTGATTTGTTTTAAAATAGGTTTAAATATCAGTTCTCGTTATCTTACCTCTTAATATCCACCGAATATTTATAGTATTAAATTTCAGGGTAAGAGAAAGTCGTGTGAGTGACACAAGAAATTATTATTTTATTATTATTATTATTTTTTTTTTTTTTCAATATTCGATTTAAAGTGAAAAAGGGAAATACAGATGTTTATTAAAATAATTGTAGCAGGCGTTCTAATTAAAATACAGGGTGTCCATAAATTATCTTTACAACTTTGAAATTTAATAACTTTTGAAATAAAAAAGATATTCACATTCTGTGTTCTGCAGTTATTAGTGTAACTCATAAAGTTTTTTTTGCACCTTGTGGACTGTTGATCTGGGTATTTCTAATTGTGTAGCAGCCGAACGAACTGATTTTTTTGGACTGCACTGGAATGCTTCGCGAACCCGCTCTCAACAGTTCCATCACTTGTGCTGGGTCGTCCTGCTCCTTTCTTATGTAACACTGAGCCTGTGGTCATGAAGCTGGTGTGCCATGCACGGATGGTGGGTCTGGATGGTGGCGCCTTGCCAAATTTGGTCCTGCAATTGCATTGAACTTGTGCGTCCGATTTGCTCTCAATGAACCATGCCACACATTGTGCTTTCTCCTGTGGGGTCCACATGCTCAGTTACAACTGGCTAACCAAAACAGAAAAAAAACTTTATGAGATGCACTAATAACTGCAGAACACAGAATGTGAATATCTTTTCTATTTCAAAAGTTATTAAATTTCAAAGTTGTAAAGATAATTTATGGACACCCTGTATAATTTTGAGAATGTGCTGTAATGTACTATAGTGTATAAGTATGCAGTTTTACATTTAAAAAAAAAAAAAATGATATTTTTGTAATTCGAAATTGCTGTGTACAGTTCACTAAAAAAATCTGGTGTATAACAACCACACGACTTCCATTACCTACTACTAAACATATTTTAAACTCTTTTTAGAAATGGTGTAGTAAGAAGACATAAAACTGAAATGACCAATCAGATGCTTATCAGTTTTTCTGTAAGAGCAAATGATACATACAACTTAAAGACGTATAAAGAAGAAAAGAAAATCAGTAGAGAGCCGTTTTTGAAACACTAATTTCTGAAACTTAAAATTGGCCTACTTAAGTAGAACCCCAGTCAATTTTTTTGTAGTAACTAAATGACGTGCAAAACCATTTCTAACAAAATATAAATGTAATAACTAATAAGGACATCTGGAAAGGAGTTTGTGTGGCAAATAAGAGAAAATTTATTACAGCTTTTTTTTTTTTTTTTTGAGATACCGATTTTCAATCAGACTTTTGATTTTCACCAAAACTTAACAAACTTATCTGATAACGGAAACCAAAATTATATATGAAAGGACATCTAGAAAGGAGTTAATAGGGCGAGTTTGAAGAAAATCCATAGAGCCATTTTTTAAGAAACGCACTTGCGAGACTTGCAATTGAGCTACTTGTACGATTTTCAGTTTTTCTGAAGTAACCAATTAATACATACAAAAGGACATCTAGAAAGCAATCGTCAGTTTTGTGATACAGTCTGGCCCCACTTCCGGTTTTCAATATCTCACTTTCTTTTTTGCAGTGTTGTTCATCAGATGTTGGTAAAATAATCTGTGTACTGGATATGTCAAAATTACGCAGTTTCGTCGTTCTGTATATATTCGTTTTGGGGATATGATAATCAGAAGAGCACTGAGCAATTGCCGAACACCACTTTTTTGGACTCAACAGCAGTTTTCTCAACTCAAATTTTACCGTGTCTCTATGGACAACGCAAAATGTCCCTACAATTGATGTTAAAAGTGTCTACTTTTAACATCAATGTGAGATTGTCCATCGGACGTACTTTCCTCCTCAAGATATCCTGAGAATGTCCTAGATACCTCCAAAAAGTCCTTACTTCGTTTCTATATGCTGAAGAAAACTGCTAGAAGTCCTTACGCTTAGGGATAAATCTCTGCTGTTGGCAAAACTGCTCAGCAGACCTCATAGATATAGTAATAAGACATAGATTGATCATTGAGAGGGGAAACGTGATACCTTTTTAAATCGGGAAAAGACGGCCATTTTACTCTCTTATGGATGTATTTCCCCCAGTGAATATACACGGGAATACACATAGTTAATTTAGCAAATAAAATTTATGCACTAAAAGTGAATGAAAAACCCCAGATAACCCCTTTTCTTTTCGATTTCCTTTCCTTTTATTTTTCTTTTTTTTTACTATACTCTAGTATACTCATGTCTTCACAAAACTGTCTTTCTTTCGGGATTTATTATTATTATACTTCTTTGAGATAAAAATCGTCTGCATTCATCATGAAAAATAATAATTTAATAAATTTTTTGTATTGCGTAAATTTGTATAGGATTATATATGGAAGAAAGTCTTGTGGTGGTCACAACATACGAGTTATATATTAAAACTTTCGCGGCTGCTAGCTACATTTAAAAGAATTTTGAGAATTCTATATTACTTACGAATATAATATCTTAAAAAATATTAAAATTTAAAAAAAGTATTCCATTAAATATGAAAACAGTTGTTATCTCATAATAATAACAAAGCAACTGATTATAAAAATTATATTTTTCATAAATTACTTGAATATAACTTATTTATGGAAACTTACCCCATTTCTTTTCCTATATATTTATTAGAACACTTAAAAGCCGCGCAATATTTCGGCATTTTCAAAATTCATTATCATTCTATTCTATTACTGTTTCCGAGTTTTAACTCTCTAATGGCTGATGCCAAAAAACTTTTTCGGCATCAAAAATATTTGCTCGTTAACATGGGGATGGTAGATCTATATAAATTACTATATCTATGGCAGACCTTAAAACATATAAATCAGGTGAAAACCGGACTTGACCGGATAAAATATTTTCATTACCTACAGTAGTCGGTTTCATAGATATAGTAATAAGAGATAGATTGGTCAGCGAGAGGAAAAAAGTGATACCTTTTTTTTTTCGGGAAAAGTCACTCTAATGGCCCCGAGTAAATTACACACAGGAATACACACGGATAATTTAGTAAATAAAATTTATGAATAATTTACTTACCAAAGGTGAATGAAAAACTCCAGATACAGTTTCAAATTCATTTTTCTTTTTATTCTTTTTTTCAATACTCTCTAATGGCTGATTTTAGAACTGTTTTTTCGGCATCAAAATTTTTTGCTTGATAACATGGGGATGATAGATCTATATATATTACTATATCTATGGTCGGTGTATGTAAGTAGAAATATATTGAAGAGTGGTTTATTATTATTATTATTATTATTTATTAAAAATGTTTTTAGTTATTAGAATATAATTTCTTTTACTTTAGTAATAAAAAATGTTACTAATCATAAATCCATTTCTCTTTTCAAAAACTTTCTTTAATCAGCATTGACATATTTGATAAATTACATTACTTTCGGTCAAGAAAAACCAACATGTCGGCTTCACTCTGAAAAAGTATTTTTAAAACATTTATATCAAAAGATTAAAAAAAAAAAAAAAAACCTTAGAAATTACATTTACTCAAATTTTCAATATTACAACTACATTTCAAAATTGTTAGACACGCAACGTTACTTCTTTTTAGTTATCGAGCTAGTTTCTCCTAGAAAGTAAAAAAAAAAATAAGTTCTTCTAAAGGGATGGGAATTTTATGCAAGGTCGAAAAATGCAGTCTCATATTACATAAAAGTAATTCTCGAAAAATTAAAATGCATCATAGGGTCATTATGCACGATGTCGATTTTAAAAAGACGTATAGAATATCTGGGTAATATGAATAAGGTTCTATATGGACTTCCTAAAGAGAATTTATAAATAATGCATGAATGTGTATTTGAATATCATTTTTAGTACGTCATTATGCAGCAAAAAAAAGACGAAGGTTTTTACGATTGTTTCATCAAAGAAAACAGTTTTTACGGAGTTTAAAATCTGGAAATGCTTTAAAAAAAAAAAAAAAAAAAAAAAAAAAAATTCACAATGAAAATGCTTTTTTGTATATTTGTCATTCTTTAAATTCGCCTTCCATTATTTATTATTGTAAGTTTATGGTTTAGAAAAAACATACTTCGATAATTATTGGTCTTAATTTATCCTTTCTTTCTTTTAAGAATGAAAAAAACAAAAATTAAGAATGAAAAAAAAAGAAGAAGAATGAAAAAAAGAGAAAAGAGAATTATTCTTTTAAGAATGAAAAAAAAATCATCTTTTAAGAATGAAAAAAAAACATATATATTCATAAGATAAATATAAGCAAAATACAGAATTTCTTTTCCTTTCACATTCATTTGCAACAATTGTGCTTTAAAATTTCTTCATTTTATTTTACATTTGAACTTAGTTAAATGCCACATTTCCTTAATGCTATTATTATTATTATTATTATTATTATTATTTGTTTTTGAACTTTGTAAAATACCCCATTTTTGCGGTAATTTTTACATATATTGTGTAACATTTTGTCGTTAGTTACATCTGTTCATTTATATATATATTCATATACATTCATATAAACATATTTCCAGCTATAACAATAATAGCTAGTAGCTAATATTTAAACTATTAATTGTGAATATATTTACAGGTAAAGAATAGTGAAACTAGGCAAAGATTTATTTTAGATGCTAATATGATCAATAAATTTATTTATATGAATATGAAATGCTTCTAAATAATTACCAGATAAAAAAAACTTTTTATATACCATGTTTTTAAATTTTCTGTTGAATCATAGTTATAGAACTATATTAGCACTTTATCAATGTGCATAAATTTTTTAAAGTGATCATGACGTCAATTTTTGTGAAATGCATAATTTAATTTTTTATAATTTTTTTATGATAATTGACAATAAAATACCCGAGGATAAAAAATAGTATTCAAACAATATTCAATCACGCGGACTCAGTTCAGTGAACTAATAAAAAAAAAGTTGGTTTTAAAATTAAAATATTAATTCTTTTAGAAAAAAATATATTAGTATCAAGAACTACATTTGCAATTTATCAATGTGTAGAAATTTTTTTAAGTTATAATGACGTCAATTTTTGTGAGATTCCTTTCTGTCATTTCTTTTTGGCAATTTTTGTGAGATGCCTGTCTCGCAATGAAAAAAAAAAAAAAAATTCTAGCATATTTAGTTCAAGAAGTAATGAATAGAATTTCATAAATGTTTATATTTAACTAAGCCATGACATAAATGGCTACACACTTTTAGTGCAAATCGCTGAATGGGTCAAGCTGCTGTGTTGCTATTACTCCCATTTATGTGAAGGCCATATCTCAGCACCTACTGCGTATGATTCCACAAAACTGATGTGTGAGAGGACTGTTATGAAACACTGTGTTGACTTAGACTGGGTGTATACCGCCCGACAAGATGCCATGCTGCAATTTTCAGCCGTGCACGGGAAAGCTGATTTTCTGCGACGCATAAATACAAGAAACTTGAGATGTGAGAAAGCTTTTATTAAAACAAATTCTTAATTAATTTGAGTGTATATCGCTCGACAGGTGTTGCTCCAAATTTGATATGCTAAATGATCATTATGAAAACGAATAGAGACAAAATTTGAGTGTATGTGAAACGACAGGTGGCGCTGTTATTACTAACCATCTCAGATATTTTACATTAATACACCACCACACTCATTGGCTAAAAATTCATCAAACTTAATAAGTAAATTCTTTATTCTGAAAAGCTATGATTAGTTTTTTGTGTATTTCAACCATAAAGTTCCTCTGTTACATAGTATTATATAGAAGAAAATTTTAGTGACGTCCACAGTATACAAAGTAAAAAAAAAAAAAAAAAAAAAGACAAAATATGTAAAATATTTATCAGAATTCGATTTTTTCATTCTTGCAATAGTTGTTTAAAAAAAAAAAAAAAAAAAAAAAAAAAATCTATGTTTTTGTGGGTGCTAAAAAATAAGTAATATCTATTTCTTTAACTTTTTTCACCAGTACTTTCAAAATGGCATTAGTAAGATAAAAGAGGAAAAAATGAATAGTCTTCTAGTAAACGGTTAAAAAGAAACTTTTTTATCGAAGTAATATTTCTTCAAATAGGAGTCTTTAGTGATCTTTTTCAAACACTTTGTAAGTGAAATTTCTCCAATATTTTGTCGATAAAAAAATTCTTTCGGAGTAAGAATTTTAACTGCCGTTCACCGAGAGAAAAATTTCTTTAGTAGTTACTGAAAACTTTTGTGAAATCCTTTACATTTTTTTTCTTTCAAATAGCTGACGTCGACATTTTAACAATAATTAATTTTTTCTTTCATAGAAGTAAAATAGAATAAGCGGTTATTCAACTTGCATTCTAATAAAACATGTCGTTGTTCGTAAAACTTTTTTCTTTCTTTTTTTAAATAATTATCCTTCAAAATTTATCTTCTAACTTTGGATTTACTATATTTCATCCTGTTGAAATTGTATATCGGACTTGCAAGGACTCTGAAAATACTTTTAAAAATTCGTAAAATTAAAATGAAGGAATTGGTATATTTGAATACGGTTTGAGGAAATGCTATCACGAAAGAAAAAATAACTAAATTTAAACAATATCATCTAAATTTAAATAAAAAAACTTAATACTACTCAAGTGATTATAAATTTTTCAAATCTTATTTAAAATAAAATTAATTCTATTTAAATATTCAATTACACTTGCTAGAAAAAAATCTTTAATTATAATTCTTTTTCAGAAAATTATTCAGCTAATAGTTGGTTAGTTGGGTTTTACGTCGCACTAGTGCTGCGCTGATGGGCAATTGGCGACGGTCAAGGACTCACCCCTAGAGGTGGTCCGGAGACATGCCATCGCAATTTTGATCCTCTACGGAAGGGATGGCTCTCTCGCTTCGGTAACCCCCAGAGGTATAATTTTTGATGGGAACATGGAGGACATTGCGGCCACGACATATTTACGTACACCAGCCACCATTAGTGTACACGACGGTCTTTGGCCGGCTCGAGTACCGAACCCCGCTATCTTCCAATTACGAGGCCGGCGCTTTACTGACTGGGCTACCGCGGCCCCTTCACCTAATGATACTTACACATATAGATTCAGTGATTCTTCTTTTAAAAAATACGTTGATTGTGAGTATAGGCACTTAATTATTGATATTTAAATATTGTTAATTGTCCTCATTTAAAGGATATGGTACCAAATTTAGACTTTCTTCTGTATTTATGCACGATTTTTATATGATATAAACGTACTTAATTATGAAATAACTTTGACCTAAAACAAGTCAATAGCTTACTTCAACCAATGGAAACAATTTGTTCTTAATAAACTCTATATATTGCTTTAAAAATGTTAATCATCATTACCTTTCTCTAATAAAAACAAATACTTCAGAATATAACATAAACTAAAGGGTGTCCCAAAATTAACGCAAGATTTGAATTAAATAAAAAACACAGCTTTTTTAATTTAAATTGTTATTATTTTTTATTTATTTATTTATTTATTTGTTTTGAATCGTAAAGTACACATGATAAGGTTATGTATGGAATAACACACAGGGCAAATGGCATCCACTGCTTTGTTGGTACATACGTACTCTTTTGTCGAAATTTTCCATGACCATTTTGCATACATGTCGCTGAATTCCGTTGATGCAGCGTTGAATTTCCCCCTTCAATGCACGCGTGCTTGTGGGCTTGTTGGCATAGACCTTTGACTTCAAATAACCCCATAAAAAAAAAATCCAATGGTGATAAATCACACAATCTAGGGGGTCAATTCTGATCACCGAAACGAGAGAATACACGGCCAGGAAATGCCTCATGCAGTAATTGAATTCTTTCACGGGCTGCATGGGATGTGGCACCGTTTTGTTGAAACCACATGTCGTCCACATCAACATCATGCAATTTAGGCAGAAAGAACTCTGTTATCATGTCGCGATATCGAGCACCAAGTAATATTCACTTCTTGATCTGCTTCGCTTTCGAAAAAGTATGATCCAATGATGCCTCCCGCCCAAAATCCGCACCAAACAGCGACACGTTGAGGGTGCATTTGTTTTTCGACAATCACATGTGAGTTCTCTGAATCCCAAATTCGGCAATTTGGACGATTAACAAAGCCATGGAGGAGAAAATATGCTTCATCGCTGAAAATGATTTTGTTCGAAAAATCGACATCCACTTGTTGATGTTCAACAATCCATTCAATGAACTCTCTTCACTGTGGTCGCCAATTGCCCATGTACGCAGCACTAGTGCGACGTAAAACCCAACCATCCATCCTCTCTTCACTGTACATGGTCATTAGGCTTCAGTTCTTGTGTCAGTTGAACTTTGTAAGTATCGAGATGCAGATCTTCAGTGAGTATACGCTGTAGAGAGCTTCTTGAAATTTGCAATTCTTGTCCACGACGCCAGATTGACGTTCCTGGACTTTCACCAACACTCTCACACACTGCTTCGATAATGACATTTGAACGGCTTCCTTTTGGACAACCAGTGTGTTTAGCATCACCAATTGATCCAGTCTGCCAAAATTTTTCAATTATTTTCTTCACAGTTGAGGAAGTTAAATCACTATTCCGACCATATTTTGTACGAAATTTTCGAACTGTGGCCGCCAGACTTTCATTATTTTTTAAATATTGTTCAACAATGAAAACACGTTGTTCTATCGTGTAATGTTCCATGTTTACTAACCCTAAACTATCAAGTTTTTTTTTTTTTTTTTTTTTTTTTTTTTTAATAGGGTTGCCAAAACTTTACTGCACCAAGGGGGGAAAATTCAAATCTTGCGTTAATTTTGGGACACCCTTTAGAACAATATTTTGCAATTACCTATGTCGTTAAATCACCAAGCAATTATGCTATTATGTGCGAGTCTTTTATCATAAAATATTAAATACCTCTCTCTCTATCTTGTAATTACAATTTTGAGATAACATCTAGTTATACTATAATTAATAATCGCCGTATTCTTTTATTTTTTCTTTTCTTTCTTTTAATTTTTTTAACTTCTTAATCTCTCTATTGAAAATTTTAATTACTTGTATTTGGTACTAATACCTAAGTTCCATAAAACATATATTAAATTGCGCACTGTTACTATAAAATGCAATAATTACAATAACCATGATGAAATATACTTCTAAATATTATAAATCAAATTTATTCACTTACCCTTAAAACTGATAACAGTCATTGGTAGAAAACAGCTATTAATAAATTGATCATCTAAAAATATTAAAAATTTGAATAATATTCAGACTTTTGATTTTCAAGATTTATTTAATAATATTAAACTTTCAGACCTTTATGATATAAAAATTCATTATTTAATAAATTTAAGGATGAAATACAAATTTATAAGTCATTCTAAATAATTTTATAATTAATAATAATTATGTAATATACAACAACCAAATTTATCATAAAAAATTTGGTCGCTGCTAGGCTGAGGTCGCCTAGATGCCTCTCTTCTGGTTGGCCACACATCAACGCCATTAACATAGCAGCCATTCTATGCCATTGCTCCCCGTTGCGCCCCGCCAGGAGACTTGCAGCTCCTGCAACATGTCTCAGGACTGTACTAGTGCTTACCATTATTCAAGGCACATCAAACGCCATCGCCAGGAGACCTTTCAACTCCTGCAACGTGGCTGGACGTTAAGTCCGGTTTCGACTTGAGCTCATTCGGCGGCTTCTATTCAGAATCCTTTGATGTAGTGAGCCGAGATCACCGAAGCTCAAAGCCTTCGAACGGGGCTATTTCTAACCCCCTGCTGAGATAATTGTAGGGGCCGGGGTAGATATCTTTGTCAATTTTGCATGCTTTCCTTTGAGGCAACTGCGCAATCTGATAAGAAAGGGCTACAACTGATGACAAGACATTTGGCTCTTTGTGTCGGAAGCGTAATTAATGACGTTTTGAGCGTTGATCTTGAGCTAAAGTGGATACTGGCCTTTAAACTAGAACTCGCAGCGACTAGAACGGGCATAACCAGTTTTTGTGTTCATCAGTACTTAACCTTGCCCGCCCTGCACAAGGCACATCAAACGCCAACGCCAGGAGACTTATCAACTCCTGCAACGTAGCTGGACGTAACACCGACTCTCACTCCAATATAGTCAACTCGCTGGTCGGTATGACGGCGGGGCCGTCCACCTGATCTGACATCCTGGAATATCATGGTCGTCCGTGAGACCTCCGTTAGCTGGCCTAAGCCAGGGTCCGGGGGAGACCACGGGGAGGTGGAGGTCCTCCGACAACTGTACCACTCTAGCCTGTCTCCCGGTCTCCTAACCCCCTAAGGGATTGGATTCGGGACACCAGGGGGCACCTCAACCGCTGCGATAGTAGGGACCCTATATAGAGAGAGACTGGACATTGACCGAAAGTCGGCCATCTTAGTGCCAATTCGGAGCGATCCCCGTAGAACGCAATGCTTTTTTCTTCTTGATTGACGCTTTACTATACAACATAAATGAAAGTAAATTGTGCTAAATTTGTGCAGAAAGTAATGCAGAATATAAATATGTAATTTTTTTCGTCTTAGAGAAAAAGAATTTGAAGAAGAACGAATTTTGTTTTAACCTTTGACATGGTTACTTTTTCAATTCCTATCGGAAAACTGAGGAATTTTTTGTTGTATATTTCTATATTAAGCAAAATACGTTGATTGTGAAAGCAATTCTACCTTAGTGAAAGTAATTCTACCTTATTTTTTCTGAGGACATACATTCTGTATAATAAAGTTAGAAATTTTTTAACAAAAATATGGTAATCTTAGTTTTTGTGAAGTAATTCATGAATAAATGTAAAACTACGGCAGAAGAACAGAAATTATTTTTTATTATTTTATAAAAATATTTACGTAATATTTTTTGCAAGCTAAAAATACATATTTTATTTATTTCAATTACGCATTATTAATAATACTGACTTAGCTAAATATTAAAAATAAAAATTTTATTAATAATAATTTGTAAAAATATTAACTAATATCTTTAGAAATTAAAGAAATGTTTTTATTTATTTTATTTACATTTGCTTATTTCATTGTTTTTTACTTATTTAAATATTATTTATAAAATTTATTATGGCAATTATTATTTAAAAGAAATTTATATTTCATATGTTAGTAAATAATATACACCTTATTTTCTTTATTTTTATTAATTTATTATAAGAAATCTGATACATTTTGCGTACTAGCAAAAAAAAAAAAAAAAAAAAAAAAAAAAAATTATATAGTTATTTTAAATATGTATTTTAAAATATATCATATTAAATATATATCTAACATATTAAATGTATTGCACAACAGAACTTGAAAACTAATAGCTAGCAAATAAATAATGTAATTATCTCATATGTTAGGAAATAAATACGTAAAACAGCATGCAATAAGAGAATTCAAAGTATTTAAAGCATGATATAAAATAAATAATTATGCATTTTTATCTTTTAAAAGTATTCCAAAATTAAAGCAAATTATCTCCCAACAGAGTAAAAATGTAATGAATAAGTTCTTTTTCGATTATGATGTAAAATTATCAAAATTTCTTCTCAGCGTAATGATAAGCAATGGAGCAACTGGCCCTAAAATGGAGAATTTCGTCAAAAAGCCGGCGTGCCAATGTCCAGTCTCTCTCTATCGAGGGTGGAGGGTCCCTATGCGATAGGTAAAGGAAATACTGCCCGAGCATGTATTGCCATCGGAATTATGCATGTAGGCAAAATTTCAGCTTATTCTTGAGACAGGAAGTAGATTAAAATTCAAAAACAAATTTGTGTGAACCAAAACTTATTTATTTATTTATTTATTTATTTTTTTTTTTTTTGTAAAAAAAAAAAAAAAAAAAAAATAAGTTTAAGCCAAAACCTTCACAACCTTTATCAACTTTGTTTTTCGTTTATTTATTTATTTATTTATTTACTTATTTACATTTTTTTTTTTTGTGTGTGTGTGTGTGTGTGTGTGTGTGTTTTATATACATATTTCCTTCTTTAACTTTTTCGGCAAATGTAAAAAATTGCATGCTGTGTGCTTACGTTATTACTGGTATTATTAAAATTGCAAATGCGCCTATAACATCAACTTTATTTCATCATTAAAGTATTCATTTCTTAAACATTTAATTACATAATCGTTTAAGAAAATAAATACTTTTCAATAAATAAATAAATTCATTATAAATTTTGAAATGTCCTAATAAATGTTGAAGAATTTTATTACTGAGAATATCTTAAGAACCCTAGGGTACGATTCGAATCCTTTGTAGAAAAATTAACAATATTGTTACATATATTATTGATAATTTGAAGCAAAATTACATTATAGAGAAATAAAGTAAAAATGATTCCCCCATAACAAAATTAAAGTTTTCTGACATTCACTTTTAATTAAACTAATTGAATGTAATTTCTAATGACTCAATTTTCTTATTATTCACCAGAAATTACATTAATATTATTCTCTTAAATTCGTTGCGTCAACACAGACTGATATGTCTTTCTTTTAACGAGTAAATTTTGTTATGTTATTCACCGTAACCATGACAATATCGTATTTGATTGTTGATCAATTATGAATTAAAAATTAATAGTCGTAATTATACAGCAATCCTCGTGTACCCTACAGTAATTCCAATTATTGTATATGTAATATGCATGATTCTTAATGTTTACTTATTTTTTCCCAGATTGAATTTACGATTTTTTGGCCACCACAAAACTTTCTACGAAATCTTTCTACATAACAGGGGTCACCTAACAGTTAAAATATTAGATCTAGCGGGAAATTCTGTCATTTTAACCCATTAATGTCCACTACTTAATTTATTTTAAAAATTACTAAACTAATTTTAAAAATGGCTTTTAGACTCATAGCTGATCATAAATATTTAAAAAATACAAAATTAGCATTGCTCCTTTTCGAGAAATTTTTGGTTTGAAACATCTATAATTCAAATAATATTTAATTCAAAACACAAAACACTTTGTAAGTATACATTATCGATTACAAATCTGATAAAAGTTGTTTCAGGTGAAAATTATAGTCCAGCTCTTCATTAAATGAAAAAAAAAAAAAAAAACTAGACATAAACGCATCATCAAACCAGCAATTCGCACTCGCGCACACTAAGAAACTTCAAGTGACTTATGCATTCAGCTTCCTTTGAAGCATTATTTGTTAAATTTTTGAATAGTGCTGCTATCCGCAGAGGAGAAAAGGAACTGAAGTTTAAAACCTGATAAAAACAAGGAGGAAATGTTTAAAAACTGCTGCATAAAAATTGTTAAATTATGTCAAATATTTGGTTTCTCTGCGAAACCAATGAACGTTAAAGAGTTAAAATAATAAAATGACGCCAGAAATTTTTGTTTAACAATATTTATAAGGTACTTTACCAATTATCATCTTAAACGATACCCGTAAATACCTTAAATATTATCCAGAATATTTTTTCCGGTATCATTTTAATTCAAAAGCACAGAACTTTCCGATAGACCTAGTACATAGAAATTAACCAACGTAGTTTTTCAAAATAAATATCTTGCAGATGTAATTTGGAGTAATTTTAACCTCTAGATTCTGAGATATAGCCACATGAAAAATCGAAAGATGTAGATAGCGCACCTATCGTCTTATATACACATAAATTTAATGAACATAGTTCTTTTTATAATAGGACACATATGGCTAATGTTTACAGGCATAAAAATCATATTCTATATGTCCTCCTTCACTAGAAATTGCAATTTTTAAACGAATTACCCCACCGTTGACGAGTTACATCAGCTTCAGTCGACGGTTCTTGCTTGAGGAAAAATATCTTCACCAATAACGTTTTATTCACCAAGACATCATCGCAGTTAAAACTTCACGTATGCACAAGTAGGAGGCCAAATAAGAAATAAGCTATGTTAATCGTAAAACCGTCCAATTTATGGAACTCTGATTTGCATATTTCGCATTAAACATCCATGCAGTGCCCTCTATCGACGAAAAATTTAACTATTTTTTCTTTATTAAAAAAAAAAATAAATAAATAAATAAATAAATCCCCCTTCAGGAGATAACTTTTTCGCAAACCGCGTTCTATTCTACCAATTCCTTCAATTTTTATGAATTTTTAAAATGTCTACAGACTTATGGGACACCCTGTATATATACTACTGGCCAATAAAATTGCTACACCAAGAAGGAATAATAATAACGGAATGAAATTTGTTGGACACACACATTATAGTAGGAAGAACAATTGATTAAAATTTTAGGAAATTTGGAGTGATATGTACTGAGAAAACAGTACATAAAGCAGCGACCTCTATGAGCAATAACAGCACGTATCTGCCTAGGCATTGAATCGAACAGTGATTGGATGACATGTATGGGTAGAGCACTTCATGAAGTTTTAACACGATGCCTCAATTCATCGATTGAAGTTACTGGTGAGTGGTGGGGGGCCAGTCGCTTTTCAACGATTAAACAGTCATTTTCATTGGTGCGAGATCAGGAGAACGCGCTGGCCAGAACAACAGTCGAACACATTCTGTATCAAAGAAGGTCCGTACAATACAAACAACTTGCGGTCGTGCATTATCTTTCTTAAATCTTGCGCTACGTACGCCTCGAATACAGGGCAGAGGGGCTGGCCTTAACTCATCAGTAATTTAATGGCCGCTGTTCAGAGTGCCAGGAATACGAACATGAAGTAATCGAGACGTGTATCCAATAAGAACCCATAACATCATTGCGAATGATGGACAGTATGATGATGTCGAATCCCAGCTGGCAATGTGCATTATTCATAATGCCGTTAAATACGGATAAGGCAATCTTGATGCTGTAAACAAGATTGCGATTTGTCTGAAAAGTGATTTCACGCCATTCCTGCGTCCAGGTTTATCGTTGATCACAAATTAATGGCGCCCATATCAGTGATGCAGTTTTGAGGGTAATTAGAATTTTGGAAGCCGCATACTGAGTCAACACCTGGGTTGATGGTATGTGGTACCATTGGATACACGTCCAGGTCACCTCTTGTTTTCATTTCCGCCACTCTGAATACCAGCCATTACATTTCTGACGAGTTAAGGTCCATCGCTCTGCCCTATGTTCAAGGCCTCCGAAGCGCAACATTTAAGCAGGACAATGCACGACCGCAAGTTGTCCATATTGTCTGGACCTTCATTGATGCCGAATGTGTTCAACTGTTGCTCTGGCCAGCGCGTTCTCCTGATCTCGCGCCAGTGAAAATGACTGTTTAATCGTTGAAAAGCAACTAGACCCCCACCACTCACCAATAACTTCGATCGATGAAATGTAGCATCGTGTTAAAACTTCATGAAGTGCGCTACCCGTACATGTCATCCAATCGCTATTCGATTCAATGCCTAGGCAGATGCGTGCGGTTATTGCTCACAGAGGTCGCTGTTTATGTACTATTTTCTCAGTACATATTACTCCAAATTTTCTGAAATTTTAATCAATTGTTCTTCCTACTATAATGTATGTGTCCAACAAATCAGTTATTATTATTCCTTCTTGGTGTAGCAATTTTAATGGCCAGTAGTGTGTGTATATATATATATATATATATACACACACTACTATATATATATATATATATATATATATATATATATATAATGTGTGTGTATAATTAAATTCAAGGTCAGGGTTTATTTTATAAAGTGTTTCTATAGTGGAAATATATTAGTGATTTTAAAATTAAATATTAAATGTAATATTTCATTACTACTTATATTTTTGTTATTAATAGAAACATAAGCTTTTCGTTTATATTCCAAGTAAAAATACATGTCGTAATAATACTAACAAAGAATTTCAAAGTGCTTTTTCTTTTCAAATATTTTACTGCAACTATTTTAAGAAGCTTATGAAAAGGACGAAAACATGGTTCCCGGATGGTAGTAAAATACTTATATTCTAAACATAAATCAATGGGGAATACGTCTCAAAGTTTAAATACTTCCGATACTTTCTATAAAATAAAAATAATATCTGCTTTGAGAAGAATCCCATGCATAACGCTTTGGGTAATTGTTTAGCCTTGCATCCTAAGCTAACATTCAACTCCTTTCACTAAATATTGTTTATGCACTGGTTGCATGATTTTCCTAATAATAACTCAAGAGATTTGGGTTGCTATGGGAACGTAAAAAGGGCAATATGGCTTAGTGAGAAGTAATCCTTAAAAGTTACTTACAATCAAATAACTCTGAAGTACATATAGCAGTGCTTAACTTTATTACTTTTAATAATGTATCATTTTACTGAACTGTTTACTTTTGTTATAAAGTTGGTGCATTTCAATTCGATTTTAAAATATGAATGTGGTACTATTTAACTTGCTTTTGGGAATTTTTAATCTCATGAATAATTTGTTTAAAGTTTCATTTTGCAAATGCATCTATATATGTAAATTATTATATCTCGCCCAAAAAATTTTCGAAGACTTTTAAAATATCAAAAGAATTTCTATGGAAATATATCATTAAAAAATATATATATATATATATATATATATTTTTTTTTTTTTTTTTTTTTTTTCCGAACATACTATGTAAGGAAAGTATTGTAATCATGACAAAAGTTTGACTTTGAGATTTTGGTGTATCTATACGTTTTGGAGACACTGAGTTCAATTTTTCCTATTTTTACGGTGATGTATGTATGTGTGTGTATGCATGTGAGTGAACATAATAACGTCTAAACGCTTTAATTGATTGAACCGAAAGTAGTTACGTATGTTATAGGTCACCGTAGCACGAACACTATAGATTTTGATGAATCTACCCTAGTACCAAAATTTAATCGACCATTGAACGGCCTGTCATCGACGACTGATGAACTTGTGAACGGCCGATACTCGAAATCTCATCAAGAGCGATGATTCTCATCGGGAGTTGATCTAAAATGTTTCATCGGGAATAGTTCAATCCGATAATCGGAACCTGGTGAATATTAGAAGCTGATCCGATAAAAATTCGATGGAAACACACGATTTCTACTGAATTTTCACGTGATTTATCATCGGTTCGATAGCTTTTTTCGGTAACTTTTTCTTCATCGAAAACCAATCGTAGATACTGCTCGAAATGATATGTCCTTGCTATTACTCGAGCAAATTTCGAGAAATCGATGAAAGGCCGAGAAAAATACGATGGATCAATGCTGCTTGGGTAGCACTTACGGATTTTTACAGAGACACAAAGAAAAGTTCTTTATCATTATGACCTATAGGCTATAGGCTATAAATTATTTGAAGTGCAGTAGCGTTAAATGCCTAATTCGGTTGAGCTGATTGATTTCAGACTATTTTTACTTTAATGTATTTAAAAACCGTTAATTACTCAATATTCGGAAAGTCGGGTGGTGTCACTCCAGATTTTTTTTTTTCCTCATATACCTAAAGTCTGCAATATTTGGTTTAGAAAAATGCATTTTTTTCCCAAATAATTCGATTGAAGGGATGAAATCAAATAAAAAGCCCGTTAATTATTTAAATGTTCTATTCAATGTGGTTGCCGCGGTAGCCTGGTCGGTTAGAGCAGCGAGTTCGTGATCGAAAGATTGCGGGTTCGGTCCTTGAGCCGGTCGAAGACCGTCTTGTACGCTTATGGCGACTGGTGCACGTTAAAAAACTCCGTCGTAGTCGCAAAGTCCTCCAAGTTCCCATCAAAAATTATACCTCTGGGGGTACCGGAACATGCGTTTAACTCGCTCTGATCCGGATCAAAATTCGAGTTCCTGTTGTTTGGCTGGTGCTGCCATCTTCCACCAGCTTCTGGAGCTAAAGTCGTACTTCCTCCCTATGAGGCGCTCCTAATTAACGGAAGACGCACCCCTCATGCCTTAAAAAAATCCGTTCAGTTCCACTACCGGGGCTCGGAATTTCCGAGTGGCATACGACAACAACAACAACAACATTCAATGTGGTTATGGAGAAAACAAGTTTCAGGAAAATAAATAAATAAGCAGATTATGTATTTTCCTCGCTGCTTCTAATCGACAGATGAAACATCGTATTCAGGTTATTGTAAATAACAGAATGTATGAAACGTCTATAAAATAACTGAGAAATACAGGGAATAAAATTTATTTGGTCGAGATATTTTTTGTGAAAACTGAATCGGCAAGAACTTAATTAACCTGGCCATTATCGACGAACTGTCAAAACCTTGTAAAAAACGAAGTATTCTGCTGTGGGAATCAGACGTGTAGGAAGAAATGAGAGATTTAAAATTGTATTTGCTCATTGCTCTTTTTTTTTCTTTTTAATTTTGTTTTAAACAACATTTTTCTTTCTTTCTTTTTTATTTTAGTTGTAATCACTGGGACAACATCCTTCATGATTTTTCATTTTAAATTTTACAGTGCGATTAAAAAAAGAAGAAGAAGAAAAAGAAGTGTTGTCATTCGAAAATTTGTAAATACTGTAACCGTAAATATAAGAACTGAACTTTCGTGTTTTGCTTAATTCTTACGCTCATATCTTAAAATATCTAAATCCAAATCCAACGTACATGTCATTTTCTTGAACAATACGTAGGGGGCGGGAATCATATACTGATTTATTTTTATTTATTCATTTTTTTTTTTTTTTTTTTTTTTTTTTTAATAATAACCTTGTATTTTGTATGAGTACATTACAGAAATCAGTTCTAATAAACGCTCTAATAAATTATTTCACAATAAATTATTCCCATATAGATTTATAAAAAGTAATACTAAAATAGAAAATATATAATATTAAATGTGATATCTATACATATTTTAATATGAGACATTTTCTTTCTCCCTTTTTTAACACTTTCTAACAAGGTTAAAAAGTGTTAATGACTTCGGTTTGCCTGTCTGTCTGTCCGCGCTTCAACTACCGCAAATATTCACGGAATTTCTTGAGACTAATATATGTTATTCAGGTTCACTATCAAATGTTCCGTATTGAAAATGGAGTGAATAGCACCACTACTACTTTGTGTACAGGGACACTCCAAAGTATTCCAAAGCATTGCATTCTATAACAGGTATTTCTATAAGCCACGTTTTAAAATCTTTGCTTTGCACAAATCTTAATGAAATGGAAATATGTTATTCAAGTTCACTGTCAGATATTTCCCATTGAAAATGGATTGAATACCACCACTGGTTTGTGTACAGGGACACCCGAAAGTATTCCAAAACATTGCCTTCTATAAGAGGTATTTCTATAAGTCAAATTTTAATAACTTTACTTTGCACAAATCTTAATGAAATTAAAATATGTTATTCATAGGCGCAAAAGAATGTTTTCTATAGAATATAATACGATCAGCATTAGATTTATAGGGCCACGCAAAAGTATTCAGTTACATTAAGGGCTATTATTCGAAATTATCTGGAATTCCATTTTCGTTTATAGTAAACGTTTTTAACACTTTGTAACAATTTTTAACTGTCACTATGATTTCAATTTTTGTATGTGTTTGTCCGATTGTCCATATTTTTTATGTGTCTGTGTGCCCGCCCCCAGCGTCCTTAAATATTTTAAGAATTTTAAAATATGTATATGTGTTATTCAAATTCATTATGGAATGTTTCCTATTTAAAATTGCATTAATAGGTTCTGTACAACTGGTTTGTGTACAAACACACCCAAAAAAATTCCAATGCATTGTTCTTTAGGATAGATATTTTTTATAAATCACATTTGAATAACGTTCTACTGTAAAAATCATGAGGATATTGACATTTATTGATAATGTGCTAAAAAAAGGTTTCCTATAGAATATGATATGGTTAACTTTCAGATTTACAGGGCTACACTAAAATATTTAGATATGTTAAGGGTGCATGTTCTTTTGCGTTTAGTATTTTTAACACTTTCCAACAATGTTTAAGAGTTATTATCAGTACAGTTAGTCTGTTTGTACGCCTTTCAGTCCTTCTGTCTGTCAGTTGTGTGATGATGTAGGTGAAGAACATTGAAAGGTATACGATACAAGAAGTACGTACGGTTGGAATGTGTTAATAATCAATGCGTACCGCATGATTTTTCGTTCTTGTTTTTATTGACTATATTACTTGTATTAATGAAAATGGTTTTGTTTAGAAAAAAATGTTTCCTTTTTTATACAACATAACTCGGAAAAATATCAATACATTTTTAACACGCTTTTATTAGCTTCAGCTGTATGTATGTTTGTATGTATGTTTATAACCACTCTGGGAGCAAACAAAAAATCTATATTGTAAAAAAAGACATTCCCTACGTGAACGCTGTGTCTGTGACGTAAAGCTCCGGGCTACGAACCTAAAGGTCTAGCGTTCGAGCCCAGTCAGGGGAGATATTTTAAAAATGGTTTTTGTTTAATTCTAAATTATTTAATTAAAGATTTAAGTGTATGTAAATATTATGGTGCGTCACTCACACGATTTTCTCTTACCCTGCATTTTAATGCTAAGATCGATATTTTGTGCTTTTTAGTTCGCATTTTTATAAAAGCGTTTTCTTTAATTTTTTTTAAAGTATCATTTTATTATATGTAAATTGTTAGCTTCCTACACCTAAATTTTAAACTATTATACAATGATAAAACTTCCGAAAAGGAATTATAGATATAATTCTTGAAATTGGTATACATTTCACAGAAAAAAAATAAAAATACTTTTAAAATTTCTTTTCTTTTCTAGCCTCACCACTCCAGTTTTGCTGCCAAAATCTGCATAATTTTCTGAGTTATTTATAGATTTATTTGGCAAGCATAACATGTATTTGCGCACGATACGTGAGGGAGGATTTTCAAAGTAGCATCTGCCAAAAAAACTCTATTTCAGCTTAAGCAAAAAAAAAAAAAAAAAAAAAAACAGCCAAAATTATTCCCTTTTTTTTTTTTTTTTTTTTCCCCCAATTTCAAATAAGAGTTAAAGCAAAATTCAGTATTCCAATTCTATTTTAATGTTTCTTTTTTGTAAGATATAATAAATATAAATATATATATATATATATATCAATATATATATATTCCAAAAAAATCTCTTAAAATATCTAAAGTGACTAAAGATATTAAAAAGTATCATTTCATGAATTTAATGTTTTTCAAAAAAAAAAAAAAAAAAAAAAAATGAATAAAATAAAATCAGTAAATATATTTTAATACAGTAAACGCCGCTTATTAAATTCAATGGTTACTAAAATCAGTCGCTTAATGTGATCAAATTGCCAGGACCACAATCAATTCTATACAAAATATTATACTTTTAAAACCGCTGCTTAATACAACCAGAATCGCTGGTTAATAAACTCAAAAAAATCTTTTCAGTATCAAAAATGTCATTTATGCAAGCTAAATATTTTTACTTTCCGAACACTATAGTGAGGAAAGTATTGTAATCATGTCAAAAATCCGAATATGATATTTTGATGTTTCTATACATTTCGAGGTCCCCTGAGTCCGTTTGCACTATTTTTATGATGATGTATGTATGTGTGTATGAATGTATGTGTGTGTATGTCTGTGAGTGAACACGTTAGCGTCTAAACGCTTTGTTCGAATAAGCTGAAAGTTGGTACGTATATTGTAAGTCACCATAGTACGAAACCTATTGATTTTGGTAAATCTAGCACTTATAGTTTTTTTACAGGGACACTAGGAAAAATTCTTTATCATTATGGCCTATGGGGCCAAATTTTTAAAAGTGCGATAGCATCTAAACGCCTTATTCAATTGAGCTGAAAATTTATATGAATATTATAAATCACTGTTGCATTAACTGTAAGCATTTTCGTGAATCTAGCATTTATAGGTTTTTACAAGGACACAACGAAAAATTCTTTATCATTATGATCTATGGGCTCAAAGTTCAGTAGCGTTAAATAAAACATCGTGTAATATATGGAGAAAAATACTCAAACACTCTATTATTGTTTTCTCTCTTTTGTTTGTTTAACAACTCCTCTTTCTTTACTTTATCTACAAAACTGTTAATTACTCAATGTTCAGAAAGTCGAGTGGAGTCACTCCAGATTTTTTTATTTACACTAGGATTTTTTTTTTTTTTTTTTTTTTAATAAAAACGAAAATAGAACACAACAATCACTCCGTTATCTCTCTTCGTCGAAAATTTTATAAATAGTTGAATTAAGCATGCACCATAGCTTCTCTTAGTTAATAATTGCAAGCGAAGTGTTCTTCAAAGCGCAGTTATAAATTACAAATCTGATTTTATTTGCAAGTGATAATTTTTTTTTAAATTTTTAAATATTAAAAGACAATATTTCTAGTTATTATTTTAAAATAACTAAAAAGCAAGTGGTTTAAACGGAAAATTTTTAAATTAAAAAAAAAAAAGCGTGAACTTTTTGACAAAGTAATGAGGATTTTCCTCAAAGAAAAACGTATCGGAACTTAGGATAGGATGTGTTTAATTCACTTATTTTGAAGAAACAATTAATAAATTATCAGTCAAAAAGAAATTAATAATGTTTATTAATTCCATTATTCGGTACCTTTTGAAATTTCTTTCCAAATTCAGGAAAGTAATACCTTTTTCTTGAGTGCAGGAATGTTCGCCGGTTATAGAAATCAGTCGCTTAATAAAATCGCTTTGGCTCAGAACGAATATGATTTTAATGAACGGCGGGTAATGTACTTTAAAAGAAAAATCAATTATTATATCCCATTCTTTTAAGAATTATTTCTCATATTTTGTTGTTTTAAATTTCTTATATATTTAATAGAAGAAAGTATTGAACTCACGAAAAGTTACAGTTTTCTGTTTTCTATGGACTTGTAAGTTTTCAGATGTCCTGAACACAATTTGATTATTTTTAGAAAATGTCCGTCTGTGTCCAGCTGTAGCTTGAGAATTAATAGGATGATATTCATAATTTATATTTCACCTTGAAAAATATTGCTTGTTAATTTGTGCGTATCTTTCAACAGGGGGCGCTGTCATCCCGTTTTATAATCCTTTTAAATGCGGCAGAAAATGACAAAATTTCATATCCATGTATGTAATAAGAATTATTTTTAATTTATCAATGTGATTGTTAATATGAAATAATAGTAATGATATTTATAATAATAATTGTTAACCACAATAAACTCTGTTGTTTTAACAAAACATAAGAAAGTAAATAAATAAATAAAAAAGAAAAAGAAAAAGAAAAAAATTAAATGCTTTTTGATTGAGATGTGGTCATTTGGGCAGAAAATTTACTTTATTTTGTTACTTAGAAGCACAGGTCTGTGCGTCTAAAGTACGCAAGCGAAGTGGTGACGTCACATGACCATCAGTGGATGCAAGAAAAAGATTCCCTATGTTAATCGTGATAAAATTTGAATTTTAAATTTCAAAACTCTCGAAAAAAAAATGGCAAACTTCCATATTCTATTGAAAACATAAAAATTTCATTTCAGAGGATGATATTTACACAATAAATATTCAACTAATGTATTAATTAAAAGGAAAATTTTAAATATTCTACCATAATTTGAAGTCAAATTTGTTTTCAAATGTCTAAATAAAGTATCTGATATAAGATACTAATATGTTGCAGCGGAATAGATTTCATATCTGACGTCCTTGGCGAAAAAAAAAAAAAAAAAAAATCGCCAGCTTATCTGGTAAATATATTTAATTCCTTTCAAAAATCATGGTTATTTTAAGAATTTATATTAAAGAGTAATGAATAATATGAAACAATATTTCGTACAATACATATTATGAAAATATACATCTGCAAGTATACTTTCGTAATACGTTTTTGATCGCCAAATAAAAAAAACGCAAAGGACGACAGAGTTTTGAAATTTAAAACTCAAATTTTATCAATTTTACAGCAAAAATAATTAATCTAACGCATGCACACAATAGCTAATATATATCTGTACTCAAATAAGGGGATTAAAATTGGGAAGTCATTTCCTTCGATTTTTAAGAATTTTTTACAAAAAATCCAATGGGCGATTAACACAGAAAATATTTTTCTTGCATCCAGTGACACACTTCGCTTGCGTGTTACTTTCTTTCGTTACTTATATTTTCCTGATATGGAAATCGTCTGCAATCTTCATTAAAATAATTTTTATGATAATATTTGTTATAAATAATTTGCACTATGTTAATTTGTGTAGGAAAATATAGAAGAAAGTTTTATAGAGAACACAATATAAGAGTTTTTAAAGTTCTAGATGCTTTATTCAGCGAATCAGTATTATTATTATTTTGTAAACCAAATAGCAGCATTATAGACATTCTGTAGGCAACATATATTAGAGAAATAAACGGCTTTAACTATTTTAATGAAAATTAGCGGAACGGAAATATTTGCGCATTCAAACCGATTTCGCTTGTTATCTTCGACAAGAAAATTAGCTTTATCTCGTAATTCGCTCTTCGCCGGAAGAGAAAAGCAATGCAGAAAATAAACGATTTTAATGTTTTCGATGAAACTGATGGGGAGAGGATTTTGACGTATGTAACTTAATCTGATAGGGTGTTATTGCTAAGAAAATTAATTTTTACTGGTAACCCGCAATCCAGACATCGAGACAAAATCATTACAAATAAATAAATAAATTTCCCCATTTCTATTATCCTGGTGTGATTTTGTGTGTGTTTAAAAACCAATCCGATAGGTTGTTAAAAAAATTAATTTCTATGAAAAAGAATTTTCACTAGTAAACTTTGTTCAGAGATTTTCTCACTCTGCATAAATCTCCACCTGGCATACATAAATAATGCTCTCAAAGGTGACAGACGGGAGGTGCAAGTTGGAACGTAGATCATGCTTGCCGGTTTTTCCGTTCGGATTTTTACATTGTTTTCTCCGAAACTCGCCTGAATATGGGCTAAGACTTCAGGAGAGCTTCCTGTCCAGTTCTAGTACTCTTTCATAATCAATCGGAACTAAAGCATACATCATCATCATCATCAAAAGCAACAACTTTCATAGAGAGCATTTGAAATTAGTTACTTTGGATTTAAAAATAGCTTTAAAAAATAAAATGTAAAAGCTTTGGGGAAAACACCGTGAAAGGAGCCCTATCAGTAACTGAGAAGATCTGCTCTCAAATCTTGTAGTCGGTAAGTGTCGGGTTCAAACCCAGCCAGCCCAGGTCACACTCCTCGGCCAGCTATTCGGTTTCACTCGCGTAAAATACAGACGGATCCCTCAGAAATACTCCCCCCATCCCCTCCATTCCATAGACCTTATATAAGGTCTATGCTCCATTCTCACGGAAATCATTGTTCTTCCCAGCCGTGGGTAGAAATTGAGTAGAAAATTGGTTCGGGTAATAAATTGATTACTAACACCTAAACTTGCCAAAAAAAAAAAAAAAAAATAGCTCCATTAGTGTCGTATGCTTAGATATAATTTACATAATAACGTCTTCTCTCTTAATCATTTTATTTATTATATTTATTGTACGTGATATTTTATTAGTATCGATACTTATTTTATAATTGTAATTTTAATTTAATATTAGTATCTTTATTTCTTTTTTTTTTTTTTTTTACTTTTATTGAATTTAATCAATACCAAATTTCTTAAAACACTTTTATTCTTTTATTTTATTGCATTACTTTAATACATTTTACTATGTTTTGCTGATTGCACTGCACTCGTGCTTTCTTTATTGCTTTTTTTCGTTTGATGAAAGGCCCTGTCTAACTATTTTAAACAGAAACAGTTGTTGAAAGAATGCATTTGTACTTTAAAGGCATTTGTTTACAAAATTCTTATTTTGCATCTTTCAGTACACATTTTTCTGTGTATTTCCCTTCAGTGTAAAAACACTTTGTATAAATTTATGTATTTTGTGTATGCATTTTTTTTTTTTTTTTTTTTTTTTTTTGCATTGTACTGAGCTAGATATGTAAACATTTAACTAAATTCAGAAAAATATGAATCATTTTTATTTTCATTCACTGTCATTTAAAAGAAAATATTTATCATATCTGCTTTTACTTACAATAACGTAATAAGTAGAATGATGTAATAAATACAGTGAAACTGCAATCATTTTTAAAATTTTTATTGTTTTGTGTATCATTAACGATAAAATATTTAATCTTGAGTAAAATAGTTATAACTTTTTCTTAATATTCAGTCTTGGCAATTACCTATTCCATAACTAATGTTATCTTTAACTATCACGTGAGCCTTCAAAGCTAACTTAATGTAACTCTCAACTTATCTGCAATCTGAATATCGATATTCGATCGATGGACAGCTGAAATTAAGCACCATTATATCTGAAAACGTTAACTCAACGCTAATATTAATTATGCACAGTATATTTGAGAAAGTCGGTCAAATTCATTACGGTACCACTGGGAATATATGATAATTAAAATAGATAAGTGTAGCGTTTATTTTGGCATGTGAAAGATAATATGTTTGTAAAATTTCATATGAGCTTTTTTATATGAAATATATGGTTACCATCACGTTTACAATAATTCTTTAAAATCATAAAAATATACGATGGCCGTTTAATAATTTAAAGCGACATGTTTCATAAAAACAGGGCTCATTTAAAGCAACAGAATTTTACGTAAATATTACGTTACCATTTAAAACTTAATATGCGAAAATACTTGTCTTCCAATGTATGTTTGCTCCTTTGTTTTACTTTTTTCTATAAAACGCCAAAATATTTGAGAGAGTTGATTTTTTATACGGTAGTTTTAATATTTCTGAAATATTGTTATAGTACAAACTGAAGTTTTGTTTATAATTACACATATGCACTTCCGACCCGACCCGACCCGAACCCGATTTCTTTATACCCGAACCCAACTTCTTTTCACCCGAACCTGATCCGGAACCCGAATCTAAATGAAAATTAATAATTCATCTAAAAATCATGCAAAATATTTTAAGTTCTTAAATAGAGTAAATTTTCATTGTCACACAGTTGGTAAATCATTTAAAAAAGAATTAAAAACGTAATTACTAATACACTAAGTTAAAAATTTAAAAATATAAAAAATAGATTAATAATAATTTTTAACTATTTATGTGTGATACTTATTTCAAGTGTACAAAACTGAGTTTTAAGTTCAGCGTTTGTAGTTTGTTGTTCGATGTTTATCACACACACAAGAAAAAAATATAAAAATAGTACAGTACTGCAGACATTTACTAACCGTCCGTTCTTATCTAAATCTACATATACTAGTATATAAGAACTACCCCCCCCCCCCCCCGTCAAAAATGACGGAATGTGAAATCAGTTAAGGTAGTGAATCAACGAATGCTTTGCCAGCTTCGCTGGACACTATATTTAAAGGGGACTAATGTGCAAGTTGCACCTGACGGGACTAATATGCAAGTTGTACCTGACGGGACTAATATGCAAGTTGTACCTGACGGGATTAATGTTGCAAATTGCACCAAACGAACAAACTATTTCTTTTAACGAAAATACCTACTAACCCTGAACGATAGGTCTAATATAACGTATCATATTATATATCGTATTTATTTATCGTAATATAACTCAGTACTTATTTCGTTTCCTTCTTCGATTCGTTTAAATAAGTATTTTTTATATGCATGGGCAAATTTGATATTTTTTAATTTTTTGCGTGAAAACATTATTTCATCTTATGCCCCCCCCCCCCCCACACACACACAATATATATATATATATAACAATAACTGGTAAATTTTTTTGCCAACAATCATAAGTTTAAATGTCCAATTTTGAAATTATTTTCATATTTTAATTAATTCTAAAATATCTAATCAAAACTTTGCTACAAATAAGGTACCAAATGAAAGGTATCATATTTGTAACGAAGTAACCTTAGGTACCTTATTTGTAACCTTATTTTAATTTATTCGATAAATATGACGTCACAACCAACTGTTTGTTTATATCAGATAAGTACATTATCATGATTGCAAGAAAATGATGTAATAACTATTAACCCATAATTTTTATGATTGAATTTTATATTACATTTCAGTTTTATCCTCCATGGGTATTTTAGAATTGCAATGGTAGTTATAAATTTTCGTTGAAATCTTTTTACATATTGAGATTAAGGGAAAAATGTAAGGAAAAACAAAAATGTTGAGTTTCGAAGGATCTTTCTAATGATGTAACATTTATGCAGATTAATTAAAAAAATAAAAAATGAAAATACATAGCATTTCTAAGAGGGGAAAAAAAAAGGCTACCAAAAGTCTCTGTTTTGAAGCGGTCTAACCGGAATTGTTCCTGACAGAAGATGGTCATTATTATTATTAATTTCAAAAACTTCTTTAAAACATCTGCACGAGAAAAAATATTAATTGTCAGTTCACAGTGTATTTAAAAAAAAAAAAAAGTAGAGTAATCGAAATAGATAAATCACGCATCTGATTATTCTCGGAGAGGGAGCCTGCTTTTCACAGCTTCTATTTTTTATAATAGTAATAATAACAATAATAATATTTGATGTTTTTTGTTAATTGTTTCAGTGGGATACGGATGTCCATTTTACTATAATAATTTGGGTAAACATATATTCATTGTGGGTATATATAGCAGAGAAATTTCTACTTATTAAAGTAAATTTTTTTGAAAGATGTTTTCAAGTCGACCCCACTCGTTGAAAACTGAACCCAACCCGAACCCGAACAAGACCCGCTGTAAAAAAATTCCAGTCAACCCGACCCGAACCCGACCCGCAAGAGAAAAAAATGTAGTCGATGTTACCTGATGCAGGACTCTAGTTCGAATCGAGTTGCGTATCGGAAGTCCTTTTGCGGATCAGTAGGAGTCAAATTTACCCGATTCGCACAGGATTCTACAAACTACCTTTATTTATTTGTTTATTTATTATTTTTTTAACTTTTTGAAAAATTATTTTCTGGCTTGTACATATTTCATGTTAATATATATATATATATATTTTTCCCTTGCTTTGTGCTTAATTGGGAACTTTGTGTAAACGTTTTCACATCATATTTCAAATACTTCTTTTTTATCATGATTTACATATTTTAAATTCATTTTATATTTTAAAGCTACAATATAATTCAAGTTCATGATTCTGCTTTCGCTTTGAGTTCAGTATTCTCAAACACTTATTCGTGTGTTTACTATGCTTTTATGGTGTAGCGTATACTTTTTTTCGCCTGATAAAGGTTCGTGCTTAACTGTTCAGACCCGAAAAAACTGTTTTGTGCTTTGTCAGTTCATAATATTCTCTTATAAAGTCTTATTAAAAATAATTAGTTAAAATATCACATGCATGATCATAATTATGAAACAATTACATTTGAAGAAATGGATATTACATTTTCTAAATTTTATGTTAAGAAATGTTGTATTATTGAGTGCTTAGTGATTTAATGATGCTTAATTGAAGAAGAATAAATGAATAATTGCTATCGTACATTGTAGAGATCACCAATGTGTTAATTTTATATCACGTTAATTCAATACTAGATGATACGTGTAACTGATTATTTAAAACTTATATCTTAACTATACTCTAATATTCACATCTAATTGTTATTCAATTATCCTCTTATGAAATCTTTCGTTTAAGTATTTTAGTTAATTTTAGAATAGTTATCAGTCAATTAATATTTTAGTCAGTTAATTTAAATGGAAATATTGAATGAATGAGTATTTATCAATGGAATTAATGTATAAGTTTAAAATAAATTCAAGAAAACATATATATACACTGATGGAAAAAAAAAATCCCAACACCAAGAAAAAATTGTTGTACAGTAATGAAATTTCAGCAATATATTTGTCTAGGTAACATATTTAATTGATTAAAGTTTCAAGATCACAGGTAGAGCCATTGGCGAGAAGAGCCATTTCAAATGTGAAATGTTGGTACATTAGTAACCGGTGTAACCGCCAGAATTTTGAATGCAAGCATGCAAACGTGCATGCTTGTGTCGTACAGGTGTCGGATATCAGTTTGTGGGATGGACTTCCATGCCTGTTGCACTTGGGCGGTCAATGCAGGGACGGTTAATGCTGGTTCTGGATGACGCTGGAGTTGTCGTCCAATGATGTCCCATACGTGCTCGATTGGAGAAAGATCTGGTGATCTAGCAGGCCAAGGCAACATGTCGACACTCTGTAGAGCATGTTGGGTTACAACAGCGGTATGAGGGCGAGCGTTATCCTGTTGGAAAACACCCCCTTAAATGCTGTTCATGAATGGCAGCACAACAGGTTGTATCACTAGACTGACGTACAAAATTTGCAGTCAGGGTGCATGGGATAACCACGAGAGTGCTCCTGCTGTCATACGAAATTGCTCCCCAAACCATAACTCCGAGAATAGGCCCTGTGTGTCTAGGCCGCAGACAGGTCGCTAGCAGGCCTGGCCTCCTTCTAACCAACACACGGCTATCACTGCGACCAAGGCAGAAACGGCTTTCATCAGAAAACACAACAGATCTCCACTCCGTCCTCCAATGAGCTCTAGCTTGACACCACTCACGTCGCAAACGGCAGTGGTTTGGAATCAGTGGAATGCACGCTACAGGGCGTCTGGCTCGGAGCTGTCCTTGAAGTAACCGATTTGTAACAGTTCCTTGTGTCACTGTGGTGCCAACTGCAGCTCGAATTTCAGCTTCAGACGCAGTACGATTAGCCACAGCCATACGCCGAACACGGCGGTCTTCCCTCTCAGTAGCGCCACGTGGCCGCCCGGAACCCGGTCTTCTTGAGGCAGTACCTTCCCTTGAGCACTGCTGCCAACACTCATGCACAGTGGATACATTTCTGCCAAGTCTTTCTGCAATATCGCGGAAAGAAAACCCACCTTCTCGTAGCCCTACTACACGACCTCGTTCAAACTCAGTGAGCTGTTGATAATGGCTTCTTCGTCTTCTTAGAGGCATCCTTGACTAACATTAACCCACTACGTCAAATCTCAACTGTAAATAACGATCACGAACCTTACAGCGCTTATTTAAAGCAAACCTCATTTGCAGGTTCATAGTGACGCTACTAGCGCCACACTTATGCGCGTAGCTCGAAATTTGAATCGACGTCATCTTTCAGATGTATAAACCTGCCTACCAAATTTCGTTTATCTAGCACAGCTCCTTCCTGGTGTTGGGATTTTTTTTTTCCATCAGTGTATATTTTTAAATATCAAATTTATTCACAGTCATCACGATTAAAATTTTCCATCGGCTTTCACTTAAATTTCATTATACTTGTTTTCTTAAATATGAAACAGTTCATTTAACGTGATTTTTACTCCTCACTCATTGCGAAACACGCAATGAGTGAGCAATTTATTATTGCAATTTATTATTGCAAGTATATAAATTTATTATTTGTAATTTATTATTGCAAAACAAGTAAAATGTAATTTCTATTAACTAGATGCTTTTATTATTAAATAAGTTTATTATTTTTTTTTTTTCATTTAAAAAATTCATATAAATTTTTTAAGTTACGCAAAATTTAGTAACGCTTTAACATTTATACCAATTTGCTTTGATGTATTTCTTAATAGTAATCAGATTTTTTTTTACACTTTTCAAAAAAAGTTTAAAATTGTTTATGACTTCGGCTTGTCCGTCAGTCTGTCTGTACGCGCTCTAACTACAGTAAGTATTCAAAGAATTTCTTGAAACTGATATATTTTTTCAAGTTTAATATCGCATGTTCCCTATTGAAAATGGAGTGAATACTTCCACTGATTTGTTTACAGGGACACCCGAAAGTGTCCCAAAGCATTGCATTCTATGAGAGGTAATTCTATAAACTAAATTTTAATACTTTTACTTTGCACAAATTCTAATGAGATTGAAATACGTTATTCAAGTTTACTATGAAATGTTCCCTATAGAAACCAGAGAAAATACCACACGTGGTTTGTGTATATTCCAAAGCATTGCGTTCTATGAGAGGTATTTCTGTAAACTGTATTTTAATAACTCCACTTTGCACAAATCATAATGAAACTGAAATATGTTATTCATAGGCACAAAAGAATACTTTCTGTAAAATATAGTATGATTAGTATAAGATTTACAGGGCCACACAAAAATATTCATTAAAAACCAGTATTGAAAATTTGTTGGAATTGTATTTTCTTTTACATTAAACGTTTTTAACATTTTCTAACAGCCTTTAAGAATGTATATGATTTGAATTAGTTTAACTGTTTGTCTGACTGTCCTTTTATATCTGTCCGCCTACCACAGCGACTGTAATTCTTTTTGAGAATTTCTAAAAGAGGATATATGTTATTCAAATTCACTATGGAATGTTCCCTATTGAAAATGGCATTAATAGGCTTTGTATAACTGGTTTGTGTACAGGGACACTAAAACAACTAACAGTACATTGCATTTTAGGAAAGACGTTTTTAAAAATCATATTTAAATAACTTCTGCTGCAGGAATCACAATGAAATTGTTTTTTATATACTGTTAGTAATGTTAATATGCTAAAGTACTATTTTGTCTAGAATATGATATGCTTATCAATCAGATTTGCAGGGCTACACTAAAATATTCATATGCATTAAAGGCTACAACCGGAAATTTCTGAACTTGCACTTGCGTTTGCGTTAAGCATTTTTAACACTAAACAAAGTTTAAGAATGATTATCAATTGAGTTAATCTCTGTCTGTTCATTGTGGGATAACGTAGTCAAAGAACATTGAAGGATAAACGATTGTAATTACAATAACGAGTAAATACAGTTGGGAAGTATAATAATCAGTGTATACAGCATGATTTTTCGTTCTTGTTTTCTTTTGTTTCATGTAATTTAATAGCTATCATTTAATTTCAAAGCTGAGTCCGAAAAATTTTTGAAAATGAAATATAAATGATGCATTATTTAGTCATTTTGTGAGCTATTAAAATTAAAATACAATCTCGAATATGATTATTTGAGATTAAAAAAGAAAAAAAAAAAAATCAAAGGAAAAGGAAATACAATGGATCCATTTCTTAAATACATTATTATGCGTACAAATTTATTTACCAAATATTTGCAACGATCTCAATATATTTATACATTGAAAATATTTAAATCACTAATAAAGCAAAAAGTTGAATTATGTAAAATAAATATAAACAGTGTAGCTTAATACTCAAAATAATGTTCAATGAATAGCTTAATACCCTACTTCAGTTTATTTTTTATTTTATTTTTTTTTATTTAAGAAGCTTATGTTAAGCTTCTGAGAGAACAGAAAAAAAAATATTAACGTCTTTATTTCATATTATAATCGCGTCAATAAAATTATGTATAGCAAGCATTAATGGACGATTTCTTACATTTAGTAAATCCATTTATTTCGCTAATGGCCTATATTAAAGAATTCTGAACAAAAATATCATTTATGCTTTGTATAAGAACTACTTCTTAGAGTTTCTTAAGTGGATCATGCTTTTGAAGAAGAGCAGCAAATTGGATACGATTGAAAGTATAATGGCAAATGCGAAAATTTTTAATTTAATGGATTCTTTAAGCTTTATTTATTTATTCGTTTTCAAGAAATGTGGGAATCATTTACGGGTTTACAAAATGGAAGAGGTCTTCGATAATTTGATAATTTTAAATTTTGATAAAATAATAAGAGTAGATTTAAAGTTTCAGTGTACGGTACGATTAGAAAAAATTTTTATTTAAAATTTTTTCTATAGATTATTATTTTGAATATATATAAACAGGGTGTCGCAAAAGTCTGTAGACATTTTATAAATTCATAACTATTGAATGAATTAATAGAACTGAACGCAGTTTGCGAAAAAATCCTTCTCGTGAAGGGGGATTTTCTTTTCTTTTCTTTTCTTTCTTCCTTTCTTTCTTTCTTTCTTTTTTTTTTTTTGGTAAAGAAAAAAAATATAGTTAAAATTTTTGGTCGACGACAGTTAGACAAATAATTAAATTTTTCGCACGGATGTGAAAGAAAAATATACAAATGAAAGTCCTATAAATTGCACAATTTTGCGATTAGAACAGTTTTTTTCTTAGTTTGCCTTCTACTTGTGCATAATTGAAGTTTTAATTGCGATGCAGACTTGCTGAATAAAGCATGATCGGTAAAGAAGTTTTCCCTCAGGTAAGAAGCGCCGACTGAAGCTACAGTTAGCAGTGTTATGACTCGTTTGCAAACTGTAATTTGTGGTGACGACGGACACATAGAATAAGACTTATATGCCTGTACACATTTGCATGCGAATAAGTACAATGTTTCATGAAAGTGGGGGATCTGGTCACGCACAGTGCCCTCTAGCGACAAATAGCTTAATTATTGTTTTTTCTTTACAAAATAAATAAATAAATAAATAAAAATCCCCCTTCACGAGAATGATTTTTTCGCAAACCGCGTTCAATTCTATCAAATCATTGAATAGTTATGAATTTTTAAAATGTCTACAGACTTATGGGTCACCCTGTATATATATATATATATATATATATATATATATATATAAGTATCAATGGTCAGTACCCCTTTCAGAAAGTAACTGGAATATCAAATACGGGTCTACAAAATGAAAAAGTTTTTTCGGTAGTTTGACAATTTAAAATATTGATAAAATAGTCAGAATGGGTTTAAAGTTTCAATGCAAGATAAAATTAGGAAAATTTAGCACTTAAAGATTTTTTTGACAAATCATTATTTTGAAAAAAAAAAAAAAAAAAAATGAAAAAAAAAAAAATGAATAAAATGAAAAAAATAAATAAATTATGTATTATTGATCTGTATCCCTTTCAGAAAATAACTGGAATATCAAAGGATTACATTGTTATCTGCGTTATTATTGAAAATAGATAATTCACCAAGTCTTAAAGCATTGCGATGTGTACCTGCGTATACCTCACTAACGTTTCCGTTTATCGCTAATCTTAATTTAATTCTTTCACCAGGACGTATGTACGTTTGTCCTCATATAAATCCAGAAAGCAGTTTTCTGATTATGTGGCTTTGTTCGTTGCTATCTGTTATTGTTATTCAGTTGTAACGAGGTTTATAACGTCAATTGTTGAAGGACCAAATATAGCACATATAGATTATTAGGAAGTGAGAACGATTTCTTTAGCGCAGGGAAAAAAAAAAAAAAAGTTTTCACCATTTTACGGTAGACCGTTTCGAAAAAAGTAATAACAAAAGAAATGTGCCGCATTCAAATACGAGAAAATAATAATAACGGGAACAAAAAATCATGCGGCTCGTATAGATTATTAACACTTTTCAATTCTACGTACGCGCGTCGGTTAATCATTTATACACTTTGTCTACGTGATTACACAACGGACGAACAGAATGACAGAAAGACAGACAATAGTGTAACGCACTAAATTCAAACTCCTGCGAATATGTAAAATAGCCTATCGATATTGAGCCGAGCCATCTTCCCTATCTTTTAAAATAATATAGACGGCGATGTCGCCATTCTTGACAAAATATCTAATGATATTTTGAGTGAAAACATTGAAGGGAAAACATCTTGATTTCAGAAGTCAGTCAGATAACACATAGATATAGTAATATATATAGATCGATCATCCCCATGTTATCGTGCAAAAAATTTTGATGCCGAAAAAAAGTTCTAAAATCAGCCATTAGGGAGTATTGAAAAAAAGAATAAAAAGAAAAATGAATTTGAAACTGTATCTGGAGTTTTTCATTCACCTTTAGTAAATTAATTATTCATAAATTTTATTTACTAAATTATCCGTGTGTACTCATGTGTGTGATTTACTCGGAGAAAGGCAGCCATTAGAGTGACTTTTCCCGAAAAAAAAAAGGTATCACTTTTCCCTCTCGCTGATCAATCTATGTCTTATTACTATATCTATGAGATAATACAGACGGCGCTGTCGCCATTCTTGGCAAAATATCTAATGATATTAGATATTTTGCTAATCCATAAAGTGAAGTGAAAACATTTTGATTTCAGAAGTCAGTCAGAAGTTAATCAGTTCTTGATAAAAGATGTAGCTGTTTTCGTATTAATTGCCGGTGGCCATGAGCCACAGGCTGTGTCCTGTATGGAGTTGTAGTCGTCTTATGTAACCTACATTCAACTGTTCTGTTTACTGCGAGCGATGTATATATTTAAATAAGTACTCGTATATCTGTATGTAGTATAGTGAATTGTTATTAAAGCTTTTGTATCGAGCCAGGTGTAATTATTTCGTCTAGCTGGGTCCTGGTTCTTTATAATAGAGTAATTGAATTCATAATTAACCTTTAACATTGCTGGAAAGTGTTAAAAATCGGTTAATAAAACGAAAATACAATTCCAGCAATTTCCTACTGTATCCCTTATTATATCTAAGTATTGTAGTTCAGCCCAGCTCATCTTAACGCTGAGTATACCATATTTTATAGAAAACATTTTTTTTTAGCATTTGAATAAAAAATGCTAATATCATTATGATTTCTGTAGAATAAAGTCATTTAAATATGATTTATAAAAATGTTTTTCATAGTAAGCAATATATTAGCATTCTTTTAAGTGTTACTGTACACAAAACAGTAATACTGATTGCACCATTTTTTAGCAGAGAACGTGCGATAGTAAACTTGAATATCATATATCATTTTGAAAGTTTTTTGAAAATTTTTGGAAAATATTTATGAACGCTAGAGGCCAACAGATAAACAGAAAGGCAGAGAAATAGACTAATTAAAATCATAATCACTTTTAAACATTGTTAGAAAGTATTAAAAATGTTTAATAAAAACGAAAATGCTATTACAGCAACTTCAAATTGTAGCACTTAATGTATCTGAATATTTTTGTGTGGCCGTGTAAATATTAATACTAATCGTACTATATTCTATAGAATACATTTTGTATGTGTGTGTGTGTGCTTATAAACAATAAATGACAATTTCTCTTTGATTTGTGCAAAATAAAGATATTAATATTTGGTTTATAGAAATAATCTTTTAGAATGCAATGCTTTTGAATTCTTTTGGGTGTCCCTGTATACAAACCCTCGGTGGTATTTATCCATTTTTAATAGTGAAAATCCCGTAATGAACTGGAATAAGATATATCAGTTTCAAGGAATTCCGTGAATATTTACTACGCGAGCTAGAGCATAGACAGACAGACAAACCGATGTTATAAACACTTTTCAATTTTGTTGGAAAGTGTTGAGGACAGCCATTTGGAGATTTAACGGGTTTCTTTCTGAAACCGCATGATAAAACGCCATATTATGTTCAAAACATTTAGCTAAATTAGAGACAACTCCAATTTTTTTTTTCAATGATTATAGTAAATGAAAATAACAAATAGTTTTAAAATGTTAATTATACTAATGTAAATATCAATAAATTTAAATCGAATAAATTTTCAAAAATCTTATTTAATATTTATTACACAGGTCGGCGTGTAAAATTTTGATTTTATAATTTTGACTGATTTTTATGTTTTTTGGTGTTCTAAAACCGAAAATGAAGCCAGTTTTTTTTTCTATCACGTATAGATTTTTGTCAATACAGGGTGCCTACCTATACAATTTCCTTCATTACTCTTCCACCAATATAATTGTATAGTAAGTTTTTTAGTACAGTCGGTAACAAAAGTCTCCGAACACTAGCAAAAATTCCTATATAAAAAAGTACACTTAATACAGTTTTGTTAGATTCGACAAGGATTTATTTAATAAAACTGTATTAGATGTACTTTTTTTATATAGGAATTTTTGCTAGTGTTCGGAGACTTGTTCTTGTTACCGACTGTATGTTTCCATGATTAATTAATCATGGATACCTATTGTTGTAATTGTGCAGCACTAATGTGAACTAAAACCATACCAACTAACCAACCAACCTTATAATGGTATATGTAAGAAATTGTGTCTGTAAACACCCTGTATTGGCAAAAATCTATACGTGATAGAGAAAAATGGGCTATATTTTCGGTTTCAGCACATGAAAAAACATAAGAACAGCTAAAATCATCAAACCAAATTTTGACAACATCATTTTTATAGACCTGTGTTATTTATTGTTTCATTTATTATTTATTTTATTATGTATTTTGCAAATATGCTCGAAAATTGTGCAACAGAAGAAAATTTTAAAAGGTTCAGTCTTAAGATAGTACTGATAATTATGCATTTCTCTAATCACATATAAGATTTTCTAAAATTTAAAATGCACCTAAAAATTACACTTATATGCACTAAAATTGGCTCTTATAAAACGTTCATATTATTCCACCATTCAGAAAAGTCTTTCGTAAATTGTGTAATAATATGAGTGCTAGGTACGTCAGTATGAACTTGCCTCAATCCTTTTTTATTTCATAATTAACTTTAAAACTTATTTTCCTAATTACAAAATTTCTTTGGCAGGAATCAAGTAACTAAATTTGGCATGTATAATTCAGCAGTGGTATTTAAACCAGCTGCTACAATTCAGAGATTTGAGGCATTATTTACAACATATGCATGGCAGAACACTGAAAATTCTGCATACAACTGAGAAACATGCGTAGCCGAGAAGTGAATTAAGTCCATGCCTATTTACTCATTAAGGACCCGCTTCACTCACCGCCACCGGAAGCCGAAGCTAATGTTATTCTATGGGAAATTTTTCTCTTCAAATAACTTATTAATTAATACATATTTTTAAATTCTGTTTTCACATTTCGAAAGTTCCCAGCTGTTAAATTGACGGACTTTTTTAAAAAAATTATTTTTTTAATTTTTTATATTTTATTTTGAAGCTGCAAAATACGAATTTTCAATGTATGAATTTTTTTCATTTTGCAATTTCAAAATAAAATATTAAAAATTAAAAAATTACATTTTAAAAAAATGTCCGGCAATTTAACTGTTGGGAATATTTTGAATGTGAAAACAGAATTTAAAAATATGTATTAGTTAATAAGTTATTTGTAAAGAAAATTTCCCCATAGAATAACATTGGCTCGGGCTTCCGGCGACGGTAGTAGAGGGCCGTTAATGTTTGAATGGGACGCAAAATGTTGAAAATTATTTCGTAATTTAAATATAATGCGGCTTGTTAATAATTTGAAAATGATTAATACAAGAACATGTCCGTCATGTCATTCAGGCTATTGATTGTAAGAGAACCTTTGAATTGAACTTTTCATGGTGCCTGTCTCCGCAGAAATCAGAGTTCTGATTTTTCCATCTCACAGCTTTCCTGGTAAGTGACAATATGATGACAATAACTCAATTTAGTGAAAATGTCAGATATATTTTTTTTTTTTTTTTTTTTTTTTTTTTTATACAAATAACAGTCTTGTTAGTGATTCATAATCCTCCGTGATTTTATTTCGTAAAAAAAAAATATGATTATGTTGGACAGTTTGGGACAAATTTTAATTTCAGAGCATTTTTAATCATTTCACAGTTAATTTAATTAATATGATGATGGGCGTAATTATGCCGGGTAGAAAACTGTTCATTTGGGCTTTTCTAATTAACTGGTTTCTAAAAGTTAAGTGAGGTCTCTCTCTCTCTCTCTCTCTCTCTCTCTCTTTTTTTTTTTCCTTCTGTTCTTGCTCATAATTATAAAAAAAAAATGAACATATCAACATGAAACTTCGATGATATTTTAATTATCAAGTCTTTGATCGAATTTATCGGGAATAGTTTGTAAGCAAATGTGATCGGTCTGTATTTTCTTTAATTCATTAAAAATTAGGCTTCTAAAAATTTATGTTTTATGAATCATTGATAGACCATTTTAATTGACAAATCATTCTATTTGCAATACAACGTTGTATATTTCAATTTTTTTGGTATTGTACCCTTTTAGTATTATGTATTTAACCAGTAAATAAAAATGCATAGCCTAATATATTGTATTTAAATATTGTATAGAAATATATATATATATATATATATTTTCAATGACTGCTGATATTGCAAGTTTTTTTTTTTTTTTTTTTTTTAAGCAATAATTCTGAATGTTAAACAAGCTTGAAATGCGTCTGAAATTCTTATAATTACCGTGAGACAAGAGAAATATGAATGCTTTCTGGACATATATAAATTTATTATTTACTCGTGTAGATTTTTAAAAAAATTAGTAGTCTATAATAAGCTGTATTGCCCACCAGCGGCCAAGCGGTTCTACGCTCAAAGCTGGTAGATGTGAGGTGCCGGGTTCGATCCCAGGGCGCACTCGTTGGCCTGACCGTTCAGAGTTTTTCATGTTTTTCTCCGAAACTTGAATAAATACGTGCTAGGACCCTTTAGAAAGACCCTCATGGTGGGCACTCCCCCTTAGGCCTAAGACACTAGAATAGTCAATCAGCCTTACTCCCAAAACGCCAAACACCAATAGTCCAAGCTATAAACAGGTACAAATATTTATACAATCAATAATAATAATAAATGGATAAAAATTTATTAATAAATGATCAGTGTAATAAATACAGATTATAAATATAATTATTTTCAAATTCATATTAATTTATTGCCCACATATATCATGTTTTACTTAAAGGAAAAAAAAAAAAATCCTGTATCCCTGTGTTTTCATGGCTTATGTGAAAATTCATAAGTAACTTTGGAATTTTAGAATTTCATAAATATTAATATAAATAAACATAAACATACAAAATATATCTATGCATACTTTATATACATTTCTTAGGTTATAAAACAGTATAGTTACCTGAATTTTTATAAATTACCTACAAATTGTTTTAAGATTTGTTAATTTATAAACAGCATAATATAGATATTCACTTGTGCATGGCAAATATTACTAAATCCTATTTCTAACCAGATTCTAGCTCATTTATAGATTTTGATTTTTGACAATACAGGTTTTTGACGGTAAAGGTTTCTGACGGGTTTTTGACGGTTTAAACCAGGTTTAAACCCTTGTCATGTCAAAAACCACTTTTTGACGTCAAAAACCCAACCCTGACGTAAACAGATAACAGAATGAACAAGGGAATGAAAAAAAGTATATATACACAAATAAAATAATAAAGAATAATTAATTTTAAAAAAATCTACAAGATTAGAAACAATTACACAAGCTACAAACCGATAAAAGAAATATAAAAAGCAAAAACGGGAGGGGGGGGGGTTAAAGTTAGCGTATTCTGAACAGCAGCAACAAAAAATGGGTAAAGGAAATTAATATTTAAAACATTGACCGATTTCTAAGTTCATTTCTACTACTACAATTTCTTTTCAAATAAAGGAGCTGGCCGTTTAATTTAACGGTGTCAACTCTCCAAATTTTGTTGAAATTTTTTTTAGTGTATTGGTAATTTCATACAATTGCACGGCAAAAGTTCAATAATTTGCACACCCGCGAAGTTGCATATCGGTATGATACAGACCAAATACTATTTTAAGACAGGGCCTAAAATTTCCTTGTACCCTAAGAAATTTCCGGATTTCAAAATTGTGATAAGTGTTTGTTTTTTAGTGTGACAGTAACTTAAGGAGATATGCCATCAAAATTTTCATTCTCCACGGTGGGAATAAAGATTTGAGGAATAAAGTTTCTTTTAAAACCCTTTATATTTAAACATGTACAAGTTCTATGAAAGAGCTTCTTTTAGTTCATATTTATAATAATCATGAGATAGGCATTACTTCCTTGTTGAAACAAAACTACTCTCAATTCGAAATGAATATGTTCGTTTGCTCATTTTTGAAGACTTCGTTTTTAACGGCCCTCTTCACTTACCGTCGCCTGAAGCCCGAGCCAATGTTATTCTATGGGAAATTTTATTTACAAATAACTTATTAACTAATATATATTTTTAAATTCTGTTTTCACATTCAAAAAATTCCCAATTGTTAAATTGACGCACCTTTTTTAAAAACGTATTTTTCTAATTTTTACTATTTTATTTTGAAATATCAAAATGGAAATTTTCACATATTGAAAATTCGTATTTTACAGCTTCAAAATAAAATAGTAAAAATTAAAAAATTACATTTTAAAAAAGGTCAATTTAACAGCTAAGAATTTTCTGAATGTGAAAACAGAATTTAAAAATATTTATTACTTAATGAGTTATAAGTAAATAAAATTCCCATAGAATAACATTAGCTTCAGGTTCTGGCAACAGTGAGTGAAGCGGGCCCTTAATAGTGTGGGAGTACAATTTCTTTTTCGTGCCGGCTCTACGAAGAAATAATATCATATAGAAGGGTAAAAAATGATCTAGTGAAAAAAATATATATATATATATTTAATTTTATTTTTATTTTTCTCTATTTGATAATTCCTATTATAATTATTATGCTTGTTTTGACAGAAAAAAAAAAAAAAATACGTATGTAAATGTTCAATATTTGGGACCAAGATGTCTAATTACAGAATATTAAAAATAAAATCCAATTTTATGCGGAATTAAGAAAGAAAACTCAATAAGTGTAAAAAAAAAAAAAAAAAAACTGGTGTGTAACAATCACATGATTTCCATTACCCACTATTACACGTATTACATGCATTGTTTGGTGATAATGTGACCAGAAAACATAAAATATACCTAACAATTATCCTGTAAGAGAAAACTAATACATGTGTAAAGGCATAAAAAACAAAGTTCACATAGCGAGTTAAAAAAAATCGTTAGAGCCATTTTTTAAACACTCATTTCCTAGGTCTAAAAGTGACCTGCCAAATGAGGATGACTGTTAATTTTCCTTATACAACCACGTAATATATTCGAAAGGATATCTAAAAAGAAGTTTCTGTAGAAATTTTGAAGAAAATCATTAGAGCCGTTTTTTAGCTAACGTCTTTCACCAAAACTTGGCAAACTCAATTGTTGACCGGAAAAAAAATGATACTTAATGATACGAAATGATACCTAAAAGACAGTTAATATGGCGAGTTTGAAAAACATATGTCCAGCCTTTTTAAAGGAACACACTTGAGAGAACTTAAATTGACGTACTTAATACAGGACGCCTATCAATTTCCCTGAACTAACTAACTAATATATATGAAAGAACATAGGGTGTTCATATGACAACTTTGAAGTTCATTTTTGAGATACGGACCCTACGATCGCACTTTCGGTTTTCCAATTTTCACCAAAAGTTAAAAGAATCATCTGACTTGTCTCAATTCTGAAGCTTCGTCTTTCTATCTTTATTAGTTTAGGAGATATGATAGTGAAAAGATTCCACAAATACATACATACGCACTGACTGATTGCCAAAAACACATTTTTTGGATCAGGAGACCTAAAAACATATAAATCAGGTGAAATCTCGATATCATTTTTTTTGAAAGAATACAATACTTCCACTACCTACGGTAGTCAGTTTATTGAAGTTATAAAAAAAATAATGAATTTAATGAATTTATCAAAACTTATTAAGTATATTGAAATTCAAAATCTTAAAAATTACAAAATTTTTCTTTCTTCATTTTGATATAGTTTGGCCTTCATGGCTGCTACCAACTTTTTGTGTTGGGATGGCGAAATCTGCTAAACTAAGATACTGAAAATACGAGTACAGCGTCATTTGAAATTATATTAAACTCATTTTAATTTATAAAAGCAATAATATTTTCAATAAGAAAACTTAGTATTGACATTTTCAAAGTGTTGTGTCGAAAAAAATCATAGATAATACGTGGCACATGTATAACCTACATTAGAAGAAAAATAAAGTTTTTTATATAGAGAGGGTGCCCCATTAGTCTGTAGACAATTTAAAAATTCATAACTGTTGAATGAATTGATAGAATTGGACGCGGTTTGCGAAAAAATCATTCTCGTGAGGAGGGATTTTTTTTTTTTTTTTTTTGGTAAAGAAAAAAATATAGTTAAATATTTTCTCGACGTTAGTTAGACAAATAGTTAAATTTTTCGCACGGAGGTGAAAGAGAAATATGCAAATGAAAGTCCTATAAATTGCACAATTTTGCGATTAGAGCAGTTTATTTTTTATTTTGCCTCCTACTTGTGCATACATGAAGTTTTAATTGCGATGCTGACTTGGTGGATAAAGCGTTGTTGGTGAAAATCAGGTAAGAACAGCCACCGACTGAATCCGCAGTTAGCAGTGTTATAACTTGTTTGCAAACTATAATTTGTGGTGACGACGGACACATAGAATAGGATTATTCGAATAAGTACGGTTTTTTATGAAAATGTGTGATCTGGTCTCGCACAGCGCCCACTATCGACAAATAGCTTAATTATTATTTTTTCTTTACCAAAATAAATAAATAAATAAAATATACATACATATATTATCCCCCTCACGAGAATGATTTTTTCGCAAACCGTGTTCAATTCTAACAATTCGTTCAATAGTTATTAATTTTTTTATGGGACACCCTGTATAAAACGCGGATTATAGGCAAGAAATTATAGTACTGAGTTTCGATATAGTTATTCATAGTATTTTTTTTTTTTTTTTTTTTTACTAGTTATGAATGTTCTTTAGCAAACTAAAATCAAAAATTGTTGTGAACCTGATATATATATATATATATAGAAGAAATAGAAAAAATAGTTTTAAGAATATTTTAGATGATAAATTTGCTGTCCATGTTTCGCTTGTTGATGGTATTGGGACATTTTGTCGTTTTGTCGCTATGCTGGTGAGAACTTTACTTTTACATTTTAATATAAATATGTGTAAATAAGGGTAGGTGAAATTAAAATATCAGTATAATATGTATCATATTTATAAAATCGATAAATTTATTTAAAAAAAAAAATCTTGACGAAAATGGCATAAAATACTAATTTATAGAACATCTTCAGCTGAAATATATGCATACAACTAATTTAGTCAAATAATACTTACTGTTAATGCTGAAGCTCTATGAGAGTGTTTTAAACCTTTCTATTATTTCATATGTTACTGCGCACACATACATGGAGTATCATATATAATATTATGATGATATGTATTAATTTCAAAAACCAATTTATTATCAATTAATGTTATCATGATAAATTAATTTCAAAATAGGTCGACAGCTAATAAAAATATATACCGCAAACACATTTGAAAAAATATCATAATATATCATAACATTAACAAAAAAAACAGACGATCAAATAAAAATATATACATGCATACGTAAAACATTTTTAAAAAATCGTGGTATTTCAATACATTAACAAAATCAACAGACAATGAAATACACAACTTAGGTTTAAATAAGTCCGACTAATATTGTTTTATTTCGTGTACAGATAATAGCAGATGTTTCCTATGATTTCTACATGGAAACATTATCTTCTGCTTTTTCCTTTTAATCAATATCAACGAAAGGGAAGAAGAGAACATATCCAGCATGATTTCTCCTCCCTTGCCTCATATTTGTAATTTGCCTTCGGATATCTATATGACAGCTCATTCAAACACGCTAATGTGTTTGTTTTTGTTTCTGATTACGGTTTTTGTTTCCTTATAAAACGGGAATATACTTCGTCTTTTTTCCTTAATAGTAAATCAAAGAACTGGAAATTTATAGAGAAATAATTGATAGTCACAGAATACAAAAATATTTTCAAGTCACTTAAGAGAAAAAAAATATGGCTTTCAAGATCTTCTGATTAAGATTGAATTTTTTAATTAAAACTTGTTTTTGTATACAAAAATGAGATCTTTCTTTTAAAACGAAATATAACTCGTATGCATGTAAAAAGTATTTGTTATTACAGTTTAATGCATTTCAGTAACTATTGTCTTTTAAATTTATATAAGTATTACGATTTGCAGTGTAATTGCACATGCAAGCTCACACATACATATATGTAAAGAAAGGGGGGGAAATGCATGTGTTAAAAGCGTATAATGCCTATCCTCGAAAAAGCCAGAGCTCCTGTTACTCTATGGGCAGATTTGTTTATAGAATTGATCATTAACTAATGTATTATTATTATTATTATTATTATTATTATTCTGATTTTTCTTTTTAATCCACAAATGTTAAATTTGTTGTTGTTTTTAATAATTTCAATTTCAATTTGAATTTTTTTTTTTTTTTTTTTTTTTTTCATTTTAAAACTATGAAGTGAAAAAATAATAATAATGAAATGCATTTTTCTAATTTTTCAGCTTCAAAATGGAATATTGAAGATTAAAAAAAAAAAAAAAAAAAAAAAAAAAAAAACAATTTTTAAAAAGTAAGAACAAATTTAACGGTTGTGAATTTTGTGAATGTGTAAACAGAATTTAAAATAATACATTGGATAATGAGTAAATATATAATCGAATTTCTCCAATAGAATAAAATAGGCTCTAACTACTGAGCTATTCGCACGTTCTTAGAAAGACGGGGAATGAAATCAATGCAAAGCTAATATGTAATACCAAAGCAGTCATTTTAATTGCTTTTATCATTTTAGTGTTAAGTAAAAAATCATAAAATATATACAAAGAACAATGTAAGTCATACTGTAACCAGGGTTCAAAATTAACAGTTGTCCGTTGGTCCGGGACCACAAAATTAATCTACGGACCAGCAAAATATAAATTCTAATGGTCCGTACTGTTAAAAATTTCTGTAAATTTAATGTAAATATTTATCCAGAGTCTCTATAAATTTACAGTAATTCTTAGTTAAATGGGAATAATCGAGATTCTCAATCTTTATTCTGTATTTTTACCTAATTTTATTATTTATTTTTTAAATTAAAATTAAAAATGACTGTTTCTACTTTAGAAAAAGCATTCCAAGTCCCCAACATATTCTCACCAATAATTAATTAAATTGATATTAGTGATTAAAATGAATATATAAAATAAATTTTTTAACACATCTCCGTTTATTTTTCTCTGTAATTTTACGTAAGACTTTAAGATACTAGATTACACAGAGTTTTCTGTTGAAATTTTTAACAGCGCTCTGGACCAGTGAAGCTTCTCAATATTTTTATTTTTTACTTTTCTTTAAAATTGTCTGTAAATCTATCATAGAATAGTATGTAATGAGAAAAATAAGTGTAGTACTACATTGAAATTGTTAATATCGCCTATCCTTTGTACATTTTCATTTAATTTCAGTTTAATAACTTTTTTACTTTCTCTTACCCATAGGGTCGAGAAAGTATTGTTTTAGGGACAAATTTTCGAACGTTAGTTTTTGTTATATTTACATGTTCTGAGGTCCCCTGAATACGAAAATCATGTTTTTAGCAAATGGTCTGTGTGTCTGTCTGTGTGTCTGTGTTATCAGCATATCTCACGAACAAATAGCAGCAGAAATTCCAAACTCAGTATTCTAAATGTGTATCATACAGGGATGCTACAGTAAGCTTTTCGTTGAGACGAAGCAAATGGTTCGTGTACAGAGACACTCAAAAGTATTCAAATACATTACGTCTATGGGGGAAATTGCAGGTAAGTAGAGTTTAATATCTATAGACTGCACTAAACCAAATGAAACAAATATATTTTTTGTAATAGAGATAGTCAACTGGGAAAAAATTTTTGTGTATGTAGGAGCCTCGCCTCCCGCCCTGGGGGGAAGTCCCCAGGGGAGTAAATTTTCATGATGGGTGTCTTTCAAAAGAGCTCGCCAATACCTTTAAAACGAATGGTTGAACCGTCGATCTGCGATAATTTAAAATAAAGTTATCGATTTTTTTCATTTAAAAAAAAAATGTAATATTGAGAATAAATTCAACTTTATTTTGGATATTTAGCGTTATACTACTTCTCTAATATGGAAATCGTCTGCATTATCATAAAAGATAATTTGTTTAAATAATAATTTTAATAAATTATTTTTTAAAAACAGAATTATTTTTTAATAATCGAAATAAATCCTATATAAATGCAGGTGCATTAATGAAACGGGGGGTTAAGGGGGGCGGTAGCCCCCCTCACACAGAACTAATTATCCTATAAAACTCTTCCGAAGCCTAATTTTTATTGTTTAACATAGGTTTTCATAACAGCACTTGTTATCTTACTTCTTATTCTTCAACCTGTATTTATAGTATTAAATTTCAGGGTAAGAGAAAGTCTTGTGAGTGACAAGCCAGATTATTTTTTAACTTTTAATATTTAATGTAATACTTTGTGGTAAATATATTACATTTGGCTCGTTTATTAAAGCATAAATATTTGATGTATATAAAACTTCATTTGTATTGTATTTTTTAATCAATAGAAATAAATTATCATTTACAAAAAATTATCCCATTTGCCATATAAATTTATTTTACATTGCAATTATTAAAATTTAAAATTTTTTTTAATACTTTAACAAGTATAATAGAATGAATAAACGGACCAGTGGAAGTATGGATACGGTTCAGTAAAATCTTAAAATTACTGGCCTTGTGAACCATACTGACTTAATTTTCTTAATTCCTACCCCTAGTAACGATAAATTTCTGGGTTTCAATTTTTATGCAGGGCGCGCCTTCGAATTTCAAAACATTTTGGCATTTCAAATCCTTTATTTCCTTTTTTAAATATCTAAAATAGGGAAAAACTTCATAATTTTAATTATATTTATGATTTTTTTCCTAATATTATATAGTTTTCTATATCTTTCTTTTAATTCTTTTCCTCCTCTTTAGCAAGAAAATATTTATTATAAGACGTTAGTATTATTCAGAAATATAATACAATAGAACAAACCTAACGATTACTGCATCATTTTAAAAATACAATTAACATAGTATCATTTACACTGCATAGAAAGCGGCTTATACAGTGCTACACATATATATGCTTTACACATATGCTATTACACATATGCTTTATTATAAAGCATATGTGTAATATGCTTTATAATAAAATTAATATAATTTTGAATTCTATAAAACTAAGTAAGAACAAATGTATATTGCGTTTAAAAACTTTAAAATTTCATTATTTCTTGCTTAGATTAAACAGATTTCCCTCCTCCTTTTTTTTTTTTTTTTTTTTTTCTCTCACTATAAGTAATAATTGGTAAAGTAACAATGCAATAAATACAAGTCCTCTTCCTTCTCTATCAAGCATTTGAAAAAGAACAATATACTTGGTATTTCTGATCCTATTCAACTGTAGAAATTAATAATAATTGATAGTGATTGGTTGGTTGGTTCTGGTTAAGGCCGATTGATTACTTTAGGGTCATAGGTAGTCATAGGTAGGGCCTGTAGGTAGATTTCAATCCGTGGGGGGTCTTTCTAGGGGGTTCTATCTCGTATTTACGCGAGTTTCGGAGAAAATTACCAAAAACTTCGAACGACTAGGTCGATCGAACCTGGCACTTCCCAATAATTGATAATGAAATTTGTTAAATAATATTTTTAAATTGATAGTAAAACAAAATCAAAGTCTTTCTTTTATAAAATAAAATATAAGCAGTAAAGCTTTAACATTTCTATGGTCGACGTGCTTGATGTAAATTTAGCTACTAAAGATATGTTGATAGTTGTTGCAAGTTCCGTTGTTTAACTTTTTGGCGCGAACTCAAAAAAATGAATAATGGTAATTCGTTATTTTTGTTGCAACAATAATTATCAAATAATCTATTATTAGACAAACTTTAGTTCGAATTAAAAAAAAAAAAAATGCCCTTAATATAAGTACAAAGGAAGAAAGAAGAAAAGAAGGTTAAAGGCATGAGAAAGAATTTATTCTTTCAATCCATGTATTCAAAATAGATTTTTATGAAAAACTAGTTTCTTCCCTATAATAAAAAACTTAGAGAATTGCAGGAATTTGATAGAAAATTTTATTTAATAATTTATATATTTGTAAGACATTTTCTAAATTTAATTTTCCAAGTTTGAATTATTTATTTTTAAAAATTTTAATCAAATATTAATTCGTGTCTTGTTATTTTATTTTTATTTTTTATATAATTATCTAAATTGGAAGGTGTTATATTTCACCAAAAAGTAAATTTTCCATTACTGTTTCAAAGGTTTTCAAGAATCTTTATTAAAATCTTTAAAGTTTCACGTCTCTCCCGCGAACAAAATTACGTTATTCTAAGGAAAAGACGACAATTCGTGAATATCCTTTTTTAATAGACATATTATTTCATGTTAGATGTAAAGACGTCTTGCAAACCATAAATAGACAACATTCTTCAGGTGACTTGTATATACTACTCATCCCCAGTAGCACATAACGTTGTTATAACTAATTTTTCACTGTTCAGACTTATTTGCAACGTTATATGAACGTTATGTAGTGCTACATCGGATATTTGTCAAATAATAAATCGTAGAAACTAAATAAAGTTAAATGATGATTTTCATGACGTTTCATAAATGAAATACATTTTTTATTAATTATTTAACTTTAAATTGTTTAATATTTTATAAGAGACTTAAATTATATGAAATAGACTCAATAACCTATTCCAAATATTATACATACAACAAGATGACATTAATGTATTGTTGCTATATTGACTATTTTCATTAAATCTATTTTCTTCTATGCATTTCAACAAATATTGGGATTGAGTATTGTTGCAAAATTTAATAAAGATCAATAATCCATATAGTCACCTCCCCCCCCCCTCCTCCTCAAAAAAAAAAAAGCGTCCTAAATACTGTTTTGCATGTTAAAATATGAAAAAAAAAAAAAAAAAAAAAAAATGTGATAATCGCTAAAGCATTGGACGAGAAATTAATAACAGCTGCTTTAAGGGAAAATTAGCAATGACCACTGGCCACATATAGCCATTTAATCCCAATAAGAGGCCACTAACGAAATTGACATGGGTGGCCACAATATGGCTGCCTGCTACATTATTTAAAAACTTCGCATTTGCCAATATTTTAACATTGACTGGTTAATTTAGGCTGAAGTCTTTATATTAAGATGCAAAATAACTTTCAGAAAAAAAAACTTTGTATCTTGTATCTAACAAAAATTTGCACGTGCTACAGGCGATCTAGTCAATGCATTAGCATTTCAAAGTTACGAGATTGCCATAGATTTTGAAATAAATTTCTTTCTTCTTTTACCTTACATTTCAAAATCCCATGCGGTCCAGGGCTGTTCAACAGCATCATATTTATGTAGTTGTTATTTGTGGTATTATTTGTCTTATTTTTCGGAGCTCAATATAATTTCTCATAAATATGAGTTTCCTCAATAATGAAGAAGTTTAAAGAATGTAACCTAGGATTGAATGGCTGTAGACATATATTATGAACGCTTTGAAAAATTATCTTTATTACTTTTATGACATATACACTGTAAAAAAAAAAAAAAAAAAAAAAAAAAAATCTAAAATAGGTAAAACTTTGTAAGATATTTGAGTAAAGCAATGTTCCAATTTGGAAAGTTCTGTTTATAATCTAAAACGGGTCAGAAAATCTATCTATTTTGAGTTTACAAATTTGTTATGTATGGTTCACTACCTTATTTTATATTTTTGTCTGTAATAAATAAAGACGTTGTAGAAAATATTGTATCACTCACCTCTTATTAAAAAAAAAAAAATCTAACATGCGTAGATGATCTAAACAAAATGTAAACATTTTGTATGTATACGTATGTATAGACAAAAGTATAAAATAAGATACTGAACCATACATAACAAGTTTGTAAACGTAAGCTCAAAATAGATAGATTTTCTGACCCATTTTGGGTTATAAACAAAACTTTCCAAATTGGAACATTGCTTTACCCAAATCTCTTACAAATGTTTACCTATTTTAGAAAATTTTTGTACAGTGTAGTGATTGCATGCTGAAATTTAAAAAATAAATAAATAAATAAATAAATAGATACGGTGCAACCACGTTTCCTACGCCTAGCAGTGAGGACGAGTCCAAAATCCTTGAGGGGTGAAAAGTTGACCGACAGGTTGGAATTTAGTAAACATCCAATCATTCGGTTCGCGGTGTTCCCTTATCGCTTATTTTCTCTCAACGAAAAAATTATCTCCCCTATTTTAACAGTAGACTAGTTCAGTCAGCACATGCGCAGAGGCTTCCATGGTCGGAAGAAACGTAGTTAAAGATTATTATTATTGACATCGAATAGCTAGTAACATAAATAGTTGCAAATGGAAATAAAGGGAGATTAATAGCCCTTTTGCTGCAAACAAAATTTCTTAAAATGTTCACCTTTAACAGCTACATAACTTATTGAAGCAGCACTAAAGAAGCAAAAGAGAAGTAGTATTAAACGCACTAGATAAAAAGACTAAATGTACGTCTGGTACTAGATGTATGCAGCACTAAAGAAGCAAAATATGAAGGATATTTTCTGAAAATTGACTAAAGCATATTACTTGAGAAAATAATAACAGCTCCATAAATCGTTGAAGCAGTAATAAGTTAAAAATTTTGAATAAACACCATAAATTTCACCGAAACAATTGTTTCGCGTCAAAATAAACACGATCCTTCGCCAGGTAACTAAAACAGGCATGAGTAGTGCGTTGCTTCTTTGATTGCAGAGGATTTTGTTTCACTTCGACCCCAAACAATTGTTGCTAGTATTTTATGATAATTATTGAAAATTTTTAATTTATTTCTTTTCGATACAGTCCTTCAGTGCATTTTTACTATTATTATTGAAGTAGTATTAAAGAACAACTCAGAAATGTATAATATCAAAATATTATTAAGAAAGCACCACAGTGCCTAGCGTTTAAAAGTAATTGGTACAAAACTTTGAATAAACACCATAAAATATGGTGCTTATGGTTTTATGATGTTTAACCTCTTCGCTCCAGAGGTCCACATATGTGGACCTCTATTCTTTCCTTTATAAAATCTATACCATTTAATATTTTTATATTTTGACTAAACTAATAAAAAGCTGAATAAATTGGCTTTAAAAAGATACCGGTATATGGCAGCATGAAACTAAATTTATTTCTGAAATATAATGTTATTTTGTCGACTTTCGTAAAACGACTCTAAAACAGTAGTCGACCACACGGTCGAAGAAAAGTACACAATTTTCATAATTATTTATTAAGTACTTAGACACTTGCCAGAATAAAAAGAAAACTAATATTGATTGATTTATTTAAGGGCATCAAATTTTTAATTGTGTTACAGTTAGGAAGATTTATGTAACTTAATAATTTAGAGTTTAGTTGTTTAAAGCCATACATTTGTATCGTACATTACTAACCCCCTAAATTATAAATGTAAGAAAATTATACTTTTTTGTAATGTACAATGTGAACGTATATGTCTAAAAGTCTTCAAGTGTAACTTATGTTGTTATTATAGCTTCGGGTCCGAAGAGGTTATTCAAAGTTTTGTAGCAACATCAAGATAACCTGAAATCGTACTTGTGAAATAAAATTTTAAAAATACGAATTATTTGAGCTTTATATATATATATATTTTAATTTTTGACTTGAAACATTTTAAATCATAATTTAAGATCACGTGACATGTTTACTTAGCTTGTTAAAGGTATTTAATAATATTCAATTTTGTAGTGTATTTATTTCAAATTTAACTTATACCTTAGCAGAAAATAGTATAATCTCATTAGAAACATACTACGCAGGAAATGTCAAAAATAAATAATATTGAGATTCCAGAAAATCTCTTTGTTAGATAACTTTACTCCGGGAAGTAAATTGTCTTTCATTAAGGAGATTTCATCAGAAAAATAGCACGATTTGTAGCAAAGGATGAAAGGATTTCATTTAAGGGATGAATTGAAACAAATTGTTGGTAAATTACTTGAAGAAGTGTATTTTTTTAAGAAAATTGATTCTAAATCCAGCAAAAATATATAACATAAAGAGGATTTCTTTTTAAGGGAGTTAAATAAATACTTTGAGAAGACAGTATTTCTCAAAAGAAGTTTTAATTTATATTTCTCCTTTTTTTTTTACTCTCTGTTACATATATGGTAGAGAAAGTACTGTTTTTGGGTCAAATTTTCGGAATTGAGTTTTTGTTATATTTATACGTTTTAAGGTCCCCTGAATCCGAAAAATATGTTTTTAGCAGTTGGTCTGTGGGTGTGTCTGTGACCAGAATAGCTTAAGAACAAATAACAGCAGGAATTCAAACTCAGTATTCTTAATCTGTATCATATAGGGATGTTGCACTAAGTTTTTCGTTGAGATCAAGCAAATGGTTCGTGTACAGGGCCATCCAAGAGTATTCAAATACATTACTTCTAGTGGAGAAATTTCAGATAAGTAGAGTTTAACATCTATAGGCTTCACTAAACCAAATGAAATTAATATATAAGTATATATTACTATATGCATAAAAGCATGTTTCATGCAGAAAATGGTACTAGAATCATTCACCGTTTGTTTTCAGGGCTACACAAATCTTGAGTATAGTGGAACAATCATAGAAATTGATGGAAGTGCATTTCAGGTTGTGATGTGTGTAACTAATATAGGATTATGTTTAAGTACACAATGGGCTTTATACATAATTTTTAGAAAATATGCAGAACTGCCAACAATTAGACCAAAACATTCTTTTTTACTGAAAGAATAGTGGAAATGCTTTAGTATAATATTTCACCAATTACAAGAAAACTGCTCAGAAATTAAAATTAATTCCTCATACCCATACAATAAATGAACTATTTTTTAAGCTAAATATTCAGCAGTTTTTTTTTTTGTTTTTTTTTTAGTTCCCCATCATACTATAGGTATGGGGAACTTAGAAAATCGTGAAAAATTTCGACCTCGGTTTATTGACTTTTTTATACGTTTTCAGGTGTGAAGAATACGAAAATGACAAAATTTGTATGGTGTCTGTCTGTAGGGTGTCTGTTAGTGTGTTAGTCCGTTAGTTTGTCAGTCTGTTTACACGATATCTCACAAACAAATAATCGCAGAGAGGTCAGACTAGTTTTAAAATATTACTTTCGATACTGGAAAGAACCCTATTCGTTTGCAATATTCGAATTAAAAAACTTCTTAAGTTATTAGAAATTTACGATTTTTTTTACATGGGAGAATAGGACAAAAATTCACTTAAACGTGCATTAAATGGAAACTTTTTACTGTAAAAATGTCAGACCAATTTTAAAATATCAGTTTTGATGCCGGAAGGAACATCAGTAACTATAAATATGCTACTTTGAAAATTTCGCAAGTTGTTGGAAATTTACTAATTTCTTAACATGGCAGTATAGGGCAAAATTTCACATAAACGTCAATTTTGAGAGATATTTTCATCGTAAAGATGTCAGACTACTTTTGATATATTATTTAGGATACTGGCATGAATATCACAGACTATGATTTTTTCAATTTAAAAAATTCGTAAGTTATTTGGAATTTACGATTTACTTAGCATGTCAGAATAAGACAAAATTGAGTATAAACTTCCATTTTGAGGATCCTAAATACATTAGACAACTTCAAAATTACATTTGTGATATTTGTTTGGAAATGATTGAATACAAATATTCTAATAGGAAAATTTCGTAAATTGTTCGTAATTTACGATTTTATCAACATAGCGAAATTGTAAATTTTTCATATGAATCTGAATTTTGAGGATTATTGCATTGGAAATAGTAGCATGAAAACTAAACAACGGAATGGACCCTGATAAAATAAATTAATAGATTAGAATAAGATAAATATATCGAAGTGAACGGTGTATAGCCTATTAGGCGGGGATTTCATTCTGTCACTGTATCAAGCTTTGGTCAAATTCATTTCTTTTAACATGATTATAATATGTCTCGCACTAGAAATTTATGAGGACATAAATATGATGGGGAACTGAGCAGAGTCCACCTATGCCAACTAGTTTTCTTTCTTTCTTTTTTTTACTTGTTTTGAGTTTTCTTGAATGCAGAAGTCAAATTTTTAACGCTTGATGTATATCTGTGTCTCTTTACAGAGTAACTTAAAAACAAATAATTTCAGGCAATTCAAATGTTGTATTTTGAAATTAAAGTAAGGTTGTTACGTTAAAAGTTTGACCCAGATTGATGAGTTTAAAGAAATGGTAAGAGTGAAAGCTGCCCGAATAATTTGGAATGAAAATTTTAATTTAATAATAGCTTGGAATTCTGTATACTAAGTACAATATTGAAACCAGAGGTTGAGGGGTGTTGTACAAAATTAATTGTTAAATAAAGCTGTTCTGAAGCCTAATTTGAATTGTTCTTGACGTATGTTAATATAACAGTACTCGTCATCTTACCCCTCAATCTCCATTGAATTTAAGGGTAAAAGAAAGTCGTGTGAGTGCCACACTAGATTATTATCTTTTTTTTTTTTATCAGAAAGAAAGACAATATTATTTGTTGCTATGTAATACTCTACGCATTTATGTTTCGCAAAACGATTTACTCAAAAAAATAATAAAAACTACCTATTTTGTGGAAGTAGTACTACAGAAATTTCAAAAATATACAGTATTACGATTTTATGAAAATAACTTAAATAAATTTTACTTCAGGAAACCACAACACACAGTATCTTAGAAAATATATATATAATTAGAAATGTGTTACACTGTTTTATTATCTAGTATGGAAAGACTGTGAAAACTAGTCATTGTCATATTCTATTGTATGTAAAATTGGAGCCATTTTTGTTTCTAATATCGCTGATGGAAAAATCGGACAAACCTCACTTTTTTTATTCGAGCAATAAATTATCATAAAATATTCAACAGCATTGCATTAAATTAAAGATTAAAATTTCGCAACTGCATATATATAAAATTTTTTGTTATATAAATAAAATTTCTACAATTTTAGATCATTGATTTCAAAATACATTTTTAGGGTATAGTATGATATATTGTATTGATATGGATACGCTCGGACGGCGTTATTTTAACCCCAATGTAAACACAAGTTTTACTCTATCACATGAATAAGGAGAAGCTAGTGAATCTAGACCATTAAAATCAGGGTGTGTCTCGAAATTGAATTTACCTTTCATGAATAACCAGGAAATTTGTTTTCTCACTAACACTTATAAGCCTCTTCTACAATGCTATGCAACTGTCAAATATTAGAACACTTGAAGAAAGAAATTAATTACATTTAAGAATAAAATATCATTGAAAAGTTTGAATAATTTAAACAGAAAGAAAAAAAAAAAAATTATGTTTTTTTCTAATTGAAAAGTAAATAATTTGGTGTGTCACTCACACGACTTTCTCTTATCCTGAAATTTAATACTATAAATGTAAGTTGGAGATTAAGAGGTAAGATAACGAGAACTGATACGTAAACCTATGTTAAAACAATTCAAATTAGGCTTCGGAAGAGTTTTATATGACAACTAGTTCTGTGTGAGGGGGTCTTCTCCCGTTTCATTACTGCACCTACATTTATATAGAATTTAAATCTGTTATTAAAATTAAAATTTCACTTAAAATTATTCAGACAACTTTCACACGCAACATTCCTTGAAACTTATCAGTCTTGATCAAACTTTTCCAGCAACAAACTTATATTAACTTGAAAATACAACTGTTGGATCTCCTAAAATTATTCGTTTTTAAGTTACTCTATAAGAGACACAGACAAAGATCAAATGTTAAAAATTTGACTTCGGTAATCAGGAAGCCTCAAAACGTGTAAATATACAAAAAACAAGCGATGAATATTTAACTTTAAAACTTACCATATGTCTATGAGGAAATCCTTTCAGTTACTGAGCATTTTTCCAGGACATGATAAAATATTATAGTAAAGCACTTCCACTAAAAATAAAAAAAGAATGTTATCGCTTAAATATTTGCAGCCATGTATATATCTTTTGAAGATTATGTACAGACTACATGGTGCACCTAAATATGATCGTATAGTAATAAAACACGGCACAACCTGAAATACACTTCTGTCAATTTTCAGCTATTGTCGCACTATAATCTAGTTCTTTTGTGTTTCCCTGTAAACGAACAGTGGATGATTTTCATGCCATATTCTAAAGGAAACATGTTTTTATGCATGTATAATATATCTATATTCGTTTCATTTGGTTTAGTGCAGTCTATAGATGTTTAAATTCTACTTACCTGGAATTTCTCCCATAGACGTAATGTATTTGAATTCTCTTGGTTGTCCCTGTACACGAACCATTTGTTTCATCTCAACGAAAAGCTTATTGTTGCATCCCTATATCATACAAATTTGGAATACCAAGTTTGCACTTTCTGCTACCATTTGTTCTTGAAATATGCTGATAACAGACAGACACACACTCAGACCAACCGCTAAAAACATGATTTTCGGATTCAGGGGTATTCAAAAGTGTAGATATAACAAAAATTCGCTTTCGAAAATTTGACCCCAAAAGAATACTTTCAATGCCTTATGGGTAAGAGAAAGTAAAAGCAAAGATTATAAACAAAAATTTGTAGGAAAGCAGTTCATCAGAAGACGGGGATTGAAAATCATATGTTAATGATATTGTTACTGAAAATGAGATGGAAGAAAGTGAAATTTTCGAGAATGTCATGCAAGAAATCGAAAGCGTTTCAATTAATATTGGAAATTTTGTGTTGGTGGATTCCTTCTCATGGGGATCTTTACGATAATGAATTGGCTAACAATCTTGCAAAGGGGTCAGTTACACAACTCCTTCTTCTTCAAAACTTACTTACAAGGAAACATTCAAAAGGTGTCGTCTTCAAAAAATATTGAAAAAAATATGTGGGATTCTACACTTCATAAAACACCAAAAAGTGAAAACATTATCGGCTGAAAGTAATTACAGTGACTACAAAAAATTATCAAAACTAAGCATATTTGGCGATTTCACATTGTTAGACGATTGATTTTGAGTACTTGGCGGAGAAACAAACACGGTTTTGTTCGTACACGGCAATCTCGGTGCTAGTAAACTTATCGCCTAACAGCGCTAAATCGCCAAAAATGCTTAATTTTGATAATTTTTTGTGGTCTCTGTAAATAATTTCTGCTGATAATTTTTTCACTTTCTGGTATTTTATGAAAAGTAGAATCACATATATATATTTTTGAATATTTTTGGAAGACGACACCTTTTGAATGTTTCCTTGTTAGAACTTTTCACTCAGAAGATAAATCTAAAAATAAGAAGAATTGGCTGATTCCCTTCACTCACCACTGGTATAAGGTTAGTAGGCTCGGTCGACCTTTAACCTTTTTATGTAACAGAAAGTCATGCAATATCAGCCTCTCACTCCTTTCCTGCGACCATCTGAATCGTCTTTTATTTTCGGTTAATAAAACCTACCCTCTTTGCCCAAAATGCCACCAACACCAAGTTTGTATTGAACACATTTTGGTCTTCTTTGGGAGGAAATTTATTCAACTTTCCTTCTCTTCATCGACTTTCTGACTGTCAGCGGATTCATCACATCAGACTATGTTGAAGATTAAACTGCAACAATTTTGTGTATTGGTTAACACGTTGAGCGCCTCGTGAATTCTTAAAATCTATTAAAATCCCATGATGATTTCTCCTGTAATAAATAAAAATTAAGCAAATTTTAAATAATGTTTCAATAATTACTTAAAATAATGTAGTATTTTCAGTTTTATATCCTATTTTACACTGTCAACCACCGATGGTTGACGCGGCTTTATATCATATTGCACACTGTCAGCCACCGATGGCTGACATTGCGCTCAACGTGTTACTTTTTTATTGGTACTGCTTTTACTTTAGGAATAAAACTTTCACTGAAATGTTTGAAGTATAACATGTTCTGCTCACTCCTAAAGTTTCAAGAGGATTCCTTCAGTATTTTTACAGATATATGACAAAATGTCTAGAATCTAGAATGACAGACATGGCGCTCAACGCGTTAAGTATGTGGGGAAAAGAAAAAAGCTATATGTTTTTATGCTGTAGAAATCGGAAATATAATTGAAATCGACTTTTTGAAGTATATGAAAAGACATTCACCACGAGGAAATTTTGATTTTGGTAATGAGACGACATAGTCAGCTGTCCTATCCGGCAATGAAATGAAATTACCAAAATCTATGTCTTGCGGAGGTACAGGAATAACGAACTCATATCATTTCCTGTAAACTTCCGATGCTATTTCATAATTAAATAAACTTTTGCAAGCATTTTTTTTTTTGTTGTTTGTTTGATTTAATGTTATTTTGTCATTTTCATTTTAACAAACATTATAATTTTAAAGAAATTTTCAATTTTCAAATATGATTCACTACTTATACATATTTTTATGTCTTTCATAACTTTTATGATATTTTTATGTGTCTTTTCATTGTCCTATTGTACCCATTTATTGTCCCATTCAACTGTCCAAACTGAGTTTCCCAGGAAAATAATTTTATTTCATCGAAGAAAAAATAAGGGTAAATTACAAAAAAAAAAAAAAAAAAAAAAGTCACAAGTTAAATGTCAAACCAAAATATTATTCTATACTGTGTTAATTTTTTTTAATTAAAAGGTAAGAAAATATTATAAAACAAGTAAAAGTTGTCCTCCTTTGTCCCCCTCTGCCACATAACTTTAAAATTTCATAGAAATGGTTGAAAAAGAAAATAATGATTATATTAAATAAATAAATGAATGAATTAATAGATATGAATAAGTTGCATTTTTAAACTTAAGCAAATAGCTATCTCATTAATACTTACTATATAACACATAAGTCAAAAATTAATAAATAAATAAATTTATTTATTTATTTATTTATGGGGAGATTTTAGAAATAAAGCTCTTTGTTAAATAACTTTCCTCCGGGAAGTAAATTGCCTTTCATTAAAGTGATTTCACGGGAAAACAGCACGATTTGTAAGGAAGGATGAAAGGATTTTATTTAATGGATGAACTGAAACAGATTGTTAGCAAATTTCGTGAAGAAGTGTATCTTTTAAGAAAACCGATTCTAGATTCAGCAAGTAGATATAATACATAAAGAGGATTTCTTTTTATGGGAGTTAGATATCACATTCTTTGAAAAGATAGCATTTTCCAAAAGCTGTTTTTATTCCCCCTCCCCCTCCGAACACTACAGTGAGGAAAGTATTGTAATCATGTCAAAAATCCGAATTTTAGATTTTGATGTTTCTATACGTTTCGAGGTCCCCTGAGTTCGTTTTCACTATTTTTACGATGATGTATGTGTGTGTGTATGTATGTGTGTGAGTGAACACACTAGCGTCTAAACGCTTTGTTCGAATCAGCTGAAAGTTGGTACATATATTGTAAGTCACCATAGTACGAACCCTATTGATTTTGGTGAATCTAGCACTTAGTTTTTTTACAGGGACACCAGGAAAAATTCTTTATCATTATGGCCTATGCGGCCAAATTTTTAAAAGTGCGATAGCGTCTAAACGCTTTATTAATCTGAGCAAAAAAATTGTACATGTGTTATGGGTCACAGTTGCACGATCTGTATAGATTTTGGTGAATTTAGCACTTACAGTTTTTTTACTGGGACACAAAGAAAAATTCTTTATTATTATGGCCTACGGGACCAAATTTTTAAGAGTGCGATAGCATCTAAACGCTTTATTCAATTGAGCTGAAAATTTATATGAATATTATAAATCACTGTTGCACTAACTATAAGCAATTTGGTGAATCTAGCATTTATAGGTTTTTACAGGGACACAACGAAAAATTCTTTATCATTATGATCTATGGGCTCAAAGTTCAGTAGCGTTAAATAAAACATCGTGTAATATATGGAGAAAAATACTCAAACACTCTATTATGGTTTTCTCTCTTTTGTTTGTTTAACAACTCCTCTTTCTTTACTTTATCTACAAAACTGTTAATTACTGAATTTTCGGAAAGTCGAGTGGAGTCACTCCAGATTTTTTTTAATATAAAAATCGAAAATAAAGACGATAGTGTTTATTGCTAGATATAGTTTGTCCGCAGATTTATATTCCGCAAAAATTAAATATATAAATAAATAAAAATAAGAAATAAGAAATATTTAAAACATACATCTCAAAATTTTTCGTGTATACTTCTGTTCCATTTAATTTTGAAATATTGGAAGAAAGTAAATATTTATGTCATTTACTATTGCAATTCCTATGTTAGTAATATTAAATTAAGTAATAATTTGAAAATTCAATTCGACTACACTGTTTACCATAAAAACCTGTGGGGTTCATCTGAAAAGTGGCGCCGATTTAGCCGACACCAATGTTTTTCGAAATTTAGTATGCTATGGTTCATCATTTCAGTATCTAAATTTTATTAGTAAGAACCCTAAAATGGTGAAACTTTGTTCCAATATAATTGGTCGCAACTGAATTTGCCTAATTAGCACCGTTTTAAGTGAAATAGTTGAACTGCTATTTTTAACGGCGTACATTAGATTTAAAGTGATAAATACAAGTATTTCTTGATAGTGATGATAACAACAATAATGTTAATTCGCTTATGTTACAAATATTTTGTAACATGTAAATAGATAAAGTATTTAAATAACAATTTGTAAATATATACATATATATATATATATATATATATATATATACTAGCAGACCCGGCCACGCGTTGCTGTGACTAAGTTATACGTTGAATTATACGGCTGTAAACTATTTAGTACAGTCAAATTATTATTTACGAACAAAGACGAAAACGTTGTAGCCGATGTAAAAACCCACAGGGTTGAGATTTGAAACTTAGGTCAAAATTTGGAAGCGATTGATAAAAATTTTCGTAGTGTTGATATTAAGCACAAATTAATTTTATTGTAGGGTCCAATAAATTTTAATGGAGAAGTGATATATATTATTTCTAATGCTACTTTGGATAAAATTGCTAAAATGACTAATATATAAATTAAATTCCATTAAAATTCTATTAAAATAAAAGTATAAAAGAAACAGACGATTTTAAAATCAATTTTTATGGAGGAGTGAAATATAATATATGCTATAATGGATAATTTTACTATAAAATGACCTCATCATTTTAAATATTTTAAAGAGGGCAACAGCTGTAGTTATAAAAAGGAAAACAATAAGGCTAAACCAGAAAAATAAGTAAATTTGATAAATATTTTAAAACTATAAAATTGGAAAACTTATGAAATATTGGACATTTAAAGTAAATACATGTATCATTTTAAATAGAAAAAGATTTTGGAAAAGTTTAGTGTATTTTAACGAAGTGATGAGAAGTTTTTGAGTATGTTAAAATTTTAATAGTAAATTCAAGTTAATAAAGATAAGAATAATTATAAGATAAAAAAAAAAAAAAAAAACTTTTTATATACCATGCTTTTAAATTTTAATATACTAATAATATACTAATTAAAAGGAAAATGATAAATATTCTATTATAGCTTGAAGTCAAATTTGTTTTCAAATGTCTAAATAAAATATCTGATGTAAGATACTAATATTTTGCAGCGGAATAGATTTCATTTCTGTCATCCTTGGCGAAAAAAAAAAGAATATCGCCAAATTATCTGGCGAAAATATTTAATTCCTTTCAAAAATCATGGTTATTTTAACAACTTATATTAAAAGAGTAATGAATAATATGAAACAATATTTCGTACAATACATATTACATGTCATACATACGTACAATGAATAATACATATTACATTTTGTACAATGCATACATCTGGCATGTATATTTTCGTGTTACGCTTTTGATCGCCAAATAATAATAATAATAATAATAAAAGCCAAGGGCGACAGAGTTTTGAAATTTAAAATTAAAATTTTGTCAATTTGACAGCAAAATAATTCAATATAACACCCGCGATAAATAATACATATCTATACCCAAATATAAGGATTAAAATCGGGAAATAAATTTCCTCGATTTTTAATAATTTCTTACAAAAAATCCAGTGGGCCATTAACATAGGAAATCTTTTTCTTGGCTGCACAGACGGTCAGTGAGTCACACTTCGCTTGCGTATAGAACTCATAGATATAGTATAGCATATATAGAATAGAGTGACCATTGGGGAGAAAAAAGTTATTCCTATTCATTTGGGAAAAGACGACGTTTTTACCAAAATATGGCCGTCTTTCCCCGAGTGAATACACACGGGAATACATACTAATATTTTAGCAAATAAAATTTATGAATAATTTATTTGCTAAAGGGGAATGGAAGACTCCAGATACAGTTTCAAATTCATATTTCTTTCTTTCTTTCTTTTTTTTTTTTTTTTTTTTTTTTCAATACCACTTAATGGCTGTTTCCAAAGCTTTTTTTTTTTTTTTTTTTTTCTTTTTCGGCATCAAAAATCTTTGTACGATAACATGGGGATGAGAGATCTATATATATTACTATATCTATCTTAGAACTACATTAGCACTTTATCAATGTGTATAAAATCTTTAAATTGATTATGACGTCAATTTTCATGAGATGCATAATTTAACTTTTTATAATTTTTTAACGTTCACGTTTGATTAAATGTATTTCTTTTTATGTCGGAAGAAAATGAACTCGTATTTTTTTTTTTTTTTTTTTTTTGGCAACAATTAAATTAATGGAACTCACAGATATTTTGGAGCAACTTTAATAAAGGTCTATAATTAACAAATAATTGCAATAAAACAATATTGTGACAATAAATTGAGATAAAAACTATCCTATCTCTCAAGTTGGACCAAACTGCATACTGTGTGCAAAATTTCATTAAAATCGGTTCCTTAGTTTAGGAGTTTACCCCGGACAAACATCGTGACACGTAATTTATATATATATACAGATATACTTCTATCTTTTGAAAATTATTAGAAAATACGAAAATACAGATGTTATTCCATATTATAAATGTGTTAGAAATATACAACGTAAAGGGAAAATTAGTATGTTGCGTACATTAGATTTAAAGTGATAAATACAAGTATTTCTTGATAATGATGATAACAATAATAATGTTAATTCGCATATGTTACAAATATTTTCTGACATGTAAATAGATAAAGTATTTAAATAAAAAATTTTAAATAAATAAATATATATATATATATATATATATATATATATTTCTATCTTTTGAAAATTATTAGAAAATACGAAAATACAGATGTTATTCCATATTATAAATGTGTTAGAAATATACAACGTAAAGGGAAAATTAGTATGTTGTGTCCATTACAAAACCTATATATATATATATATATATATCATTCTCTATAATAGATAAACATGCGCCTATTAATGCGAACAAATAGGGAATCAAGCTTCTGATAATATGCAGTTCAACATAATTTTAATTAACAAATGCTGCTATGTAGCCATATAGAAAATTGCAGAAGGTGAGTGATGACAGCATTACCTGTTCGCAGGTGTACACCCACATATGTCAGCATTTTTTTAAAAATCATAATCGTAATATTTAAAATTTGTTGAAGTAATACACAATAGAGTCTGAGATATAGTCTTCTCGTACACGGTAAAAAATGATAATAACACCACCACCTATCAACCAATATGCACTGAAATTAAGTAAACGTAGTGTTTTATAATGGCCCACTCACAAATCAAGTTTTGTGCAATTATGTAAAATAAAAGTTGATATACAGCTTTAACGTAAACAACAAAGATCGAAGCATAGCAGGGCCACCTCTCGGGCGATTTTCACTAAATCTGGATCGTCATCAATTGATGTTAAGCTGCAACTAAATATATATTTTCAGCAAATTTTGTCCATTAATTCTTGAGATAGAGATTAAAGAATTTTTTAACACACACACAAGCAGACGCACAATTTCTAAACAGAATATCTCAAAATGTATTAATCCATCGAAAACCAGAAATCGAAATTTTTTGGCATAGCTAATACTTTCTTTTGCGAATCTTAAAAAAAAGAAAAAAAAAAAAAAGAAAGAAAGAAAGAAATACAAAGGACTTAAGATGCAAAAAAGCGAAAAATCCACTTATTTATTTATTTATTTATTTTATTATTATTATTATTTTTTTTTTTTTTTCACATATAGTTTCAAAATGAAATCATCAAATACAGTGAACTCTCGTTAAGATGGCCCCGTTTAAGATGGATTTCTCGTTATTACGTACAAAAACAGAATCCCCGTCTGAGGCCTATAGGAATTGCATGCAATAAAGATCGCTTTATACGTTCAATTCATTCGTTAAGACGGACATTTTTTTCCCTCAAAGCTTACTTTCTTCAAAAAAGAGTCGGTTTCCAAAATTTTTTCAAATTCAAGTTTATTTATTTATTTATTTATTAACATGAAAAGGCGCAATAATAAAAGGGTTAATATCTTTCACTCTGCGCTATTACATCATGGGAGGTAAACAGTATTGATTGACAGTGACAGTTGAAGTCAACAATTTGTACCAGTCTCCGCTTCTATTGTGGTGACATATCAAAGGGTTTCGTTATTGGAAATGTACCAGAAGAAAACATAAAAGACTGGAAAGAGAATTTGTCGTGCCTTATCAAGGACTACGAACTATCAAAGCTAAAAACATATTTAACATTTATGAAACAGGACTATTTTATAAAGCTCAGCCTTCTCAAAGTTTACACTTTAGAGGAGAAAAATGCATAGGCGGCAAACATTCAAAATTACGCTTTACTGTACTTGTAGGGACTAACATTGAACTTCAATTTATGAACTCCTGTTATAATGGACTCTCGTTAATATGGACAAAAACTGCCGGACCTTGATTGTCCGTTTTAACGAGAGTTCACTGTATTAATGATGACAAAGGAGGATATTCGTTCAAGAAAAATTTCTAGATTGAAGAGAGAGTTCTTCTACAATTTAATATATTTACAGTCATTAAATATTAGATATTACTGTTTTGGCGTGAAAATATTTATTGAATGTTGTCATAAAAAATAAAATAATAAATAAATATACAGTATAGAGATGTTAAGTTTTTTAACAATTGACTTTAGGAATGAGTAGGTTTTTAGGTCGCACTAGAGCTAAGTAATGCGTAATTTTTAAACTACCGACCTGATAATTTTGGCAATTAGATTTAATTTTAACACAGAGATGATTTCACTATTGATAGTTACTTTTGTGTTTTAGTTCAATTTCAGATAAATTCACACGGGCAAACACACCTCGCAAAAATGAATGGGGCGTGGTTTTAGAAATAATTTGTTTGATAAGTATGAATAATTGAATTTTGTCGAACATACGGACGCAAAAAACCAAAATTATAAATTTTTAATTGTAATTTCTTTTTGTAATCTACATTTTATTAATTAATGAATTTGTAATTTTGCAAATTATATTTCATATTGTAATTTATATTTAATTATACAGTTCCCGCCGCTTATTAAAATCACATTCGTTCTGAGCCAGTCATTTGATTAAGCGGCTGATTTTTATATCCGGCGAACGTTCCTTCACTTAAGGAAAAGGTGTCACTTCCCCGAATTTGGAAAGTAATTTCAAAATGTAGTGAATAATGGAATTAGTAAACAATATTAATTAATTTTTGATCGGTAATTAATTAACTGTTCTTTCGATGTAAATAAATTAAACTCATTCCAAGTTCCCATGCACTTTCCTGTGAGGAAAATCATGATTTCTTTACCAACAGTTCACGCTGTTCTTATAAATTTAAAATCTTTCCGTTTAAACCTCATTAATTATAGTAATTTCAGAATAAGAACTAGAAATTGCCTTTTAATAATTAGAAATTAAATATATATATATATACATCATTTCAAATCAAATTTGTAACTTGTTACAGCGCTTTGAGGAATACGTTCCTTGAAATTGTTACGGAGATGATTTATGAGGCGTGTTTAATTTGTAACTGTGCTGCAAGTGCAAAATCTTCGACAATGATCGATAACGGAGGGTTTGTTGTGTTTTAATTTCTTTGTCTATTTAAGAAAAAAAAATCACAATGTAAATTAAAAAAAAAAAAAAAAAAATGGTATAAATGATATAAATGATATTTTTGGCTGTTGAGGAGATATTTTTGAGTTTATCAACCGGCGATGCTGATTTTATTAAGCGGCAGCTCTAAAAGTAGTTTGTATTGCTTTGATTCCGTTCTTGGTAATTTGATAAGATTAAGCGGCTGATTTTATTAACCAGTGAATTTATTAAGCGGCGGTTACTGTATATAATTTAAATTGTAATTAAACTAGTTTTTTTTTTTTTTTTTTTTAAGAAAATATAAAAACTTCTAAATTAAATTTTAAAAGTTCTTCGTTATGCAGCTTTTTGTTTTATATCCTGTATAACAAAAATTACGTATGGGATAGTGTATTAAATATTTTCTTTTTCTTAACTATATTTATTAAAATTAACTAGGGAATTGAAAATAACAAGCTATCTATTAAAAGCTTAGCTGAAAGAAAAATAAGTTAATACCGATGTTAAAAAAAAAAAAAAAAAAAAAAAAAAAAACTCTTGCTCGATAATTTTTGTTCAGGAAATAATGACCGTTCATTAGAGAGATTTCATCGGAAGAACTCTGTGATTTACAGTAGAAGTTGAAAAGATTTCATTTAACGGATGAACAGAAACAGGTTGTTAGTACATTATACTTAAAAAGAAGTACTTTAGAGAAGAAAAAAGAAACTGATTCTTGATTCAACTTTGTTGAAGCGGATGCGCAATTTAGTTCAATTCTTTTTATTGAAGATAAATATTGCATGAATAAAAAAAAAATTCTATGAGAATGCTGTAAAAATATTTTTTAATTATTTTATCAATACTAAAAATGCATACATAAATGCTAATAAATGTTTATTCATTAGCTCGCTAATTATTATTTAATACTAACTCGGTAATAATTATTTAATACTAATAAATAAATACTAAATTATTCGATATTCTGAGTATATATTTTGAATTTTTACTTTCCGAACACTGTAGTGAGGAAAGTATTGTAATCATGTCAAAAATCCGAATTTGAGATTTTGATGTTTCTATACATTTCGAGGTCCCCTGAGTCCGTTTTCACTATTTTTACGATGATGTATGTATGTGTGTGTGTATGTGTGTGTGTATGTATGTGTGCATGTCTGTGAGTGAACACGTTAGCGTCTAAACGCTTTGTTCGAATGAGCTGAAAGTTGGTACGTATAATGTAAGTCACCATAGTACGAACCCTATTGATTTTGGTGAATCTAGCACTTATAGTTTTTTTTTTTTTTTTTTTTTTTTACAGGGACACCAGGAAAAATTCTTTATCATTATGGCCTATGGGGCCAAATTTTTAAAAGTGCGATAGCGTCTAAACGCTTCATTAATCTGAGCAAAAAAAAAAATTCACATGTTATAGATCACAGTTTCACGAACTTTATAGATTTTGGTGAATTTAGCACTTACAGTTTTTTTACAGGGGCACAAAAAAAAAAAATTCTTTATCATTATGGCCTATGGGGCCAAATTTTTAAAAGTCTGATAGCGGCTAAACGCCTTATTAATCTGAGCAAAAAATTTGTACACATGTTATAGATCACAGTTGCACGAGCTGTATAGATTTTGGTGAATTTAGCACTTACAGTTTTTTTACAGGGACACAAAGAAAAATTCTTTATCAATATGGCCTATGGGACGAAATTTTTAAAAGTGCAATAGCATCTAAACGCCTTATTCAATTGAGATGAAATTTATATGGATATTATAAATCACTGTTGCACTAACTATAAGCATTTTGGTGAATCTAGCATTTATAGGTTTTTACAGGGACACAACGAAAAATTCTTAATCATTATAATCTATGTGCTCAAAGTACAGTAGCGTTAAATAAAACATCGTATAATATATGGAGAAAAATACTCAAACACCCTATTATGGTTTTCTCTCTTTAGTTTGTTTAACAACTCCTGTTTCTTTTTTTTTATCTACAAAACTGTTAATTACTCAATGTTCGGAAAGTAGAGTGAAGTCACTTCAGATTTTTTTCTAAAATTTCTGTTGCTTTTTAATTTGTCTTATTCATGTAGGATAGAGAAAGTACTGTTTTATTATTTTATTTTCGAAACTGAGATTTGGACGTTTTGAGGTCTCCTGAATCCGAAAATCGGGTCTTTAGTGGTTCATTTGTGTGCTTATGTCATCTGTGTGTGTGTGTGTGTGTGTCCGGGTGTCTGTTATCAACATATAAACAAAACATATAATTTCAAATATTAGCAGAAAGTCCAAACCTTCTGTTACTCATCTCTATCATATGAGCAACGCGGTTACTTAAAATGTTTATGGAAATCAAACAAATAATTCGTGTACAGGGACTATTCCAAAATATCCTAAATAAAAAGTAATAAAAATAATACATTCAAAAGTCATTAAATACAGAGGCTGTTCGCAGCCCTTGTTCTTAACTATATCATTCTACACCGTAATTTCTATGATAATAATGCTTTTTATAATATCGGAAGAGGTATATTTTTCTACTCCTCTTGAACGCCTTTCCAAAGTCCACAAAGCGTTGTAGGTCGGTGTTTGGATAATGCTGATTTTAAGAGTCGAAAAACACAAAAATCCAACGGTGATGCATCAGGAGATTTAGCAGGAATATCAGTGAAGGGTATGGTTTTAATTCTCGTTTTTTGTTCCATTTTTTTCTAGAAAAGCAATTGCGGATTGTGATGTGTGGCTGCTTGTTTTGTCTTGATACAGTTCAACGGATTGATAAGCATTGTGGATAAAGATCTGGATTTTCATTTTTAAAAATTGAAATTAAAATATGTTCTTGAGAGTATTTAGAGCTGATTTTGTCATTTTTGTCACATTTCTTTTGCTTTTATCTTGCGCTTGTATGAAAAACCAGTGAGAATCATAAATCCTTTAGAAAAACTTTCTTTTGATGCTTTGAACCATGTAGCAAAAAATTTTTTCTCCACTTTTGTAATAATAAATTGATCTTTTTTTTATTGCAACCACTTAAATAGACCCAAGATTCATCTACTGTTGCGACATTTTTCCATTTTTCTCCTGATAAATGCTTTTCATATAGATTTCACTAAAAACTCACTTTGGAAAGAGCGGAAACGCATCTTTCCATCCACTGACTTTTTAAAAGCGCTTTTTGCATCTAAACAAAAATTCTAAATATCAGAAGATAAATAAAACTTCCAAAAATATAACTGTTGTGAAAAGAAAATTCTCCATGCAAACGATTTTTTCTTACTGCGAAATAAAATCGTCTAAAAAATGTGCGAACAGCCTCTGTATACTACACCGATGGACGAAATGTATTAGGTCGTTGCAAAAGTTCGTGCGGTTTTTTATTGCTTCATTTCATAAAAATACATCAAATCAAATGACAGTCTTTAATCAAAATACTCTCCATTACTTTCTGCAACCTTTACCCATTTTTCGGGTAACAAATGTATACCACGGCGATAGAATCTCTCGTCTTTGGAGGCAATAAAATGACCCGCGTCCGCACGAACTTTTGCAACGACTTTTGTTGGTACATTTCAACATATTTAAACTGCATACTAAACAAAATAGAATATGGTATGGAAAGAATTCACCATCAGTTTACAGAGACATACAAAAATATTTGGATTTATTAGTGATTTATTCAGATTTATTTTATTATCCGGAAGTTCCTCGAAGGGCATGTTTACTGGTGTTATAAGTTTCTCTTATTGCGCTAACTTTAATTACATCATGTGGTGTGTAAGCAATATACAGACAATACAGGCTACACAAAATTAAACGAATACATTCTTCTTTTACTGGATATAATTGATCAAAGTGCTTTAACAAATTATATCATGTTCAGGAAATTTACTTAGGAGTCATAACTATTTTCTTTTGTTCATATGATATCCAATGTATTATTTTGACGTCCAGTTTTTTTTAACTTCAATTTTATCTATAATTTCGCGTTTTAAGTTCCCCTGGAAACGGATATCAAGTGTTTAGTGGTTGGCTTTTGTGTCTGTTTTTATCTTAACTTAAAAACAAATAAATGAAGAAAGTTCAAATTAGGCATTTTAAAAATCACATTTGAATGCTCTAAAAAATGATCGGTAAGTTTTAAAGATTGATATAAGTAAAAGTTTTTTGCAGAATTTGAAATTAATTTTTAATTATAATAACAATTTTAAATGTTTTATAAATTCAGATACAATATTCAAACGGAGGGTTGATGGGTAGTAATGATCCCTAACACAGAATAGTACCACGTAAAATTGTTTTAATAACTAACAATGCAAGAGAAAGTTGTCGAGTGCCATACCAGATTATCGTTTTATTTTAGCTTGTTTTAAAATACCCTTTTTACTTTCTCTTACCCTTACGGTAGAGAAAGTATTGTTTCAGGGTCAAATTTCCGAAAGTGAGTTTTTGTTATATTTATATATTCTGAGGTCCCCTGAATACGAAAATCATGTTTTTAGTGAATGGTCTCTGTGTGTGTGTGTGTCTGTCTGTCTGTCTGTTATCAGCATAACTCAAGAACAAATAGTAGCAGAAATTCTAAACTCGGTATTCTAAATTTATCATATAGGGATGCTACACTAAGCTTTTCGTTGAGATGAAGCAAATGGTTCGTGTATAAGGACACTCAAAAGTATTCAAATACATTACATCTATGGGGGAAATTGCAGGTAAGTAGAGTTTAACATCTATAGACTGCACTAAACCAAATGAAACGACTATATATTTTTTTGTAATAGAGATAGTCAACCGGGAAAAAAAATTGTGTATGTAAGGGCCTCGCCTCCCCCCCCCCATGAGGGGGAAATCCCCCCTTGAGGGGAGTAAATTTTCATGATGGGTATCTTTCAAAAGAACTCGCCAATACCTTTAAAACGAATGGTTGAACCATCGATCTGCGATAATTTAAAATAAAGTTATCGGTTTTTTTCATTTTTAACAATTTTTTTTAATGTAATATTGAGAACAAATTCAACTTTTTTTTTTATATATATTTAGTGTTATACTACTCTTAGAATAACTTAAAAACGAATAATTTTAGGAGATCCAAACATTGTATTTTGAAGTTAATATAAGTTTGTTGCTGTAAAAGTTTGATCAAGATTGATAAGTTTCATTGAATGTTGCGTGTGAAAATTGTCTGTAAAATTTTAAGTAAATTTTAATAACAGAATTAAATTCTATATAAATGTAGGTGCATTAATGAAACGGGGGGTTGAGTGTGGCTTCCGCCCCTCCTCACACAAAACTAATTATCATAAAAAACTCTTCCGAAGCCTATTTTGAATTGTTTAACATAGGTTTACATAACAGTACTCGTTATCTTACCTCTTAATCTCCAACCTGTATTTATAGTATTAAATTTCAGGGTAAGAGAAATTCGTGTGAGTAACATACCAGATTATTATATATATATACATATATATGTATATATATAATTTAATTATAAATCATTGAAATCTAAAAATCAATATAAACAATAGAATTTCTTTTTTAATTTTAATCATTTAAAACAGTCATTTTTAAATTACAGTTAATGTGCGATGCAAATCTTTTAAACTGCTAAAAATTGTCAGATATTTTTTAATTATTTTATTTTTATGATAAACTGTTTCTCTTAACTTCGGGAAATATATTTCTTGCGTTTCTTTAAAATGCATAATAATAATAATAATAATAATAATAATAATAATAATAATAATTGAAATTAAAATATCTGATGGGAATATCGTGATTTTATATTTTAACTTTTTTTTTTAATGTGTTTAAAAGAAGTTTTTTATAATTTATTCTGTGAACTGTTAAAGTATAAAAAACTAGCAGGCTTTGCCCGCTTCGCTGGACACTATATTTAAATGATTTCTTTGTAACTGAATATGTTTCGATTGGCGACTATTTTCGACACAGCTTTAGTATGGGACCTCCTTGGCAATATCAAACTTTTTTTGAACTTCTCGAATCTGTACAAAAAAACTATTATTAAAACAAATATTTTCGGAAATAGTCCAATAGCTGGTGTTAATTCTTCGAATATTCTGGAAACAGTTGAAGCTGTTACTCGTACAGTATAAGTCATTATTCGATGAATATTCTGGGACAGTCTAAAAAATAGTCACTTGTTCCACAGGAGTAAAGCAAATAACATCAACTACACCAGAGCAAAAATTTTCACTCACTCACGAAAAATGTCCAGTTGCTTAGAGCTCAATCCCTAAAGTGCAATGACTCAGAATAGGTCTCTGAATAACTCTGGATCGCAGTGACTATATACTCTCGGAGAGCTTCGAAACATCGGGAACCCTAAACTATCATTTTTCACCAAATTTAGTCGCCCACTCGCCAAGTTTGTCTCCGAGACTATGCTTTCTATTAAACATATCTTTATTTAGTTATTTAAATATTAATTTGAATTAATCAAATATTTCTGCCCGACAGCGTGCAAATGCAGTCACACACAGCAGCTCATTTATTTGTATGTTAAATTAGCGTAGTGAATGGTATATAAAAAAATAAATAAATAAATAAACATTATCGTGCTACACAACTTTATTAATTTTACATTTTTCTTGAACTACCTAGATTAAAATCGCTGTTGCTAAATTAAACCTCTTCGCGAAAAATGTTCGGTGTACTTCAACGCAACAATTTAAAATATCACCCAGGAGGATCTATAAATACAACACACATTAGCATCGTAAACTATATTAGCACTTTGTAAAAGAAATTTTAAATTTAAAATGATGTCAATTTTTGTGAGATGCATAATTTATTTATTTATTTTATTTTTTATTGTTCACATTTAGATAAATTTATTTATTTTCCTGTTGGAAAAAAAATAAAATAAACTCGACATCAATTAAATTATGGATAATTAAATTTAATTTTGGCAACAATTAGATTATGGTTAAAATTTAAATGGCTAATTTTTTGCTATTATTAGCTTACAAAATTGCTATTTTATGCATAAAAATAACAAAAAAAGCTTTTTTTCGGAATAAAAGGCAGCCAACTTTCTAGTTTTAGCGCGAAACTCAGTCAAATAAACGGACATTCACATTTATAATATACTAGCAGGCTACGCCCGCTTCGCTGGTCACTATTTTTAAATGAATCATTATAATTAATGAATTTTTTATCATGTGAAAAAAAAAAAAGAAAAAAAAACTCTGATCGGGAAAAATGTCGCACCGGGTCCCCACTGCCTTCGGCAGCGTAGACCCGTGCGCGATGCGCACGCGCGAATGCATATATATGAGCGCCCTAATAATTTTACAAATTCGAATATATCCGCAATCGATTTGTAAGTATCGAAAACCTCTATATACCAATTTTGAACGATCTAACTGTATTTTTATTTTTTTGTCCCCCCTCTCCCCTCCCCCTTCTCGCCCCTCCTAATAACTTCACACTTTCGAAAATATCCCCATTCGACATGCAGGCCTCTTCAACCTATCTGTACCAATTTTGAATGGCCTAGCTGTATTTCTATTTGTTTTTGCCCCATAGCCCTACTTACCGCCCCACCCCCCTACCCGCCCTTTCTAATAATTTTACAAATTCAAAATCATCCGCAATCGATTTGTAAGTATCGAAAACCTCTATGTACCAATTTTGAACGATCTGACACCATTTTTATTTTTTTGCCCCCCCCTCCCCTCCCCCCTTCTCGCCCCTCCTAATAACTTTACACAATCGAAAATATCCCCATTTCACTTGCAGCCCTCTTAAACCTATCTGTACCAATTTTGAACGGCCTAACTGTATTTCTATTTGTTTTTGCCCCATAGCCCCCCTTACTGCCCCACCCCCTTACCCGCCCCTCCTAATAATTTTACAAATTCAAAAATATCCGCAATCGATTTGTAAGTATCGAAAACCTCTATGTACCAATTTTGAACGATCTGACACTATTTTTATTTTTTTGCCCACCCCTCCACCCCTTCTCGCCCCTCCTAATAACTTTACACAATCGAAAATATCCCCATTCGACTTGCAGGCCTCTTAAACCTATCTGTACCAATTTTGAACGGCCTAACTCTATTTCTATTTGTTTTTGCCCCATAGCCCCCCCTACCCGCCCCTCCTAATAATTTTACAAATTCAAAAATATCTGCAATCGATTTGTAAGTATCGAAAACCTCTATGTACCAATTTTGAACGATCTGACACTATTTTTATTTTTTTGCCCCCCCTCCCCTCCCCCTCTACTCGCCCCTCCTAATAACTTTACACAATCGAAAATATCCCCATTCGACTTGCAGGCCTCTTAAACCTATCTGTACCAATTTTGAACGGCCTAACTGTATTTCTATTTGTTTTTGCCCCATAGCCCCCCCTTACCGCCCCACCCCCCTACCCGCCCCTCCTAATAATTTTACAAATTCAAAAATATCCGCAATCGATTTGTAAGTATCGAAAACCTCTATGTACCAATTTTGAACGATCTGACACTATTTTTATTTTTTTGCCCCCCCCCTCCCCCCCTTCTCGCCCCTCCTAATAACTTTACACAATCGAAAATATCCCCATTCGACTTGCAGGCCTCTTAAACCTATCTGTACCAATTTTGAACGGCCTAACTCTATTTCTATTTGTTTTTGCCCCATAGCCCCCCCTACCCGCCCCTCCTAATAATTTTACAAATTCAAAAATATCCGCAATCGATTTGTAAGTATCGAAAACCTCTATGTACCAATTTTGAACGATCTGACACTATTTTTATATTTTTGCCCCCCCTCCCCTCCCCCTCTACTCGCCCCTCCTAATAACTTTACACAATCGAAAATATCCCCATTCGACTTGCAGGCCTCTTAAACCTATCTGTACCAATTTTGAACGGCCTAACTGTATTTCTATTTGTTTTTGCCCCATAGCCCCCCCTTACCGCCCCACCCCCCTACCCGCCCCTCCTAATAATTTTACAAATTCAAAATCATCCGCAATCGATTTGTAAGTATCGGAAACCTCTATGTACCAATTTTCAACGATCTGACACTATTTTTATTTTTTTGCCCCCCCCCTCCCCTCCCCCCTTCTCGCCCCTCCTAATAACTTTACACAATCGAAAATATCCCCATTTGACTTGCAGGCCTCTTAAACCTATCTGTACCAATTTTGAACGGCCTAACTGTATTTCTATTTGTTTTTGCCCCATAGCCCCCCTTATTGCCCCACCCCCTTACCCGCCCCTCTTAATAATTTTACAAATTCAAAAATATCCGCAATCGATTTGTAGGTATCGAAAACCTCTATGTACCAATTTTGAACGATCTGACACTATTTTTATTTTTGTGCCCCCCCTCCCCTCCCCCCTACTCGCCCCTCCTAATAACTTTACACAATCGAAAATATCCCCATTCGACTTGCAGGCCTCTTAAACCTATCTGTACCAATTTTTTACGGCCTAACTGTATTTCTATTTGTTTTTGCCCCATAGCCCCCCCTTACGCATGTGAAATCACGTTTTGCCCCCCCCCGCCCCCCTTGGAGACCGAATTTCAAAAATTCCAGAAACCGATTTTTAGACATTTGTATTAGCTATATTTAAAAGCAAAAATTTTACGGATATCTGTTTTTTTGTTTGAGATATGGAGGATTTTGTGAAATTACGTTTTGCCCCCCCTCCCCCCCTTGGGGGGCGAATTTTGTAAAATCGCTTGCGGCGTTGTCTTTCTCGGGTCGTAAACATTAACCGTGCCAAATTTGGTCCCGCTCGGTGAAACGGCCTAGGAGTCTATAGCGAACACACACACACACACACAGACAGACTCTGCTCTTTTATATATATAGATGATAAAAGCAGTTAAAATATTTTTTTATTTTAATCGCTCAATAGTGTAATTTTTATAATCAATCTGTGATAAAGAATTCATGTAAAACAACTGGGATATAAAAAATTATTTTTGATTTCCTTTAATAATTTTTGTTGTAATTAACTGATAATCGAGTGTCTGTTCTTTTAATATAAATATATTATTTACTTTTTTCAAGAAGTAGAATAATAGTAATAATATAATGATGATGATAATGATGATGACAATCAGATTAATTAAAAGTGGAAGTTGGAAATGATAGATTTAAAAAGCAGAACTTTATACAAGAAAAATAAAGAACAATTAATAATAATACTAAGTCTTAGCATCTATTCCTTACTAACTTAGAATGGATTTAAAAATTAATAATTATGCGGCTACGTTTTTTAAACAGTCATACTCGGCACAAAAAGTACATACAATATTTTACAAATTGATGCTTTACAATTTTCAAAAGTGAAAGAACATATTTTTAAATGATAAATTTGCAAAAAAAAAAAAAAAAAAAGAAAGAAAGAAATAAAGAAAAATAAAGAAAGGAAATAAAATTAATTTACATTACCAAAATTTTGAGCTATAGTATTATTTAAAATATTTGAGCACTTTTTCCCCATCAAAAATTTCGAAATAGAATAAAATATGAACTCTTACAATTTCATTCATGCAATGATAATACAATGCTCACTGATTGAAAATAAATATTGATAGAACCCCTATCATCCCCCCCTCCCTTTTTACTTCCATTACCCTACTACCGTAGGTAATGGAAGTATTGTATTCGGTCTGAAAATTCGATATCGGGTTTTCACCTGATTTACACGTTTTAAAGTCCCCTGAGTCCAAAAAAGTGTTTTTTGGCAATTGGTCAGTGTGTATGTATGTGTGTGTGTATGTATGTGTGTGTGTATGTATGTATGTATGTATGTATGTGCAGAATCTTCTGGCTATTATAGCTCAGAAACTAATAAAGATAGAGCTACGAAACTTTAGAATTGAAATACGTCTGGTGTACAGATGAAATTTCCAAATTTTGGTGAAAATTGAAAAACCGGAAGCGAGACATCGGAAACCGGAAGTGGGACCGTAAGTCCGTATCTCATAAACGGCTCTAACGATTTTCTTCAAACTTGCTATATAAACACTCTATTAGATGTCCTTTCGAATGATATAGTTGGTGGTTAGTTCAGGAAAATTGATAGGCGTCCTGTATAAATAGCTCAAGTTCAGGCCTCGCAAAGGCGTTCCTTTAAAAACGGTTGTACGGATTTTTTTCAAACTCGCCATTTTAACTCACTTTTAAATATGCTTTTGTATGTAATTATTTTTTTCCGGTCAATAATTGATTTTTTGTAAAAGTTGGTATCTCAAAAACGGCTCTAACGATTTTCTCTTTAGGTCACTTTTATGTTTTCTGATCACATTATCTCTCAAAAATGCATATAATACATGTAATAGCGGGTAATGGAAGTCGTGTGGTTGTTTCACACCAGATTTTTTTTTTTTTTTGAGAAGAACTGAAATTTTGTTCATTCTATCTCTCATATAACTTTTTTTATTTACACGATATTTACAGAGTGATTATAATTAAAGTTACGATTTCAAAACGCTATAATTTTAAATCTACCCATCAGAGCGATTTGATATTGTACCAGAGCAACCGTGAGGCAATGAAATTTTGTTTGGGAGAGGAAAAAAGTAGTTCCAAAATGTGCCGTTAATTATCCGTAAAGTATTTGTTTCATGAAGCTCCTCTTTTTCTCTTTTCACTGTGACTGTTTCCGCTGTAAACACGTATTCTTGTCTTTTTGCTAAAAAAAAAAAAAAATTGTAGTAAACACTTGAAGTCTATTGTTTCCTGTTATTCCATTGTGTTGCTGACAACTTTCCAGTGTTTAATGAGTCCATTTAGGTGTTTTCCCTGACATTACCCTAACAGAGCCATCTATGGAAACATGTTGTAACTACTTTTTATATCCCGCAAACAAAATTTCATTTCCTCACGATTGCTCTGGCAAAATATCAAATCGCTCTGATTGGTAGTTTTAAAATTATAGCGTTTTGAAATCGTATTATAATCACTTTGTATTTGGGGGTTTTATAGAGTAAGTGCACCAGTGATTGACACTTTTAGAGCAATCTCTGATGTTTTTAATGTTCTAGTTATCAGAAAATATTTTTAGAAATCTTAAGTTAGTACATATGGTATGAAAGACATTCAGAACCACATATATGTTAAAATATATACATTTGATTACAATTATTTTTTTTTACGAATTTTTATTTGACACCCACTCAATGTTCCAGTCATTGACACTGCCAGATTTTCATTTTATCAGTAAATGGCACCCTATGTTCCAGTGTTTGACACTGCTAGTTATTCATTTTACCAGTTATTAGCCCCCTATGCTCCAGTGTTAGGCATAAAATGTTAAAATTCTTATCTGTAAAATATATGATTTCATTATTTTTCTTATTTATTAGTTATTTCGGGATAGATGTCAATTACTGTAGCATACCTACCCTATATGTAGCTCGATAACTTTGGCTATTAGATTATGCAAATGAATTTTTTAAAGCCTTTGCGCATGCGTAGTTAAAAGTTATTTAGTAAAAGTGCTCACATTTCTAAAGATATTTAACATTTTTGCATTCTGATTGCTCTATATGCTGTGTCTAATGTATTAGGTGTACCGGAAAGTTCTGTCGTTTTGAATTAATAAAATGAAACCGGAAATTTTTGTTTAACAGTGTTTACATGGTACTTTACAAATAACCATCTTATAAGTTACCTAAGAATAACTTAAATTTTATCCAGGATAAATTTCCGATGTCAGTATTTTAAATTCAAAACGACAGAACTTTCCGGTACACCTAATAGTATGCAAAGTTTCCAGAAAATGGCCTTGCACTGCATCTAATACCCTGCGTGTTGTAATTTAAAAAGTGGTAATTTTGATTTGCAATTTCTTAAAGAAACCGTTATATCTCCATGCATATACGTGGTAGCTTCATAAAAATACATACAGATAATTAGAAGAATCACCATAATCACATGCTACAGCCAAAATGTATTTCAAACAATACTCTCTACAGGATGATCCAAAGCATTTTGGTTTTTGTTTTTCCTCTTTAAAACAAAACTTTTCATGAATTACATGATATATAACATGTTCTTTATACTCCCAATGTTTCAAGATGACTCCTAAAGAATTTTTCTAGATATTTATAAAACGTCTAAATTCGTTTTGAAACGAATGTTTTGAAACGGGGTGCGTTGCCACTTTGACTGCAGCACTCGTGCTTACTTTATTCGCCTGATGAAGGGTCGTGTGTTTTTTCAACCCGAAACAATTGTTGCGAGTTTATTGCATTTTATGGTGTTTATTCAAAGTTTGTAAGTAATAAGTAATTTAAATTCGAAAGTGTCCAAATGCATATTGGTAGATAGTGTATAGCATAGTTTTCTAAGAGTAGTAATTTTTAGAATTTTTAGAATTCCACAGTACAGTCGGTAACAAAAGTGTCCGAACACTAGCAAAAACTCCTATGTAAAAAAAGTACACTTCATACGATTTTGTTAAATAAATCCTTATCGAATCATGTTCTTAGACTGACTAAGAACAGGATTCGACAAGGATTTATTTAACAAAACAGTATGAAGTGTACTTTTTTTATATAGGAATTTTTGCTAGTGTTCGGACACTTTTGTTACCGATTGTGTGTGTAAAATTATAGCAAGTTTGTCCAAATAATGATTATAATAATAATAAAATAAATAAATAAACTTTAAATTATGGATTCGTGTGTTATAACATTGTAAGTGGTAAACATCTCGATGTTTTTCAAGTCCAAATTGAAATATATATATATACATATATCTTTACAAAGAAAATATTAAAATCAGTGATATATTTAAGAAAAAAAAAAAAAAAAAAAAAAAAAAAAAAAAATGTACTTCAAACAAATTTTACAGTTCTCTAAAAAGTAGTTTTTTTTTTTTTTTTTTTTTAATAATAGTGCATTCTATTATTTAAAGTGCATTCTATTATTCTATATTGCACTAGTATAAATACTAGTGCATAAAATTATAGAAAGTTTGTTAATAAAATAGATAAATAAATAAAATAAAATAAACTTTTGATTATGGATTCGTGTATTGTAACAACACTATAAGTGGTAAACATCTCGATATTTTTTAAGTCCAAATCTAAAAAAAATATCTTTACAAAGAAAATATAAAAATCAGTGATTTTTTTTTTCCTTTTAATGTACTTCAAACAAACTTCATATTTGCCTTAAAGCAGTTCATGACCAAGTCAGTTTTAATGAGAAGAGAGGGGAAATGTTACTTGTTGGAATTTTTTAAAGACTTTTTGCAGTTCTTTTAAATGAAACATTTCTTTTAAATAAACTTTAAAAAAATAAATAAATAAAATAAAACACAAATTTATTTGTCTTTTTCGTTTATTTTATTTTTTATAAAATACATAGAAAAACACTCCCCCCCCCCCCAAATTTTCTTTAATTGAAAACTAATTGCTTATTAAAAAGAAGTTATGCAAGACTACATTATCTAAAATAACATCATTTATTTATGTCAAAGAAATTCTTTCGGAAGCGCTAGTAGTTGAAAAATTTTCTTTTCTCTTTCCTTTCCATTTTTCTACTTCTGAGAAAACTTCTATATAATGTGGTTGAATATGCTTGAGAACTTCTTCATATAATGTGGTTGAATATGCTTGAGAACTTCTTCATATAATGTGCTTGAATATGCTTGAGAACTTCTTCATATAATGTGCTTGAATATGCTTGAGAATTTCCAATAATGGGCATCAATAGTCATTCTTATGGGACTAAAATACTTATTGAAAATTATTTCGGTGAACTGGATATTAATAATAAATGAACTTCAATGTGTTTAAAAGGTAAATTATTCTAGTATTATATATACAGTAAAACTTGAATAATTCGAATTTGTTTAATTCGAAATTCTGGATAATTCGAACTTTTTACTCGGTCCCTTGAATTTTGTATTAAAATAATGTTAAAAATTCGTGGATAATACGAATTCTATTTTGGATAATTCGAATTTTTCATACGATTACCTTTAAAATATTACTACAAAACTTGTTCCCGAGATTTTTCTCAGCTAATATATTTTAACAGTCTTTCAAAAGAAGGATAAGGAAATACAAGAGAAGCCTTTAACTAGTGCATCATAAGATATGGTGCATATACATGAACTTCGAGGTTTTTTTAAATTAAAAGTCATGTCTGATGAAGAAGATTCTGTTTTTGTGATCAAGTCATATGCTATGACACAAAGATTGTACTTAAAGAAGAAATAAAAAATATCTGACTATTTTTAAAAAAGTATTGAATAATTAAGCTCGTAAAAAATATTGATTTAATGGGAGGGGGATGTAGCAGTATTCTTAGATATAAAGTTTATGTATTAAATCTTTGATCGTAGTGTTTTAATTTTTTAATTTATCTCTTTTTTGACAAAATAGTATATGTAATTCGAATTTTTGGATATTTCGAATTTTTCTCTGGTCCCTTTAACTTCGAATTATCCAAGTTCTACTGTATTTGTAGTCATTAAATGCTAAATAGCATTATTCTAACGCCGTACAGAATATTTATTGGATAATGTTCCAACAAGTGTAAAGTTAGCTTTAAAAAAAAACTCAGCATAGAATTTAATTAAATATCATATTCTAAGAAAATTTGTAACTTTCAGCTGGAAAAGCGCCAGCTCGAAATGTGGAAAATATAAAAGATTAAAGAATTTCAAATGCTGGGTTGTTTTTAATTTAATTAAAGATTATTTTTCTTTAAAATTTAATTTTCAACTGACTTTAAAGGTTTTTTTTTTTTTTTTAACTGCGAATTTATAACCAAAATTCATAGTTTCATTTTTGTCAATATTGATTCAAAATTCACGATTTTTAAAAGCAGATTTTTTTTAATGCTTTATTTAAAAAAAAAAAAAAAGAAAGAAAGAAAGAAAGAAAGAAAAACACGATTTGGCATATAACACGAAGTTAAAAGATTGGAAGCTTGCAATACTTAAAACATCAGTCCACAGTCGTCTGGGAAAAAAATTACATTTTAAGGAATTAAAAAAAATCCCTTTCTAAAAAATTCAATTTTAAAACAAAACTAAATTTTTTGGATGGTGAACTCTCTCATAATCACTATTTATAACCAATTTTTAACATAGACATTGCAATAATATAATTAACACATTACTATTACAGAACAATTTTTAACATAACATACATATTTGTTAAAATAGAAAAAATAAAGTGGTTTATTGCTCCAACCAAAAAAAAAAAAAAAAAAACTTGTTATTTAAAATTTAGCATATTTATAAATAGGCATTATAACACAGACCACGGCCCTATTAGATCACTCTGCGCCAAACTCGCCAACGTTAAAGCGGCCATAACAAAACTGCAAATATCAATACATGCCGCGGAATAAGGTAGATGGCGCTCGCTGCCAACCCTGAAAATCAGTTTGTGTCATCGATTCCAATTGTAAACAAACGTGAAAATAAGCATTGTATCTTATAAAATGGTATCAACAAGGGGTAGGGATCTGTCTCCTCTTAATTTTTTTTTTTTTTTTTTTTTTTTCCTTTAAAAGAATTCTTAAATGATTGTTTTCTTAATTTTCTTTCTCGTCCTTATTTCATTTCTTTCACGCAAACAAAAATTTGAAGAAAAGTATATTTTATTTGGGAGAAAACGATTAATATCATTTATTATTTTTTAATGAATTGGTTTAAAATTATTGTCACAATTATTTTTATGATTCATATATTTTTGCGTATTTGAAGACTGCATTTTAAATTTAATTAAATCAATTTAAATGCTCTGCAAACGGAAAAAACGTATGCAGCTTCATATACAAAACTAAGTTAATTCTCCTGTGGTGGCGCTGTGCGCCGACCCTAACTTCCAATGCATTTGATTCCGGAGAAATCGTCAATTGTTACGGCCGCTTTCACGACGTTGGCGCGTTGGCGCCGAGGAGTGATCTAGTAGGGCCGTGCATAGACATTACAGTAATATAATTAACACATTACTCTTACGCAGCATTTTTTAACATAACGTATATAACATATTTGTTAAAATAGAAAAAAAAAAGTGTTTTATTGCTCAAAAAAAAAAAAAAAAAAAAAAAAAAAAAATTGTTATTTAAAATTTAGCATATTTAAAAATTGGATGATTGTCCGGTACGAAGAATTTATATATAACATGATTTAGAAATTAGAAGATTGCCAGCTAGCAAATTTTAAAATATCAGCGCAAAACGATCTAAAAAAAAAATACATTTTAATAAAAGTATTTTAAAATTTGTTAAGTTTTTTACTGATTACATATATCTGTGTAAAGATTTCCTTCCATTTGAGACTTTCCTGTTATACATCTACAGAAAAGAGGCCTTCCCTAAGGAAGTTTTTCGAAAATTTTATTCTCTCATGCATGCTACTTAACGCTGAGACAAACTAACAAATTATTTTAGAATATTTGAAAATGTTGTTCGAATAGGTATTGAAAATGTTTTTTCAAATTTCATATTTTGAAAATTGTGTAACATACTGTCTGATATTTTGATTTACCTTTCTGACCGAATTCGAAATCTCGCTGAACTGAGTGTCCGACCGAATTGTAATGGCTATAATATATTTGCAAACATCACAAAGATCTTTACTTTTAAAACTCTTTGAAAATGCATTCTTAATTTTTTTTTATTAGATTTTCTACTCTTTTGTAATTTTTGCTTCAGAAAATCTCTGTATGCTACGACGATGATCAGATAGAAAAATATGCTTATTGATAATAATAATAATAAAGCTTTTTGTTGTCGAAAAAAATAGTGTTTAATCCAACAATCCTACGGTCTTTTACAGTTAATTTAAAAAGCGTATAAAACTGAATTTATGGAATGAATGTCAAAAATATTTATATCAAAGTTACCACAAACGACATTTTTTTTTTTTTTAATTCTTTTCGTACTACAATTTCCAAAAAATGAAATTTATGATATATTTACGCAGGTAAACCTGCAATTTGCGTGCATAAATCTGTATATATATATAAATTACGTGTCACGATGTTTGTCCGGGGTAAACTCCTAAACTAAGGAACTGATTTTAATGAAATTTTGCACACTGTGTGCAGTTTGGTCCAACTTGAGAGATAGGATAGTTTTTATCTCAATTTATTGTCACAATATTGTTTTATTGCAATTATTTGTTAATTATAGACCTTTATTAAATTTGCTCCAAAATATCTGTGAGTTCCATTAATTTAATTGTTGCCAAAAAAAAAAAAAAAAAAAAAAAAAAATATGAGTTCATTTTCTTTCGACATAAAAATAAATACATTTAATCAAACGTGAACGTTAAAAAATTATAAAAAGTTAAATTATGCATCTCACGAAAATTGACGTCATAATCAATTTAAAGATTTTATACACATTGATAAAGTGCTAATGTAGTTCTATCATAGATATCTGTATATATATAAAAATTACGTGTCACGATGTTTGTCCGCGATAAACTCCTAAACTAATGAACCGATTTTAATGAAATTTTGCACACTGTGTGCAGTTTGGTCCAACTTGAGAGATAGGATAGTTTTTATCTCAGTTTGTTGTCACAATATTGTTTTACTACAATTATTTGTTAATTATAGACCTTTGTTAAAGTTGCTCCAAAATATCTGTGAGTTCCATAAGTTTAATTGTTGACAAAAAGAAAAAATACGAGTTCATTTTCTTTCGACATAAAAGTAAATACATTTAATCAAATGTAAACGTTAAAAATTACAAAAAGTTAAATTATTCATCTCACGAAAATTGACGTCATAATCAATTTAAAGATTTTATTCGCATTGATAAAATATGTAGTTATACACAAGCGAAGTGTGACGTCACTGACCGCCTGTGAAATCAAGAAAAAGATTTCTTATGTTAATCACCCATTGTATTTTTTATAAAAAATTATTAAAAAACGAGGAAAATTATTTCCGGATTTTAATCCCCATATTTTTGTATAGATATGTATTATTTATCATGTGCATACATTAGATTGAGTTATTTTGCTGTCAAATTGACAAAATTTTAATTTTAAATTTCAAAGCTCTGTCGTCCTTGGAGTTTTTCGTATTTGGCGATCAAAAACGTAACACGAAAATATACAAGCTAGATGTATATTTTCGTAATATGTATTGTGCGAAATATTGTTTCATATTATTCATTACTCTCTAAATATAAGTTGTTAAAATATCCATGATTTTTGAAAGGAATTAAATGTGTGCGCCAGATAATTTGGCGATATTATTTTTTTTCCGCCAAGGATGATAGATATGAAATTTATTCCGCTGCAACATGTTAATATCTTATGTCAGTTACATTATGTATATGCTACAATTTATTTCACGTGACACGTGTGTTAAAAATTTATTTACGACATAACCTTGCTTTTTCAATTTTTGTTGCATTATTCTAATCTGTATCACTTCGTTTTCTTCAAGAAATTTGTGATCTATACATAAAACGTTCTAAATAAAAAGTAATTATTTCAATATTTTAAAACTTATTTAAAAGTCTGTTTTATTTAACATTAAATTTTAAAAGTTAATTTAAAACTTATTTAAAAGTCTGGAAGAGTTTAAGTCTGTTTATTTGTTTTGTAACGCTAATCTATATGATCGATGTTCGAAACTTTAGTTAATTCTCTTATTTTTCTTTACTTTTTCTTTAATAACTTACCAATTTAACGTTCCTGATTAAATTTGTGATTTATATATGTATTTTGCATTAAATTTTTACTCATATTTATTGCTGAAAATGCGATCGTAAAATCTTGCAATTTTCTTATCTTAATCCTCAATGCTTTCCTTCTAGATTAACTTGAATTTACTATTAAAATTTTAACATACTCAGAATCTTCTCACCACTTCGTTAAAATATATTAATCTTTTCAGTAATATATTAATCAGTATATCCCCACAACGATATTTGGCGATTTTTTGTTGGCGATTATGGCTAAATCATAAATCTATAAATCATAAATGATAATCTAAATCATAAATCAAAAACATAAAATAATAAATCCAAAATAAACAACATATAGGCTGCCATATTATATCACAAACAGTCCAGAGCGACATCGTTATCGTTCAAAATGGCGCCATAGAAAAATCGCCAAATTCAGCTGTGGGGATATACTGAAGTTATAATTATCCGAATATAATTACTGAAGTTATATTATAAGTTATAGTTGTGGGTAACAACTATAGTATTTCCCCACAACTGGATTTGGCGATTATGGCTAAATCATAAATCTAAAATAAAAGCATGCAGGTTAACATATTTCATTGCAAATAATCCAGAACGACTTCGTTATCGTTCAAAAAGGCGCCAAAAACAAAGAAAAAAAAATCACCAAATCCAGTTGTGGGGAAATACTATATACCTTATCAAATTATCAACGTATTACTTAGCCGCAGCAACGCGTGGCCGGGTCTGCTAGTTTACTATAAATTTTATGTTGTGGAAATATATTGGTACGAACAGAATAATAATAAAAAATTAAAATTAAATAAAAAAGTCGTCTGTGACAGCCCTATATTGGGATAGAACAAACATATTTCATTTTAATTTCATAGTATGACACTAGATATTGCATTAAGTCATTTACGTTCTACAAAAGATTTTATAGTATGATGTTGTTTAACCCTCGCTTTCCCAAGATGGGGTCATTTTGACCCCATTTTCAAGATGAAATTTAGTTAAGCCCGCCTCATTCAAAAAGTGCGCTGATTCGCCAGAGATAGCAAACGTAACCAGTGGAATGTTGCAACTTCTAAATGATACAAAAAGGCGCAGTGCTGGTGATTTTCGCCAAATGTGCCAAGCGGCACCTGAAAGTAATTTTTCTGCAGGAACGCCTTGATCTTGAGAAAGCGAGGGTTAAGATTGCTTTTTCCCATGTGTCGTCATGATATGATTGTTGTTTTACATCTCCCTTCAAGAATCGATTTTTAATATTAGAAATAATATAAAGATGGGGACATTTCTTTTTTCGAAGTTCGGACCTTTTTCCGAATTTTATAATACCGAAGGTACTTTAATCAGGGTTATCATTTCGTCCACTTTTTCGTCAAAAGTCCGGGACGCTGGACAAAAGTGGAAAAAACCTGGACAAAACTGGAAAAAACCACATGAAACTGGACAAAATAAAATCCACTGAACTGTACATGTTCAGTGCATAAAATTATTCCGTTAAAACAATAAATTGCAATTTTAACTTTAAATTACAATTTTAGCAATAGAAATATTTTATTAAAAATTAATAATTTGATTAATGAAAAGCATAATTTTATTTTAATCACGAAAAAAAAAAAAATCATGAAGAAAATGCTAATTACATTAGTTTACAGTTTGTAGATGTAACAAAGTAAATCTATTGTGGTGGACTATTATAACATTATCATACTGGATATTAAGAGGGAAAAAAAAGTCATTTAACACTATATCTAAATCCTTAAAAACAAAAGAAATAGACACGTCTGTTTAGCCGGAAAAAGATTTCGTGCCCAATGTTGAGTTATCTTCAGTACATAATGTTGACAATTAAAAATGAAGAATAACTTAATCCCCCCCAACACCCCTATCCCCCTTCGAAAGAGACTATTTTCAATATTAAAGTTTAAAATAATTTAAGTTGTTTCTCTGCTATTTTGTACTTAAAACCCGAATAAACTACTACGTCAGATACGCCAAAGAGAAATATCTATTTTTGAAAAATATCTATCCGTTTCTGACGTAGTAGTTTATTCGGGTTTTAATATACCAACGCCAAGTCTCCTGTTATTATTTTTACTTAACTTGGAAATATCTTATTTAACATTTCTATGCTAGGTTAAAAAAAAAAAAAAAAAAAAACTCATAAATGTAGATAAAATGTTTTTATCAATTTATGTGCACAAGTCCTTTCAAAACAAAGCTTTCATTTCTATATAACATTTTATTTGCAATACCAACATGTCACTTTTCAATCCAACAATTTAAAAAATCAAATTTACATGCTTAATTATTTAATAATTTTATATTCTTATTTATGCTCTTATTAAAATATATTTTATACTCTTATTAAAAAAATATTACTTGGTAATGGAAATTTCTGATGAAAAAAATACAAAATTAAATTTTACTTCCACATAGAAAAGTTATTTATTTTTCCCAAAAGTAATGTCTTTAATAATATAAATGTGACATATATGTGTATGACTGTATATATATTTAATCAATTTGATAAATATGCAGAAACTTAAAGAAAAATAATAAAAATGTTGAGTGACTCCAGTCGACTTTCTGAACATTAAAGTAATTCACTGTTGTTTAAATAAAATAACACAAGAGAAGTCATTAAATAAACAAACGAGAAAATTATAATAAGTGTTTGATTATTTGCTCCCAAATAATATATTGTTTAATGGGACGGAATGCATGCAAATTCTTTTGTGTGTATCTGTAAAAGAACCAATAGTGTTAGATTCACCAAAATGTATACAGTTTGTGTGACATATACTTATAATTTGTATATGAATTCAAAGCTCAATCAATGAGGCTTCAGACACCATGACATTTTAAATAAATTCAGACTATAGGCCATAATATTACAGAATTTTTCGTTATTTCCTTGTAAAAAAACTATAAATGCTAGATTCACCAAAATAAATCTATACGATTCAGTCGACAGTGACTGATAACATGCGTATAAAAGTTTCAGCTGAACTGAATAAGGAATTCAGATGCTATCTCACTTTAAATTATTTGAGCCCATAGACTATAATGATAAAGAATTTATCTTTGTGTCCTGGTTAAAAATAAATAAATAAATAAAACTGTGCTAGATTCTCCAAGATGTATACAGTTTGTACTACGATAACCTATCACATATGCACCAATTTTTAGCTCATTTGGACAAAGCATTTAGACAATATTGTGTTCACTCTACTCAGATATACATACATTATCGTAAAATAGCAAAAATGAACTCATAGAGCCTCAAAACATGTAGATACATCAACATCACAAGTCAAATTTTTGTCATGATTGCAATACTTTCCTTACCTATGTATTTTCAGAAAGTAAAAAATTCCATGAAAGATATGTGAGTCATTGATTTCATCATGCTTAATAACAAATTTTTTAAAGGTGTTTATGACTATGAGGGAGGAGATGACAATGTAGTTGAAAGCAGGGGGGGGGAGAGGGGAATTAAAATTTTAACTATAATCTATCACTTTTGTATCCAATCCACCCTTAGAAATAGATATATTTGTTTATTAAATATTGTTAACTTTGAATGTCTATTTTGAAATATTTAAATTGATTTTATTCACATACACAGGGTTCAGTAGTTTATTAAAAAATATGGTCACCAACAAAAAATTCTGGTAGCCCATAAACAAATATTCTCCAACGTTTTCTTTTTCCTTTTTTGTTCCATTTCAAAATTTACTTGAATGTAGAAATTAAGTTGGTGTTTAGGATTAAGGCCGATTGACTGCTGTAGGTCCTGGGCCTGAGGGGGAGTGCCTTCCGTGGAGGTCTTTCTAAGGGGTCCTAGCCCGTATTTACGCAAGTTTCGGAGAAAACCACCGAAAACTCCGAACGGCTAGGCCGACGAGCGCGACCTGGGATCGAACCCGGCACCTCACGTCTACCAGCTTTGAGCGCAGAACCGCTCGGCCGCTGGTGGTCCATGTAGAAATTAAGATTCTATATACCAATTATTATACCAACTAAAAACCAATTATTTATTGGGCTTGAATGATTTTTTTTTTTTTTACACCGGGAAACACCTGTTTAAATTTAACATCATGAAACTGGTTTTATTATTTTCACTAAATCAATACACCTTCGGCAATGATACATCATTACACAGATACAACAATTCAGCACCAGGTCGATAGCATGCGCAGACAGGAGCAGTGTAAACCAATTCCCTAAAACGGTGCAATAATTTAACACTGAGTTGTGAAACATGCACGGAGATGTGTAAATTCCCTAATTCAACACAGTGTCTCAAAAAGTGGTGAGAGAAGCAGAAATCAAAACAGCGAAAGTAGAATCGGAGCCCAATTTTGGGACCAATTCTTTCACCAAAATATATATATATAAAAAAAAAAAGTTTCCTTAAAGTTGAAAACATTATTACTAGTTTAAAAAAGTATTGGTCGCCAATGCCAACCAGGTGACCATATTTCACGAGCTCTCACATACACATAATGATAAAGAATTGTTTTATATATATGGAAAGAATAAAGGTAATTTTTTATTTAGTACTTGAAATAATTAATAGTGGACAAAAGTGGACAAAACGGTATTTTGTCCGGGACGGTTTTAACCAGGTTTTTTCCAGTGGTTTTTTCCACTATGGAAAAAACCTTTCAACCCTGACTTTAATGTATCACCTAATATTTAAGCTTGAAAAGCTTTTTTACACACCATAAAATTAATGAAAGCATTACCGGTTACGAAAAGACGTGGCATTTCTTCTTCAGGTGCAAAATGCGTACTACTGCCTTGGAAACAAAAGTAAGACTGAAAGTAGGGCAATATCCAAAGGAGGAGGAGCAACACAGCCAGCCAATAGAAAACAGCCTGTAAAACCAATCAGAGAGGAACACGACCAAAAAAGTGGAAAGAAGAGAAACACGCGCAAGAAATAGAGGGAATAGATTTTTAAATAATTTATTTTTTATTTTGTTTACATAATTTTACTTTATTTATTAATTTTTGTTTAATTTAATTAATTAATTGATTTTTAATTTATATATACACTGGTGGACAAAATTAAAGCAACAACCTGTTTTCTTGTTTTCTTTTTTTGCACATAACTTTTAAACAAATAAAACATAAAAACATAAAATTTGGATGGCCTGTTCGTTATCATATTATTAACCGAATTTCATGTAACTGTAGCATAAGAATAATTTTTAAGCTAACAAATATTCATTTTTCTCTCAAAAGTAAGTTTTGGAAAAAATGAAAAATTTCAATATTTTTTGGAAAGAACACTTAATGAAAAATAGTCATAAGGATGCCTTACAGATAGGTGATGATGTACACGCATCCATATGTTAGATTACAGCTAAATCTTTCTACCTGTATTCACTTTTCTTTTTTTTCGCATGCGAATAGCTTTTTTTAAAAAAATATATACAAACATGAAAATTGAATAAGATGCTCATTATAAAACTATTTATCGACATTTTTATTATTCTGGTGATGCTCATAGTTTACAAATTATTAATTGTAATTTTTTTTTTTTTTTTTAAGTCCGTTATAAAAGTAAAAGAAAAGTTAATACAGAAAGAAAAATCGAGATTTAGTTTAACATTTCAAAGCATGTGCATCATTACCTATCTCTAATGCATCCTTAACACCACTTTTCATTAAGTATTCTTTCCTAAAAGTATTGAAATTTTTCATTTTTTCCAATGCTTACGTTTGAGAGAAAAATGAATATTTATAAGCTTAAAATTATTCTTATGCCAAAGTTACATAAAATTCGGTTAGTAATATGATAACGAACAGGCCATCCAAATTTTATGTCCAATATGTTTATTTGTTTTAAAATTATGTGGAAAAAAAGAGAACGAGAAAACAGGTTATTGCTTTAATTTTGTCCACCAGTATATTTATATTTATTTAATTATTTATTTTAGTATATTTAATATTTATTTATTTATTTATGTTTTGTTTTGTTTTATTTAATTTATTTTTAATTTTATTTAATTTTATTTTTTTACAAAATGAAGGAAGTTATTTAATCGAATTAAACAAATTTTTCCAAGCTATAGACAGCAAAGTGGAATCAGATTTTTCGTTAACAATTTTATCGCAATTAAGGTAGATAGCTAAAATTTCACTTCATTTAATCCCTATTTATGCATCTCACTTAATCGCCACTAATTACTATGATGATGTGATATACACAATTTTTACTTCCATTACCCGATTACCGCAGGTACAGTTGGTAACAAAAATATTCGAACACTAGCAAAAATTCCTATGTGAAAAAGGTGGAGTTAATACTGCTTTGTTAAATAAATCCTTGTCGAATCATGTTCTTAGTCAGTTTAAAAACATGATTCGAAAAGGATTTATTTAACAAAACAGTATTAACACTACTTTTTTTTACATAGGAATTTTTGCTAGTGTTCGGATACACTGTTAAAAATTTCAACAGGAAACTTTGTGTAATCTATTATCTTAAGTCTTATGTAAAATTACAGAAAAAAGTAAACGAATATGTTAAAAAAATTTATTTTATATATTCATTTTAATCACTATTAATTTAATTAATTATTGGTGAGAATATATTTCGGACTTGGAATACTTTTTCTAAAGTAGAAACAGTCATTTTTAATTTTAATTTAAAAAATAAATAATAAAATTAGGTAAAAATACAGAATAAAGATTGAGAATCTCGATTATTCACTTTTAACTAAGAATTATTTTAAATTTACAGAGACTCTGGATAAATATTTACATTAAATTTACAGAAATTTTTAACAGTGTACTTTTGTTACCGACTGTAACAGACATGTTTTATTCCGTAAAAAATGTTGACATCGAGTTTTCACCTAATTGACATGTTTTAAGGTCCCTTAAGTTCAAAAAATAGTTTTTTGGAAATTTGTCAATGCGCGTTTGTATGTGTATAAGGGGTATTTTCTGGCTTCACATCTACGAAACGAAAAACGATGGAATAACAAATTTTACAATTAAGTCCGATGAAGAGATGGATTCGCCAAGTTTTGATGAAAATTGGAAAACAGGAAGTGAAACCAAAAATCGGTATCTCAAAAAGGGCTTTAATGGTTTTCTTCAAATTTGCTATATGATCCCACTTTCAGATACAGGTCATTTTGTGCGGTCCCTAAAATCCTTAAAAGCCCCTTATTTTGGCAAAATGGTCCATAAATCCCTTTTTTATGATCTTTAAGATTGCTGAACATACGGCTGTATTAAGTGCATGATTTTGGATTATAGGTGGTTTGCTGTTCGTCCATTTTCCTTCATTTATTGATTTTTTTTTTTTTTTTTTTTTTTTTTTTTTTAGTTTCTTTTTATTTCTAATAGTAGACAGTCACACAAGCATCGAGGGCACTTAAGCACTTGGCCGAAAAACTTCTGTGTAAAACTTTAAGTAAATTTTGTAATTTAATTAAAACAAGTTTTATTTGTCATTCAAACTCTTATAGACTTATACTTTTTATGTTATTTACAGCAGTTCATGACTGTTACATGTAGCATAATTACTGTTTTCCACACAAAACACAGACTGCGGCATGCGATGCAATTATTTATTTAATTATTTTTATTTTTATTTATTTTTTATTTTTTTTGCAAAAAATGACCTAAGATCATTTTGTATGACTTTTCTTAGATTGTTTACAAAATCGAATTTTAATGCGGCAATCACACCAGTCACTGAAAGATTCTTTTATGAAAGATAAAGACGAGAAATACCAAATTCAAACTTAGGACAGTGGCTAGCTATTCGAAAATTTCTGTGATTTTCTGAAAAACTCGCATGAATATAGGCTATCAATCCTTTAAGAAGAACCTCCCCCAAGAAGGGCAACACATTCTAGGCTCCTTGAGAAGCTAGTCGACTCCGCCCACCCCCCCTTACACACGCACAACATACTTGGAACAGCAAATTTCGAAGACAAATAATTCATTGACAGAAAAAAAATACAGATGGCTGAAAAGTAAAATCTTTAAAACTTAATTTTTGAAGATAATTAAAAAGTCAGATTCGAAATAACTCAGAGACACATTTTGTTCCCTTGCGAGTTTATTTAAACAGGAATACTTTCTAAAGGACATAACCATAGTATATCAAAAATTTAATAAGTGTTATCGATAACAATATGGAGTTGGGGAACAGTACCGAGACACAAGTCCCTAAATCTTCGTGGGGCTACATTCTCTTGGTAACTGTCGTTAACACAACACGAGCGAAAAAAGAAATTGCATTTGGTGTTTATTTTTACATTCACCAAGTTCAAAGTTCCAGAGAGAGCAGTATTGCGGTATTCGTTATGAACATTCTTGTGTATTTTTTTCGAAAAGGTGACCAGTAATTCATTGGCAGTTGTTAGTGAATATTGGCATGATTTCGCCAAGATTTTAGTTTCTGGGAAATAAGCTAAGCAAATATTTTGTTTAGATGATGATGGAAATTAGGAGACAAGAGGGCACTTGAATTATTTTTCGATGTAAGATTTAAAAAAAAAAAAAAAAGAATTAATTTTTATCTGGATTCACAAAACAAAAGGAAAGAAATGAATCAAAATATAATCATCATTAAAAATCAATATATATTACAGGTATTTATATATAATATAAATTGGTCTCTTAAGCCCTTTTTTTTAAAAAACATTTTGTCCCTAAAGTCCCTTAATCTTTGAGAGAATTGTGCTAAATACCCTGGATGTATTCTCGTATGTATTAGTTGGTTACTGCAGGAAATTATTAGGCATTCTGATTAGATATGTCAGTTACAGATCTCGGACGACCTCAATTTTCCTATGTTTTGTTCAATGCGCTAAACTTTTTTTTTTTTTTTTTTTTAAACAATGTACAATTTAACCCAAAATTAATAACGTTCTTTTTTTTCTCTCTTTCTTTCTTTAATTTTCATTGCTTTTCAGAAATTGCTATTTTATAGTTACATTTTTCTTTAGAAAACCGTTCAAAAGCAATTTTTAAAATGAATATTTGTGAATACGTGCAGATCAGTTTAATTTACCATCATGTCCACTTAAAAATATCTTAAATTATTAGTAAAAAAGATTTTATTAGTAACCTAATTTGTTTTGCAAATACCATTCAAAAAAATAATAACCTTCATTATTAAAAATTTAATACGCAGTTTTAAAAAATATGCGATTTCAAAAAATAATCCGATATGAAAGTCACTGTGAAACATATTATTTTTAAACTAGAAAAATATTCTCTCAAACGAAAAATATGTTTATTTTTCTTCTGAAACACATATCCTCATAGTAAACTGGAGCGTATAAAAAAAAAAAAAATAACACAACATGTTTTTTTTTTTTTTTTTTTTTTTTTTTTTTTTTTTACAGCGATTTCAAGTACAAATCCAGTATTTTTCATTTAATTAGAAGAATAGAAATAACATTTTGACAAACAACTTTTTCCTTTTTCAGATTCTTTTGTTTTTCATGCATGCTTTAGAACTTTTTTATGTATAAGGGATGAAAAATCTGTGCCATTAATAACAACCTGAAGCTATCGTTTTTTTTTTTTTTTTTTTTGTCTTCAAAAATAGTGTATGTGTTTGGAAAAGTAATAAAAGCCGTTTTCTTACTATAAGAAAAATAATTGCGTTAGACAAATATTATAACACGATAATGTTCGAAAATAATCTGGTGTGTCACTCACGCGACTTTCTCTTACCATGAAATTCAATACTATAAATACAGGTTGCAGATTAATAGGTAAGATAACGAGTACTGTTATGTAAACCTGTGTTAAACAATTCAAATTAGGCTTCGGAAGAGTTTTATATGATAATCAGTTCTGTGTGAGGGGGGTTACCGCCCCCCTCAACCCCCCATTTCATTAATGTACCTACATTTATATAGAATTTAATTCGGCTATTAAAAAGTAATTCTGTTTTTAAAAAATAATTTATTAAAATTATTATTTAAAAATTATCTTTTATGATAATGCAGACGATTTCCATATTAGAGAAGTATTATAACACTAAATATCCAAAAAAAGTCCATTTTATTCTCAATATTTAAAAAAAAAAAAAAAAAAAAAAAAAAAAAAAAAAAAAATCTTTTTTCTAAGTTTTTTTTCGTTAAAAGTAAAAAAAAATCGATAACTTTGTTTTAAATTATCGCAGATCGATGGTTCAACCATTCGTTTTAAAGGTATTGGCGAGCACTTTTGAAAGATACCCATCATGAAAATTTATTCCCCTCGAGGGGGGACTTCCCCCCCCCCCCAGGGGGGAGGCGAGGCTCCTACATACACATTTTTTTTCCCTGTTGACTATCTCTATTACAAAAAATATATATTCGTTTCATTTGGTTTAGTGCGGTCTATAGATGTTAAACTCTACTTACCTGCAATTTCCCCCATAGACGTAATGTATTTGAATACTTTTGAGTGTCCCTGTACACGAACCATTTGCTTGATCTTAACGAAAAGTTTGGTGTAGCATCCTTATATGATACACATTTAGAATACCAAGTTTGAACTTTCTGCCATAATTTGTTTTTGAGATATGCTGATAACAGACAGACACACACACACAGACATACACACAGACCATTTGCTAAAAACATGATTTTCGTATTCAGGGGACCTCAGAACGTGTAAATATAACAAAATCTCGCGTTCTAAAATTTGACCCAAAAACAATACTTTCTCTACCTCATGGGGAAGAGAAAGTAAAAATAGGTAAATAACATACTCGATTTAAGGAAGAGGTTGTGTTATTCATGTAAATGTGAATCGAGATGACAGTTTAGAAAAATTAGAGACTGCAATGAAAATGGTCCAAATGCAGTACGTTTTCTCAAGTTATTTCGAAATCCAACGGATTGTGATTGGAAGCGCATGCTTTTTTAAAATCATATTTAATCGATGGTATAAAATTGTTTCGATTCCGATATTGATTAGAAATGAATTAATTATCGCACCTTCTCGTACAGTAATTGAAATAGAATCATTTTACGATAGCGAAAAGTCAAAATTTTCATAAGATATTTTGTTAGATATCCTATAAAAACTTATCAGCTGTCGAAAACTATCCTGACATCGGCCATTCCTTAAATTATTAATAGCCAGTAAATGACCAACGAAAGCCGATAGTTATTTTTTACTAAGATTTATTCCATTAGTTTACCGTAGAAATATGATTAAACTCGTATAATGTATTTAAGGGTTTACAATTTGCATCAATATTTGTCGTTAATGCTTAAATATAATTTTGTCTAATTTTAATTAGAATATTATTGTTCTAATTTTAATTCTAATAATTTAATTCTATTGTTATTCTAAATTTAACTAGAGTATTATTAGAATATTATTGTTCTAATTTTAGTTCTAATAATTTAATTCTATAGTTATTCTCATTTTAATTAGAAAATTTGTCGCTAATGTTTAAATATAAATAATATTTTGTCTAGTTTTAATTGGATTATTATTTAAAGATGGAAATATAAACTGAATTTTTTCTTAAGCGATATAAAAATTAATAAAAGAGATATGAAAACCCTCATAAATAGCTAATATTTTATTTGTAAAAAAACATATATATATATATTTTTTTTTTTTCTTAATAAATTTTATCTTGATCTGTTTCCTGATTTCTTTGCATTGTAGTGATAAAATTAATATTATATAAAATTAATATTATTATTAATAATAATTCATTATTATAATGATCAAACACCAGGAAGCAGGACTGAATAAATAAATAAATAAATACATATGGAAATGAAGTGTTATATAACAAAATACATTGAAAAAGTTAATACAGTTGGCAACAAAATTATTGAAGCACTATTAATAATTCCTACTTAAAATGTAGACACCTAATATAGTTTTATTAAGTAAATATTTGTCTAGTTATGATCTTAGTGATATGTCAATAATTTTGCTGGCGACTGTACATGTAGAAAATTAACTTTGAAATTTTACAAAATATTGCTATATATGTTTATCATTGTACATTATATATTATTTAAATACTTTTTAATGTTTTGTTTGTTTAATTTTTTTAATAAAAGTTTTTTTTCTTACCAAATGATATATATATGAAATATTTTAGGAATATGTATCAAAACGTACGGCAAGATTCCTTTTTTTTTTTTTTTTTTTTTTTTTTTTTAACTTTTTTGATTTTATTACTGAGGAAATTCATTTGGATGAAAGAATAAAAATGGATTTTTCTTTCTTCAGCCATTTATGAACATGGCTGACAAAATTAAACTTTCATTTTCATAAATCTCTTAAATATACAGTGCCATCTATTAGTGAAAAGATATATTAACTATTTTGATTTATTATAATTTATAAATTGTTTTGTTTATTACTCGTTTAGCAAGCCGTTAAGTAAAATTGTAACATTATTAAAAACCTTTAGTTTGTTAAATTTTTTTAAAATTATTATTATTAAAGTGATACTTTTTCCCCTTCAAAAAACGCATAGTTTGCATTATTTCTTTTTACACCTCTCCCCCCCCCCTTCTCAATCTTCTAAATTAATACATTCCGAACATTACGCATACTGTGCTGGAGTTCAAATGAACCCAATACCTGTAATTTTAATAAATAATAATACTTTTTAAAAACTAAATTAATGTAATAATTCAATTTTTTAAGCAAGTATTCGACAAGAATAGTGATATTTATATAAGTCAGTTTTTGACTGAAATTGACTCAAGCATAGCAGCACAGTTAAATTTAAATTTTATTACATAATCTGTAGAATCAAGTTGTGCATCATTTTCTTATACTACGTATTTTATAAATACAATAAATACGTACATAAAACTATGAATATGCGCAAATTAACTTGCATCTAACAATTTTTAAGAATTTTTTGCTGAAAACAAAATGGTCAACATATTTTCAAAGGAATTTCGTTGTTATCTGTACTAAATTATACGAAAATTTCAGATTCTCATTTGGAGAAATGCCATAAATTGCGCCTATTACAAATTTTCTTCTTAATATTATAACATATTCTAATGAAACAGACATGTTATTATGATTATTGCTGGTATTATTTGATGTGTAAACTTTGTGTATATACTCCGTGCTGTTACGGTACCAGAAATTCAGTAAAAACCTGAAAATCTATTATAAGAGAGGAAAAACTCAAAGAATTTCTTAATTTATTGCAAAAACAGGGAAAATTTAGTGAATTTACAATTTTATTTGAAAAATCATAGGAAGTTTTTTCATAATATGTTTTAATATAAGTTTTTACTTTTAAGTTATCTAATTTTGTAGCTTGGAGAAAAACCTTTCTTTAAATTTTAGTGTTTTTATAATAATATTAATAACAGTCCGTTATATGAGATTTTCTCCCAACTATAGTAAATTAATAAATTAATATACCTTAGATATGTTCAACTAACTTGTAAACATGTTAGATTCTGAAGACTGTATGATTGCGTACTCTCTGTTTCACCTTCAAAATAATCTGGTGTGTCACTCACACGACTTTCTCTTACGCTGAAATTTAACACTATAAATATAGGTTGGAGATTAAGAGGTAAGATAACGATGTTATGTAAACCTATGTTAAACAATTTAAATTTGGCTTCGGAAGAGTTTTATATGATAATTAGTTCTGTGTGAGGGGGGGGGGCTATCGCCCGCCTCAACCCTCCGTTTCATTAGTGCACCTACATTTATATAGAATTTAATTCGGTTATTAAAAAATAATTTATTAAAATTATTATTTAAAAAAATTATCTTTTATGATAATGCAGACGATTTCCATATTAGAGAAGTAGTATAACATTAAATATCCAAAAAAAGTCCATTTTATTCTCATTATTAAAAAAAAGAAAAAAAAGAAAAGGATTTTTTTTTTTTTTTTCGTTAAAAGTAAAAAAAATCGATAACTTTGTTTTAAATTATCGCAGATCGATGGTTCAACCATTCGTTCTAAAGGTATTGGCTAGCTCTTTTGAAAGATACCCATAATGAAAATTTACTCCCCTCAAGGGGATGGGAGGCGAGGCTTCTACATACTTATATTCCGTGTTGACTATCTCTACTACAAAAAATATATATTCGTTTCATTTGGTTTAGTGCAGCCTATAGATGTTAAACTCTACTTACCTGCAATTTCCCCCATAGACGTAATGTATTACAATTCTCTTGTTTGTCCCTGTACACGAACCATTTGCTTGATCTTAACGAAAAGCTTAGTGTAGCATCCTTATATGATACACATTTAGAATACCAAGTTTGAACTTTCTGCCGTAATTTGTTCTTGAAATATGCTGATAACAGACACACAGACCATTCGCTAAAAACATGATTTTCGTATTCAGGAAACCTCAGAACATGTAAATATAACAAAAACTCGCGTTCGAAAATTTGACCCAAAAACAATACTTTCTCTACCTTATGGGTAAGAGAAAGTAAAAAGAGAGGGAAAACTCAAGGTTTTTTTTTTTTTTCTTTACTTTTCTAGATTTGTGTAGCAACCCTTATAATGGTTTGGTGTTTTGACATATCTATTAAATATATTTATTGGCCTTTTTCCTTTCTTAATTGTCGATTTCGTTATTTATGAAGTAATTTTTTAATCCATTTTGCTTAGTAGGTTTACAGTTATTCAACATACTGAGCGAGTCGAAATTTAAAATTTCAGTATTAGTGAGCCTACTTAAATTATTTTGGTTTCATATGAAGATATAAATATACATGTGTGTGTGTGTATCTTAGAAGCTCGCGCAGTTTCATTTGATAGTATCCACTTCTTGTAATAATAACGCATATTTTATATCGATTTCCGAATCACACTGTGTTGTGTATCTAAGTGAAACTTGCAAGTTTTGAGTTGCTAAGAACTTGACTGATTGGGAAGACTTGAGTAGTGTTATAAGGGTTTGGGGATAGATGTGGTTATAAATTCGAGTAGTTTGAGTGGGGTTGAGCGAGTTTTAACGTCGCACTGTAGTTACATAGTGGACAATGAGCATTATCTGTTTGACATCGTGAAACGTTTCACACGTGACTGTCGCAGGAAAAACTGCAACATTCTCATGTTTATCTTTATATTCTATGAAGAAATTCACAGATAAATGAAGAATGGGAAATCAACTGGGCTAAAAAATATGGTGACCATATTTTCAAACACTGATTTGAGGACAATTCAATGTACTGTCCCTAAATCGGAGTAAATTTCAAGAACATAACAGACCAATACTTATACACATTATTAAAAAAAAAAAAAAAAAAAAAAAAAAACTCTGATTTACACATTACAAAATGCACTGAAACACTCTTTTCTATCAAAATTTGCTGAACGTAAGGTATACTTATATATGCAAACTATCACAGCATTAATGAAATAGTTAAATCTATAGAACACATTTAAAATTTATTTATTATTATGAAGAGAGAGAACACAAAATACGAGCATTTCAATTTAATCTCCAGAATCCCCTCTCACAGAAATGCAGAAATTATTCATATATAACCAAAAATAATAAATAAATAAAAATTTAAAATATATATATACTCGTATATATTCTCTCCTATCAATGCAATATGTGATGGTCATATAACTGCTATTTTAGTCAAAATCTCATTAAACAAATTTTGATCTTCAATTCACACAAATCTGGCAAGATAGAATCCATATGCTGATGAGCAGTGCGCGATTCACGCACTGTACATGAAACACGATGGTGTTTACTTTAGTTTTGTTGATTCTCAAGCTTATGCAATCATTTGTACATTTGAACACGAGAAGTAGATACAAATATTTAAATTTGAAGATATTTAATGTTCTCAAGTTGTCAAAGTTTTTTTGGAAGGACAAAAAGTAAAAACGTTAAAATTCGGGGACAGTTCTCGAATTTCTAGGACGTATGATCACCTTACTGAAAAACAAGCAATATTTTATCCTCTAACCCCAAAAAAATAATTGGGTCCATTAGCGACGATCTGGGATTCACTTCTCAGGTGGTTCGGAGACATGTCATCACAATTTTGATCCTATCCGAAAAAGGGTACGTACCCCCCCCCCCCCCCCCTCCGCTTCGATAACTTCCAGAAGTTTCAATTTGTGAACATGGAGAATATTGCAGTCACAGCGGATTTTTACGGGCACTAACCAGCATTAATGTACACGATGGTCAAGTACATTGTTAAAAATTTCCCCCTAGGTTTAACCAAAACATGGTACACTGTAGCTGCAACCATGCGATGGTTAAACCTTTTACCATTATTTGGTGCTTCGTTAGGCCAAGGTTTGGTACTGCAATAGCTAAATCAATAATGTGGAGAAATATTTTACCATAATTTGGTGCTTTTTTTTCAACAAGAAGCACCATCATGGTAGAAGGTTTCACCATTACATGGTTGCAGCTACAATTGTACCAAGTTTTGGCTCAATCTAACAAAATGAAGCTACTGTGGTACCAATATTTGGTTCAACCTTGAATTGAAATTTTTAACAGTGAGTATGAGAGATTTAGCTGATATCGAGCATTAAATGGGCGTTCTAAACTCATTACAGTCGGCAGCAAAATCATTGAAGCACATAACCACATTTTTCTTTTTTTCTTTTATTATTATTATTACTATTGTAATTTGGTCGCTAATTTTTATCATTAACTTACTTTTTTATAATAGTATAAAAACTAAGATCATGACTCGACAAATATTTACTTAACAAAACAGTGTGCACATCTGTTAAATACGAATTATTGCTACAGCTTCAATAATTTTACTGTGCACTGTATACAGTCGGCAGTAAAAGTATCCGAGCATTAGCAAAAATTCCTATGTAAAAAATATACGCTAAATACTGTTTTGTTAAATAAATCCTTGTCGAATCATGTTCTTAGACTACTTTTGCTGCCGACTGTATGTTTAAATAAAAAATTGCCTAATTTCATTCACTGACTATGAAGACTTAAGTAACTAGTATTTTAAAACAAGTTTGTTTATAAATTCGAGTAGTATGCGGGACTTTGATTACTATGGAGCATGTGTTATATTTTATTTTTATATAAGAGTTTGTTTAATACAATTAATTTTTCCGAAGTCATTTAAGCATGAGTGTTGTGAATGTCTCAGTCGGTCAAATCAAAGGTTCTTACAATGCAAATTATTAAAACTAAATCAAAACCACATTTTATTGTGATTTGTATATAATATCAACATAATTTAAAGCTCGTTTTTTTTTTTTTTTTTTTCAATGATTACCAATCATCAAATAAAAAATCTTAGAGGGTATTTTTTTATAAGTTTCAAATACAGTTTTTTTCCCCCCTTGAAAGTATAATTTTAGTTGGATTTTCTTTTAAAAGAATGTTTCGTTGTTTTAAATCGTTCTTTAGCAATCTTGAAAATGTCACGCATAAATTTCTAAAATTTTCGGGGACCGCTTATAGGAATGAACCATAGTCCATCAACAAAAGCTTACTGCGTAGCTCTTGTGCGACGTTAAACTCACTCGATTTCATTCCCAACTCAAATTTTTCGGGCAATTCAAATTTATCAAAATCGGATCTTTTCTGAAAACTTTTAGAATCCGAATTAATAAAATAATGCATACCTTGTTGGCAATATATCTGTAACCATCAATTAATTTCTCGAATAAATGTCTTAACCTATTACTAAAAAAAAAAAAAAAAAAAAAAAAAAAAATTACATGCAGTTTACTCACAGAGGGAAAATTTCATACCAGAATTTTTATATAGTAAAAATTTTAAATAGATATCAATGATTAGTGAAGTCTGAAAAAAACAGTAATACAGTACAGCCGTGGTTATCCGAGCCCCGATTAACCGAGTTCTGGGTTAACTGAAGTAGTCCCGAAAAGGCCACACCCCGGAAGAGGCGTGGATTTTGACTAATGGTGTTGCTAACTTTAACAAATTTTGCTATACAACGACTATATTTAAATATGTAATATATGTATTATTTTACTTCAGTGACTACGTTTTCATCCACTTTAACCTTTGCCTTATGTGTCTCCTTCAATTTACGACAGAGTACATAGCCTCCTATACTATAGACTCAATAGACCTTAAAACATGTAAATCAGGTGAAAACTCGGTATCGAATTTTCGTACCGAATACAATACTTCCATTACCTACGGTAGTCGGGTAATGAAAGTAATACATAAATAGATGAAACCTTGCAAATTATGGGGCCGCGGTAGCCCAGTCGGTAGTGCGCCGGCCTCGCAATTGGAAGATTGCGGGTTCGGTACTCGAGCCGGCTAAAGACCGTCGTGTACACTAATGGTGGCCGGTGCACGTAAAATCTGTCGTGGCCGCAATGTCCTCCATGTTCCCATCAAAAATTATACCTCTGGGGGTCACCGAAGCGGGAGAGCCATCCCTTCCGTGGAGGATTAAAATTGTGATGGCATGTCTACGGACCACCTCTAGGGGTGTGTCCCAGACCGTCGCCAATTGCCCGTCTGCGCAGCATTAGTGCGACGTAAAACCCAACCATCCATCCAAAACGTTAACTGATATCCGCAAGCGGCCGTGGCTTTCGCAGTCTTGCTTATGCAACTCTGTTTTTACGATCACAACTCTTTTCTAAATTTTAAATTTTCTTTTTAATTTTAAATCATTAAATAGTGTAATAACTCCGTAATAGTATTTGCATATGTAACTTTGATAGTTATCGTTCACCCTGTTTTGTTCTTTCGTATCAGTTAATAGCAGTACAATTAACTGTTTTTTTAACTGCTAGCGAATCTAGACTGCTTTGCTTCGAGATCACGATTTGTTTATCACATGGTCGTGTCTGTTTCTGTTATTCTGAATACGTTTTCTTTTTGTCGTTAAAATAAAAATTTAAACTGATTAATAAAAATTGTTTATTATTAATTATTATTAATAAATAATAATCAGTATTATTATATTGTTAATACAATTTAGTAACCATTAATATATATTATAATATTAATAAATTTATACTTTAAAAAAAAGATTGTGAAACTTCCTATTACTCGTATAACCCCCCCCCCCCCTTTCCGAAGTCGTCGTACTTTTCCGGAAACTTTTGATTATAACCTCTCCCCCAGTTATGACAAATTTCCCCTTGAAAAAGTGGGGGGGGATACTATCGGAATTTTACGGTAAATAAACATTATTATTATTATTATTATTTTTTTTTATTTTAAGATAAAACAAACGTACTGAATTACTATTTATTATAGAATTGAATACAGTAGACTCCTGTACAATGTGGGGTCTACTGTATTCAATTCTATTTTATTTTTTAACACAACTAATTTAATATCAAAGGAACCAATTTATAGAAAAATTAAATCAGCTGTAACTCAACTAACAGACTGACACTCTAAAAATTTAGTGGTGTTACAAAGCAAAATTGTAGTATTCATCTGACAACCCTGCCCCCTCGATGTACGAGAATCTACTGTAAATGGTGCCCCTACCCCTTACACAGTACTGCTCACATATTTCGATACTCTAAAACAAGAACTTTTTGCTTTATATTATGATGAAAATTTGAATTAAAATACTGTTACTTGAAAAACAATTTTGAAAATCTTTCAAAAAATTCTATACAAACTGATCTTTGTAAAATAACAGCTTTTAATGAATAAATTATGCGATATTCTACATAAGTCGTTTTCATGGAAAACAATATGAATCTTTTTAAAGTCAGCTTTGTAAAATACCGAATTTTGATCTCAAGATAAAACTTTCTGAGGCATTTTATTTCATACAATGTTATAAGAAATAACATAAAATTCTTTAGAGAAATATTATGGTAAACTCTTCTTGGTAAGAAAAAGAAAAAAAAATAAAATAAAAGTAAAAACTTAAAGCTTTTTAAATTCAAATTATATATTTGGAGAGAAATATTTCTTTGAAAATACTCCGACTTTAAAAGAAAACTTTTTCGAATTTTAAAATGGTTATACATTTTTTAAAATAATGTTCTTATTTGACAGAGATGGATTTTAAAGTGAGTTTTTCAACAATTTTTCACATCACTATTCTGCTTTTTGTTGTTACAGAATACCCTTTTAGGGTAAATAAAGAAAAATTGTAACTTTATGTTGTTACAAAATAACATACTTTTTCTTAAAGTTCATAAATTTTTCCTGCTTTTAACGTCTTGTATTTTTGAGAAAAAAGCTCACGAGATATTTCTTATGGCTTAATACCTCCATATCCATTAAAGTTTTAAGCTCTGTAACCTATCAAGGTTCACTAATTTTGTTTATTTGATCGTTTGTTTTTGATTAACTGAATGTACTGTATTATACATCTGTACTGATAAGCATAAAGGATTTAAGTCTATATTCTTGATTCTTCAGGAGACGAAAAATTAAGTTAAACTAACTAAAAACTAATCAGGAGAATCGATTGGGAAAAAGGGATTAGGTTGATTTATACCCTTTATACCATTCAGTGATTGTCAATCTTCATTTAATAAAGGGAAAAAATTGAATTAAATATTTTATACCAAAAATTAATGCTAAATTTCTGACTTGAATCTTTTTTTACCAATGGATTTTCTCAAAGAATAAATGGCATGGATTTAAATCCTTTATTCCAATCGATAGAGAATTTTTTTCTGAGTCTGACTATGTACTTAACTCAAAATCGACATTTTTTGGACTTAAATCCTTTATACTTATCAGTACAGATATATATTAGACTTTTATATAATGGGTGGCAAATCCAAGGTTGTCGGGCAGCATGCGGCCCGCCATACCAATAAGTATTTAGACACTTTCGAATTTACATGTTTCGAATTTACACATTTCAATGTTCTTTAGGAATCATCTTGAAATTTTCTGAGTGTAAAGAATATGTTATACCTTATGTATTCAGCAAACGTTTTGTCCTGAAGAGGAAAAGACCAGTAAAAAATTAAACGAAAGTAAATTAGTACGTTGTGGCCACCACATGACTTTTTTCTATATTTTCCTATACAAATTCACTCAGTAACAATAATTTATTAAAATTATTATTTTAAAAAATTATCTTCCATGATAATGCTGACGATTTCCATATTAGAGAAGTAGTATAACACTAAATATCCAAAAAAAAAAAAAAAAAAATCAATTTTATTGTCAATATTACATTAAAAAAAATGTTAAAAATGAAAAAATTCGATAACTTTATTTTAAATTATCGCAGATCGATGGTTCAACCATTCGTTTTAAAGGTATTGGCGAGCTCTTTTGAAAGATACCCATCATGAAAATTTACTCCCTTCGAGGGGGGACTTCCCCCCCCCCCGGGGAGGGTGGCGAGGCTCCTACACATACAAAAAAAATTTCCCAGCTGACTATCTCTATTATAAATAATTCTTGTAAATTTCATAATAATTACTAAAAAATAATTCTCTTTATGCTCATTTATACAAAATTTTGTCCTATATCACCATGTTAAAAATTTAGAAAAAGCCGGATGGCAACGCAACCTGCAAGACAATTTTTACCAAAAGTTGATAGGCACTAATTTATGTCAAGGTGCAACTACATACCAATTGGTATGAAATTCTGTGCAGTAGTTCCTGAGATACAGTTGCCATAAAATTTTGTCACACACACACACAGACTGACAGACAGACATTTTCTAAAAATGGTCAAATCGTGTTCTACAGCTCTCAAAACGTGTAAATCCATCAAAAACCCGAGGTCGAAAATTTTTACGAATCCAGTTCTTTCTTCTATTGAATATAGAAGAAAGTAAAAATTGTTGGATCACCCTGTAAAACTTAACGCTTGAAATATGTTTTGGTAGTATCATGTGATTATAAGAATCCTTCTAATTATCAATACAAATTTTTATGAGGCTACCATGTATATTCATGGAGATATAATAGTTTCTTTAAAAATTTTCAAAAAAAAAAAAAAAAATCCCTTTTTTAAATTATAACGCGTAGAATGTATTGCACCCAATGCAAAGCCATTTTTAGGAAGCTTAGCATACTGCCTTAGACTCAGCATACTGCAATCAGAATGCAGAAATGTTAAATATCTTACGAAATAGGAGCATTTTTAATAAATAGTTTTTAACTACGCATGCGCAAGATTAAAAAAATTTCATTTGCATAGTTAAATATCCGAAAGTATTGGGATGCTTATATGAAAGCTCCAAACAAATATCAAGTAAGGTAAACGCACGAGTAGTGAACCCTGTACCAATAGTGGACACTTTTAATTTTAAACTCGGAAAATAAGCTACCTAAAAATTTTCACGATTCAAGCAATGTTCAGGAAGGGAGTTATAGTCCTTTATTGTTATACCTTTTAACAAAAAATAATTCCGGCCATTAGTTTTAAAATAATGTTAGTTTAACTAAAAAAATCTGCACTTTTTGTGATTTTGCTGTTTTTTTTCTTATCACTTTGAATAAGGAGATAAAATTTTATTTGCTCGCTCTCTGCTTATTTTTAACTGATTTCTTCTAACTTTTGCTTTCATATGACTAAAATAAGTATGCAGAATTCAATTATTGTGATATTTTTTAAATCTTGTATTAACACATAGTATTTTTATGGGTGTCCACTACTGGTGCCAAAAAATGTCATCATGAGAAATAGTGGACAGCCCTGTCCACTACTGGCTCATGTGACCTTTAATGCAAGATCCGGTAGTGGACACAATTGTGTAATCTAGCAATTTCAGAGTTGAATTTTAAAGCAAAAATTCAAAGGGGTCCACTACTGGAACAAAAAAGGGTCCACTACTGGGTTTTTAGTGTGTCCACTACTGCCTCATTTTAAGGTCTTCAGATTTTTGATTTTTTACATTATAAATGCTACAATTAGCAATTTTCATGCTACAGTCGTGTTAAGAAATAGTTAGTAAATGTCTGAAATATTAATTATTTTTTGAAACTCTAAAATTTAGGAAATTACACAAAAAATATCCGGAAAATGTCCTTAAAGTGTCCACTACTGGTGCGTTTACCTTAAATTCAAAAAGTTATGAGAGATAGAATGAACATCATTTATGAGGCATAACATGTTCTTCATACAGTCAAAGTTTCAAGTTGATTCCTAAAACTGAAACTCGCGTAAATACGGGCTAGGACCCCTTAGAAAGACCCCCACGGAGGGCATTCCCCCTATAGGCCTAGGACACATAAGGAGTCAATCGGCCTTAATCCTCCAACCAACCAACCTAAAACAATTTTTCCAGATATTTGACAAAATGTGTAAATTCGAAAGTGTCCAAATACTTATTAGTAGATAGCGTATTATTTTGCGCTTTGCGGTTAGCGATGAAATTCGTGAAATTTATAATTCAACATTTTTAGTTAACATAAAAAAAAATTAATTAATTTGTTCTGACTCTTCGGAGTGGTAACACCGGTTGTGCTAGTTAAAAAACAAATATTATTTTTAATAAAATGATATTACATCGATTGTTGATTCTTTGTTTTATAATTATTAAAGTACAGCCATAAAATTCTGACTGTTCTATAGTTAATTTATTAATAAAAATAAATTTAACATTAATATATCCTGTTCCAAAATATCCATACCCTCCTTGAACCATCACATATATTTTTATATGTATGCTGTGGTGACCTCTGCTCCTTCATATTGTTATTTCATTTGTTTGGATTTTGCACTTGTTTCACATAGTTTTCAGTATATCAAATATGTGTATTCATTTCTCATACTTCTTATACTATATATATATATATATATATATATAATTTTCCTATTTTTGCTTACAATAAATCAACTGATGACTTTAAAGTGTGTTTATTATTGTAAAGTTTTTTTTTTTTTTTCCACATGAGATTTTTACGAGTTCTTTTGAAAGATACACATTTTAAAATTTTATATTTCTGGGGAGGGGGAGGGGGATTCGCTTACAAACAAAATATTTTCCCAGTTTACTATTTTCTATTGTGAATATTTTTTTAATATTATTAATTATAAACCATTCATTAAAAAAGTTTTATTGTGTACTTTTATACGAAATTTTGTCTTATGTTAAATTTTTGTTTCTCATGTTAAATTTTTTGAAAAAATGGGATTATAGCTCCACTTTTTCAGCTATTGATCCCTAAGTGTAATCAGCGCTTTTTAGATCAAAGTATCACTTAAAACGAAGTTTAGTTAAATTCGGTCATTGGTACATGAGATACAGTATCTACAATATTTGTGATTCACACAGACACACATACATACAGACATTTTCTAAAAGTGATCAAATCGTGTTCAGAGTAGCTCAAAATGTTTAAATTTTCTCGAGTCATAATTTTCTTAAGTCATAAATTTTCTCGAATCCAATACTTTCTTCTTACGTATATAAAAGGAAGTAAACGGCATAGCATATCCCACTACATGTATGCTTTATCAGAGATTATTCTATGTAGAATATCAAAAAAACAGGGTGTACATTGCAGAATAAGGGCACTTTTACCCGGAAGGCAAATTATTTTATGAAAAGGACACTTCTCTCTGTGTATGTGTGCCGTCAGTCAGGCAGGGCATCTCAATCAAGCTGAGAAGTATGGACGCCAGTCTTGAAAAATAGGAAAGTTCTGTGCATCTCCTCTTCCCACCAGTGATGCCAGATTGGGGATTTTGTCCCCATTTTGGGGATTTTTGGGGATTCTGGGAACGACTTTGGGGACAAAATGTTTATGGGGACTTTTTTGGGGAATTCTAAAATTTTTGGGGACAAATCTGGGGAGTTCATGGGGAGTTCAACTTTCTGTCAATGTTGGCAACATAATGATTTACCCTGCGGCTTGAGATTTTCAGTAGCTTTATTGTTATTTGGGGATTTTTTTCAAAAATTGCCTTCATTTGGGGAGAAATCTGAGCTTAAATCATAGAAAAATCTCCTTGATATTTTATTTCTTTTCTTTTTTTTTTTTTTTTTTTTTTTTTTGAAAAAAATTTTATTTTCCCTTTTTAGTAGAAATCAAGTTGGGGATTTTTTCGAAAAAATATCCTGATTTGGGGAAATTTGAAGACCTGTTTGAGGAAATAATTTTAGACAATCTGGCATCACTGCTTCCCACTAGCCGCACTCTTTGCAAGGGCCGAAACCAAAAGAAGGGGGGCATTTTTTCTGTAAGGACCGCGGCTCATACGCCGATTTTTATGGTACAAGCGTTCTGAAATAAAAAAGAAAAAGAAAAGAAAAAAAGCAGTAGCGGCTCGTGAACCGAAAATAGGTGAAGAGTTCAAAAATAATATTTAAGTATTTTTAATCATAATTTTTATTAAGAATGATCTTAACTAAAATTAACCAAAAACTTATTTAAATGTAAATTTATATTCTATAAATGAATACAGCTTAAAATACATTGTGCCTCTTCACCAATTTTCGGTGCACGAGCCGCCACTGGAAAAAAGGTAGATCAGGAATTTTCGACTGTAAAATGCAAACAAGGCCCAGTTTTATTCGGAAAAAGACAGCTGGAAACTATCAGGGAAAAGGAGCGTGGGATTTTATCGGAGAAGGGCACCAGGATGGGTCGCCCTAGTGATCCAGTGATCCCTGGCTTTATGATACCAATTTTATTGGTATTTAAATGTAATACAGTGCTTTGAAACAGCTTTTGTGTTTTTTGTGTTACGTGTGTCTGTTACGTTTTTAAAAAAAAAATCAAAATCGGATAAATAATTTATTAAAATTATATGACGATTGGATATTAAATAAAATGCAATACATAATATTTTGAGTAATATTATATAATATCATTGCATTTTTTTTTTTTTTTTTCTTGTGAAATTGATTTTCATTTCTAATTTTTTCTAGGTAAGTGAATGTTAACTGTTCCTGGATATTCTTTTAAGTGTGTGTAAGTATAAATTTCATAAATATAATTAACTGCATTCCTAAACACTTATGTAACAGTTGATGAATTCCCACTTAGTTTTCTCACTGCTTTTCTAGAATATTTTTCGCACACAACCCAACAAATTATCAGAATTGAAATTTTGTAAAAATTTAAATTAAATAAAAACAATATTTTATTTAGCAGATTACTTTTTTTGAGCGTAGTTCTTTTATAGCTCTTTTATAGTACTTGATAGAACTTTTTAAATGTACCATTTGCAGTTACCGTTATAAAATTACCTTTAACCCTTTAACGTTCACTACTTAATATATTTTAAAAATTACTAAACTAATTTTAAAAATGGCTTTTAGTCACATAGCTGATCATAAATATTTAAAAAATAAAAAATTAGCATTGTTCCTTTTAGAGAATTTTTTGGTTTGGAACATCTATAAGTTAACCTTGTTAAATTCAAATAATATTTAATTTAATAAATAAAACAATTTGCAAGTAAACTTTATCGACTACAAAAACTCGTAAAATTTGTTTCAGGTGGTAATAATAGTACAGATCTTCATTAAATGAAAAAAACTAGACATGAGTGCATCATCAAACCAGCAATTCGCACTCGTGCACACTAAGAAACTTCAAGTGACTTATGCATTTAGCTTCCTTTGAAACATTATTTGTTAAATTTTGGAATAATGCTGCTATCTACCGAACAGAGAAGAAACAAAAGTTTAAAACCTGATTAAAACAAGGGGGAAATATCAAAAACCTGTGCATAAAATTTTTTTAAATTATGTCAAATGTTTGGTTTCGCTGCGAAACCAATGAACGTTAAAGGGTTAACATGAAATTTTAAAATAAACTTAAAAGATGGATGAGGAAAGTGGCACATAACATTGAGTAATTTCGGTTGAAATTACTAAACTTATTTAATAAATTTCATAAACTAAATTAAGTATTTAATGTCCAGTATCGTTAACAACTTTTTTTTTTTTAAATGTGGTTTAAAAAACAAGCTACTAAAACTCAATTTAAACAGTCCAACAGATAGTTATGACCTAGCAAGTTAAGGGTCATAAGTAAGTATTTTTAAAGCGTTTAATTTATATCAAATAATCTGGTGTGTCACTCACACGACTTTCTCTTACCCTGAAATTTAATACCATAAATACAGGTTGCAGATTAAGAGGTAAGATAACGAGTACTGTTATGTAAACCTGTGTTAAACAATTCATATTAGGCTTCGGAAGAGTTTTATATGATAGTTAGTTCTGTGTGAGGGGGGCTACCGCCCCCCTCAACCCCCCGTTTCATTAATGCACATTTATATAGAATTTAATTCGGTTATTAAAAAATATTTCTCTTTTTAAAAAATAATTTATTAAAATTATTATTTAAAAAAATTATCTTTTATGATAAGGCAGACGATTTCCATATTAGAGAAGTCAAATATCCAAAAAAAGTCCATTTTATTCTCAATATAAAAAAAAAAAAAAAAAAGTACGATTTTTTTTTTCTAAGTTTTTTTTTTCGTTAAAAGTAAAAAAAATCGATAACTTTGTTTTAAATTATCGCAGATCGATGATTCAACCATTCGTTTTAAAGGTATTTTCGAGCTCTTTTGAAAGATACCCATCATGAAAATTTACTCCCCTCGAGGGGGGACTTCCCCCCCAGGGGGGGAGGCGAGGCTCCTACATACACAAAAAAAATTTCCCAGTTAACTGTCTCTATTACAAAAAATATATATTTGTTTCATTTGGTTTTGTGCAGTCTATAGACGTTAAACTCTATTTTCCTGCAATTTCCCCCATAGACGTAATGTATTAGAATTTTCTTGATTCTCCCTGTACACGAACCATTTGCTTGATCTTAACGAAAAGCTTATTGTAGCATCCCTATATGATACACATTTAGAATACCAAGTTTGAACTTTCTGCCATAATTTTTTTTTTGAGATATGCTGATAACAGACAGACACACACACACAGACACACAGACATACACACAGACCATCAGCTAAAAACATGATTTTCGTATTCAGAGGACCTCAAAACGTGTAAATATAACAAAATCTCGCTTTTGAAAATTTGAGCCTAAAACAATGCTTTCTCTACCTTATGGGTAAGAGAAAGTAAAAATGCAAGTTAATTTTTTATTTGTGTTTTTTCCGGATGATTTGTGATGGACATTCAAATTTTGTGATTTAGGGATGTTTAATTTTCCTTTTACATGTCAATGAAATGTTAAGAAGTGTTTATGTGTACATATATATATATATATATATATATATATCAGTTATACATATATATCGTAACTTAATGATTTTTGCATACTAAATGATGTACTCGGTAAATCGCCTAACTTAATGTATTTTGATTATTATCTTATAGTTTATGCAATCATTATTAGTCTTTCCTGCATGAGTCTGTTCTATATGAGGCTTCAAAATCAGAAAATCCTGGGGTTTTTTTTCGATTAATTTGCAGGTTTAAATAATCAAATGTTTAAAACCAAAGTGTTTTATGTCATCAACCAAGACAATATAGTATCTTATAGCTACTTACTGTAAATTAATAAATTGTTACCGTAGACCATTGTTAACAAAGTTGCTTTCGTATGGTTATGCAAAATTCAACCACCTTAAGAAAAATATTATTTATTTATTGCAAAAACTAGTCCGTTGTGGACACCACAAGACTTTCTTCTGTATTATCTTATACAAATTCAAGCAGTACAAATTATTTATTAAATTATTATTAAAATTAAAATTATTTTCTGATGAATGGGAACTATTTTCATATTGAAAATTTTTAAATGCGATTTATTATTATTATTATTATTATTATTATTATTATTATTATTTCCGTTAAAAATGAAAAAATCGATAGCTTGTTTTAAATTATCACAGATCTATAGTTCAACCCTTCGTTTTAAAGGCATTGACAAGTTCTTTCGAAAGCTACCCATATTGAAAATTTACACCTCCGAAGGGTATTTCCCTACCCTAAAGAAACGAGGAGCAATGCTCCTGAATGCACATACTTTATTCCTGGTTTACTACCACTATTATCAATAATTCGTATAAATTTACATTCATGCGTTAAAAATAACTCTCAATATGTACATTTATACAAAATTTTGTCCTATACTGCCATGGGAAAAATTTATTAAAAAAAAAAAAAAAGAGATGGCAGCGCCACCTGTCGAACGATTGCTCCCTAAATATAATCAGAGCCAGTTTAAGTCAAGGTACAATTAAGTACCTAGTTTGGTTAAATTTCGTTCATTCGTTCATGAGATACAGCGTACAGAAAATTTGTGGTACACGTTGAGAGACAAACAGGCATTTTTTAAAAATAGTCAAATTATATTCAAAACATCTCATAACGTGTAAATTCGCTGAAAATCAGAGTTTCAAATCCAATACTTTCTTCTTATATACACCCTGCGACAAAAAGATAGGTACAAAGGGTTTTTTCTTTGATTTTTCCTAAAATAACATTATCTAAATTTTGCTTATCATTTATTATTATCATAAAATAACACTATTCCCGGACAAATTTTTGGACTTTCCCGGACTAATTAGAAAAATTTTAAGACTAAAATTTTTCTAATTTAAGACTACACACCGCGACAAAAAGGTAGGAACAAAAGGGTTTTTTTTTTTTTTTTTTTTTTTTTTTTTTTTTTTAATTTTTCATAAAATAACATTATCTAAATTGTGCTGATCATTTATTATCATAACGAAATATTATCACATCAAAAACATATTAAATATTTGAACCATATTCAAAATAATCCTATTCAAAAATTTAAGAAAAACCCCTTTGTTCCTATCTTTTTGTCGCGGTGTGTAGTCTTAAATTAGGAAAAAATTTCTAAATTAGTCTTAAAAGAAAAATTAGTCCGGGAATAGTGGTATTTTAGGATAATAATAAATGATAAGCACAATTTAGATAATGTTATTTTATGAAAAATCAAAGAAAAAACTCTTTACCTATCTTTTTGTCGCGGGGTGTATATAGAAGAAAGTAATAATTTCAACTAAATAAAGAAGGGGAAAATGTATCAAAATTATAAAGAGATTTTTTTACACTAATAAACTCTGCGTACTCTTTAAAATGACTAAAATGAATGAATTAAAATTAAGTGTTGCCACCTAAATTTCATACTTTAGTTAATTTTAAAAAATCAAAAAGGCGTGTCGAAAAACTGTTTGCACCTCTGGATTCAGTAAAATCGCCCTTTTCATTTGATACCGAATTTATAACGATAGGACTGATATTTTTAATTTATTTTCCCCTTTTTTGGTGTTACACAAAACTGGTCTACAAAAACTGGCGACGAAGTTTTTATCCAGATTGAAACTATATAGAAGTCAACGTTTTCCGCAAGAGAGCTTTGCGTTCATCCGTTGCGTTGACAAAATTCATCATTGCGCATGCGCTAGTGTCGCGGAGCGGAGCGGAACGGCCATTGTGAAGCCCGCTTAAAGGCCGGTTTCCACTGCCGGTTGGTTGGAGCGGTACTATACAGAATCTTTTGATGTGGTCAGTCGGGCTCAAAACTCTCGAACGTGGTTGGAAGTCTAGAGACCTAGCCCCCTGCTGATAAAATTGAGGGGCCAGACGCAGATATCTTTGTCAATTTTGCCTGCTTTCCTTTGAAGTAACTGCGCAATCTGATAAAAGAGGGCTACAACTGATGACAAGACTTTTGGCTCTTTGCGTCGGAAACGTCATTAATGGTTTTTTGAACCTCGAAGTTTCAACCCTAGTGGAAACCAGCCTTTAGTAGCGCCAAGCTGACGGTCAAGTTTTAGGTGTGGTCCTGAATCCCGGAAACCTATAGGGTTCCTGAAAACATCTGGTGTGTTTACCCCCTCTCCAGGCCCAGGAGCGGATAGCAGAACAGGACACAGGAGAGGCATGAGAGCCGAAAAAAAAAATGGACGTTTAACATTTTTTAAATCAGGCGCAATGCCTTTAACACTTTCATACCTTTTTGGTATTGTAAATATTGTAAATTTGATCGTAATTAAACTAGAAAATGTAATCTAATGGCTCTGTTTTATTCCCGCCTAGTCATTAGATTTTTACTTTTTAGCTGTTCGGAGAGGACGTTACCACATCAGCAGTAAAAAACAACGTCTTGAACGCCAAAAGAAATAATAAACTGGCATAAGTATATAAAATATAACAAACACAGCAATAATAAACACAACACTGATAAACAATCTTTTGAACGACAAAGGAAATAATAAACTGGCATAAGTAATTACATATAACAGACTCAGCAATAATAAACAACGATAAATAAAACACAGCAATAATAAACAACGGCTTGAATGTGAAAAGAAATAATAATCAGACAATTTGTTATATCCTTTCTTTGACGTTTTAGACATTATTTATTATTGCTATATTTTCACTTTAAGATATTTATAGTCTGTACAAACTTCATGATTTTTATTTTTCTCCTTTTTTTTAACTTTTAAGCTTGCATATAATTACAATTTTAAAAGATTTTTGTTATTATTGCTGAGAGTACCACTTTAAAAGATACTTCTATACACCTCTTTCATAGTATGCGAGTTAAATCGATATCACCAATATTAAATTCCATCTTTCCCATATTCTGAATTTCTAGGTCTCTATGACATCTAAATTATTCCTTAATTCGCAATTATGGGATGGATTATTGATGCAAATAAGTTTTAATCAAAGCTTCATTATACGCTGAATAGTTTAATAAAGATTGATGAAACGATGGAGAAGCCTTAAAATAAATGGATATTATAAATAAAACAGGAAATTTTGTGTTTTGTATCTAACATACAAATGCAGAGCAAAATTTAAGTAATGCTCAATGTTATTAGTAATTTCTTATCGTATTCGAAACATAATTGTAGGGTTACAACTTCCAAACATGATAATTGTCATATTCAATTATTTCGACCCCGAAACAATTTTTGCGTGTTATTTATTTTATTTTATTTTTAATTTATTTATTTATTTATTAGGACGGAGCACTATTAGTCTCAATCTACGGATTTTTATGATTCCAGGACATTTATCGAAATCGAAAATTTGTCGAAAACATAACTGAATAATTTGAAAATGATGTTATAATTAAAAAAAAAAAAAACCTAATAGTCCTCCGTACTAAACTAAATTCTGCTTTTGCCAGAATTTCATCAAAATCTTTTTTTTTTTTTTTTTTTTTTTTTTGTGTGTGTGTGTGTGTGAAAGAAAAAGAAAAGAAAATTAATAATAATCAATATCAAAACAGTCAGTATCGAAAAAGGTTTTTTTTTTTTTTTTTCCATTATTTACCCATTTTATTACACAGTACTTCCATTTATATATTTAATTACTTATCGACATTCAGCTGCCTCCCCTCCCCCTGTTTTTCCAATTTTTATTTATTTATTTATTTTATTTTTTTACGACTTATTGTGTATTTTGTTGGCTTACAAAATTTCCGTTCTTCATTGCAATAAGTAACTTATTGCAATTATAAATAATTATTTCTAAGAGACTTGGTTGCCACATTAATTTGAATACTGTTAAGAATATCACTGCAATCAATCATATTATTGATAACTTTATAAAAAAAAATAATAAACAAAAAAGGTCACGACGAGATTTTAAACTATAGGAAGATTATAAATACTTCGCAGATACGAGGAAGAAATAGACTAGAATCTGAATAGAATAGGATTTTTATAGAATGTGTAATGATGCGTAGGTCGTTGATGTTTTGCCATTATTTCTTACAAATGCCTTTAACAGAATACCTATTGTTTAAATCAAATACATTAAAATTATTAAACCTTATTCAAATTAACTAGTCACCTAATTGGCCTTTGTGGGTAATTATTCAACTGTGTAGTTTCCGTTCTCATTCTTTTCATTATACGCATGAAAAATTATATATATATATATATATATATATATATATATTATCGTATTTCCAAAACCAAAAAGAAAAAGAAAAAGAAAAGTCAAATCACTTTTCCTTAACAGTAATCTTATTTTTCATCTTCACATTTTAATCTTTAAAAAAAAAAAAAAAAAAAAAAAAAAAAAGTCCTTCCGGCTTATTCGGAAGGGTGGGTTGATTTCTTTTTCCTTATCAAGTAGCCGTCATTTTGTTTCAAAATGGCGGCTACAAATTATTAATGCACTTGGTAGAAATATTGATGTAGGCTACACACATATGGAGTGTTAAGCAAATCGGTTCATAAATACATTTTTATGTGAATTTAAAATTTTCAAGTGGCCGGCGCTTGGAAACAAAATGGTGGATTAAGTTGACAAATATATGAAATGTACAGTCGGTAACAAAAATGTCCGAACACTAGCAAAAATTCCTATGTAAAAAAAGTACACTTCATACGATTTTGTTAAATAAATCCTTGTCGAATCCTGTTCTTACACTGACTAAGAACAGATTCGACAAGGATTTATGTAACAAAACCGTATGAAGTGTACTATTTTACATAGGAATTTTCGCTAGTGTTTGGACACTTTTGTTACCGACTGTACATATGTACTTTGTCTCAATAAATTTATTATAAATTTTATGTTATGGAAATAGTGGTACGAAAAATAATAATAATAAAAGCTTTAGTATAGGACTCCTTTGGCAAAATTTGTGAGATAAGTCTACTGTACACATATAGTTTGAATTAATTCAAAATCTCAGAAGTCACCGTGTTGGAAAATTAAGTGGCTGCCACTTCGATCAAAATGGCAGAGAAAGTTGCTCATCTAAGATATCGTTGCAAATTTGAAAATAATTTTTTTTTTTTTTTTTTTTTTTTTTTTTGTAGAAATTCTTTCAACGAGGCTTAGTAAGTTGATAAAAGTGTTAGTTTTCTGCATTTCTAGTTTGTTTTAGCATTAAAATAGCCTAAATTTTTCTTAAAAACGCATTAAAAAGATCCAGTAACGCAGGTAATAGACTTGGCGCCAAATTTCGCGACTTTTCCCATACGGCGACTTTTTTGGCGAGAAAATACTTATTATCGATATACCAAAGATGGACGCAATAACGTGATTGGTTCACGAGTTACGTGAATTTTCTAGATTTTTGTTGTTTGAATGATAAATCTAATTTTCAACTTTGATTTGAATTGATTAAGTATTTCTAAAGTTACCGTGATAACAAATTTTCAAGTGGCCGCCACTTGGAAACAATACAGTGGAACAAGTTGCCTAGCAAACAGATCCAAGATATTTGAAGCATAGGTTCACTGTCCAACTGTGGTTTAAATCAGTGCCGTGATTCCAAAGTTATTATTATGGCAAATTTTCAAGTGGCAGTCTAAGTGGCTGCGACTTGGAAACAAAATGGCAAAACAACTTGCCCATCTGAAACTTCCAGTATAATTGTATGATAAGTTCATTGTCCAGTTCTAGTTTAAATTAAATCAGTATTTCAAAAATTATCGTCTCAAGAAATTTTCAGGTGGCACCACTTGTAAAAAAAAGTGGAGTAAGATGCCCAGCGAACTTATATGAGATATTTGAATGATAAATCCACTACCCAAATTTGGTGCGAATTGATTCTGTATTACTAAAGTTATCATAATGACAAATTTTAGAGTGGCCGCCACTTGGAAATACAATTGCGGATCAAGTCACCAAGTGAACTTATCCTAGATATTTGAACCATAAGTTCACTATCCAACTTTTATTTGAATCAGTTTAGTATTTTAAAAGTTATCGTGGTGACATATTTTCAAGTGGCAGCGTGATTTCAAGTGGCTGGAACTTAGAAACAAGATGTCGGGATAAGTTGCCCAGTGAAAACATTCAAGATAATTATATGATAATATCACTGTCCAAATTTGGCTCGATTTGGAGTATTATTTCAGAAGTTATCGTGATTTTTAACTTTCAAGTGGGAGCCTGATTTCAAGTGGCCCCGCTTAACTTAAGATATCTGCCACTTTATTAAAAATGGCGGATATAGTTTATTAATAAACTTCATTGAGATCCTTACGTGGTCTTTATTTATATCACATTTCAAACAATTTCGGAATACGCTTTTTACAATTTAAATTTGAAATTTTCAAGTGGTCTCCACTTGAAAACAAAATGGCGGTGCAACTTGGTTAACAAACTCACTTAAGATATTTATAAGATAAGTTAAGATAATTTTCAAATTTGGTTCCATTTGGAGTATTATTTCGGAAGTTATCATGGTTTTAAATTTTCAAGTGATGGCCTGATTTCAAGTGGTCCCGCTTAACTTAAGATATCCGCCACTTTATTAAAAATGGCGGATAAAGTTCATTAAGGAAGTTATTTGAGACACTTGTATAACCTATGTATACATCAAAATTAAAAAAAAAAAATCGGAATACGCTTTTTACAGTTTGAATTTGAAATTTTCAAGTGGTCTCCACTTGAAAACAAAATGGCGGAGCAACTTGGTTAACAAATTCATCGAAGTTATTTATAAGATAATTTAAGGCACTGTCCAAATTTGGTTCGATCTGGAGTATTATTTCAGAAGTTATTGTGATTTTAAATTTTCAAGTGGTAGCCTGATTTCAAGTGGTCCCGCTTAACTTAAAATATCTGCCACTGTATTAAAAATGGCGGATAAACTTCATTAATAAACTTCATTGAAACCCTTATTTGGCCTGTATTTACATTAAAATTCAAGCAAGTTTTGCTTTAAATATGCTTTTTATAATGTCGGTTTGAAATTTTCAAGTGGCTGCCACTTGAAAACAAAAAGTCGGAGCAACTTGGTTAACGAACTCATCCAAGATATTTATAAGATTAGTTCACAGTCCAAATTTGGTTCGATTTGGAGTATTATTTCGGGAGTTATCGTGATGACAAAATTTTCATTATATATAGATAGATAGATAGATAGATAAATGAAGTGATTGCAAAAGGTCGATTTCTAAAGAAATCAACCTAAAAAAGAAAAAGAAAAAAAGAAACTTGCATTTCTTATTGCGTCAACATTTTCCTGAATACTTTTTCGGAAAACTGCACTAAAACTTTTATTACCTGCAGCAGCTAATTTCAGTTTATACTGTGGCACAAAATACCGCAATTACGTGTCTTATCTTTAAATTCTGTTAAAATCTAGGAATTTAACGAAATCGCATACAATTAATCGTCATATCAAGTGAAAAGTTATTCTAATTAGATAAAATAAAGACTATTTATAAAATGTTACATATGAACTGTTTATCTCTTAAAAAAGATTTTTAACTTTTTAGTTTGCTAGTGTAAGATTTTACATTATTGTTCATTTCCTAATACGATTTTTTTTTTTTTTTTTTAAGTGAAAACTTCTTTAGGCGAGGTTGAGCACTTTTTCGGTGAATAAAAATCATGGAACTCGCGTCATCGTCACCGAACGCTTTCCATGAGCTATATGTATACTGTGTATGTATGTACATACATAGATATACCTCCATGCGTTATTAGTATACATTTTATATAAACAAAGAGTATATCTCTCTACATATATATCCATATATGTAGCGCACGGCGCAGCATGCCTCATATACATATATATATATATATATATATATATATATATATATATATATAATGTATACTAATACGAATAGTATACTGGCTACTGGCATCTGTCTCTTTCTAGTTCTATACTCTATGTATGTATGTACTTTTTCCACAGTATATACATAGTTCACAAAGTACAAGCACGTGTTTTTATACAGACTGTTATATTCTTCTTTTTGCTTTCAATATAAATTTTCAAATAAATTTAATATATATATATATATATATATATTTAAGTCATATTACAATATTAACACTTCTTTACAAACCAAAAATAATAATCTAATAGCTCGACGACACAATTCACAAGTTACTTAGTTTTCAATTCTATCGGCAGTCCCCCAATGACTGCCCCGTTTTTTTTTTTTTTTTCCAGTTTTAATTACCAGACTAATTGAATTAATTACCAGCCTATATATACAGGGTATTTCAGTACAAGGTTTCAGAACTGCTAAAGAGATGTGTGTGCATACTGACGATACAGTATAGCAAGATCATATAGCAAATGCAGAGTCGGAAACGCTTTTCTAAGTCGATGAGATAGTGTACACATCCAAAACACCAGAAATAAAAAGACACAATGTATTAGGTGTACCGGAAAGTTATGTCGTTTTGAATTAATAAAATGAAACCGGAAATTTTTGTTTAACAGTGTTTACATGGTACTTTACAAATAACCATCTTATAAGTTACCTAAGAATATCTTAAATTTTATCCAGGATAAATTTCCGATGTCAGTATTTTAATTCAAAACGACAGAACTTTCCGGTACACCTAATATTAAGTCATTATTTGTTTTAATTATAAAGGTATTTTCATAATCAGTGGGTACTGCAATGAAGTCGTTGAATGAAATTTCAAATAACTACCTTTATCCCATGTTCCTTTTGTTCGTGTACATTTAGCTATTCAGCTAAAGTGTCTGATCTCTTTATTCTTGTATTTGAAAAGTTATTCCTCGGTTTTCAATATGATGTACTCTGTAACAGTTATTACCATGTTTTTATTAACTTCTATTCTTGTTTGTTTGTGTGTTTGTCCGGTACAAATCTTGCAATTGAATTTTAACTAACTTCCTTACTAGCCAGACATTTGAAACTTTCACAGTAGCTCAAAACCCGGTGACAACACAATACTTCGAAGGCAGATTTTCGAATTTTCGAATAGTTTTCTTTTAATTAATTAAAATGTGAAATAATAAGCTCCTAACATCAATAAAAATAGCCATTAAAATATTAGCTATAATTTATTTGTTGCCAAAAAAAATTTACGAGTTCATTTTCTTTCGACATAAAAATAAATACATTTAATTAAACGTGAGCGTTAAAAAATTGTAAAAAGTTAAATTATGCATCTGGCAAAAATTGACATCATTATCACTTTAAAGATTTTCTACACATTGATAAAGTGCTAATGTTGTTCATGATGCAAATATATGTTGTTCTGAAAGGATTAATATTTTATTTTTAAAACAATTTTTTTATTATTATTATTATTCAAATTTCCCGTAACTCTTTAACCAATCACATTAGAACGTCCATCTTTGGAATATCGATAATTAGGATTTTCTCGCCAAAAGTTGCCAAAAAAGTTGTCAAGGGCAAAATGTCGCCAAATTTGGCGCCAAATCCATTACCTGCCTATTGGAGCTTTTTAATGCGTTTTAAAGGGAAAATTAAGCTATTTTAACTCGAAAAAGAGCTGGAAATGCAGAAAATTTACATTTTATCAACTTACTAAGCCTCTTTGAAAGAATTTATACAAAAATAAATACAATTATTTACAATTTCGTAACAATACGCATTGATAAAGTGATAATGTAGTTAGTTCTATAACTATGATTCAACAGAAAATTTAAAAACATGGTTTATAAAAAGTTTTTTATCGTATAATTATTTTTAGTTCTTGTGTTTTCCTGTATTTTCATTAATTGTCCTGAAATAAATACTGTGAGGGTTCAGAGACTGTTTTAAATCGATTTTCGGTTTACACGAACCTCGTAAGATAATCTGTATCCTTAATTATTTAGAAGTAATAAACGTTTATATATCAAAAAATAAAGCGTAGACAGACATACATATCGATAGATATAAATATTACACAATAAAAATAAGTATTAATTATCGATTAAAAAAAAAACAGTGAAATCTCAATAATGAAATATGCAATTAAGTTTTGAACATAAAACTTTATCGCTTATTTTTCGTAAATAGTGGTTCCTAAGTTTCCCGCCAAATTTCCGAAACTTAGCAATTATACAATCATATATCATTAAAAGACCATTGTAAATAGATAAAATAAAGACTCTTTTTAAAATAATGAATTGTTTATCTATTAAGAATTGTTGCTTTAATTGTATTAATCTGAAAATTTATTTATTTTTTCATTTATTTAATATATTTCTAATCCAACTAATTTCTAACTCTAAAAGCCATCGTAGTCGCATATCACCCAAAGAGCTTTGGCGATATTCCTGATGAAACTTTAACACTTTATTGTTAAAATATTAGAATATTTTTATTCATATTTCATAGTTCTTAATGAAAAACAATAAAATTAAAGAAAAGAAAATTAATTTTACCATACATAAAGACTATTTCTGAAAATACTGATATACGAGAAAAACAGACCAGTATATATGTAAAAAGACAATTTTAATAAATTTAGCTTTGGATTCCTTATACTCCTTTATAATTGTATATTTTTAATTAATAATTAATTAATTTAATTTTAATTATAGCTCTTAATATGGATTTATAACTTTTAATTTGAACTTTAAAAATCTGGAGTGACTCCATTCAACTTTCCTAACGTCAAGTTATTAACGGTTGCATAAATGAATTAAGATAATAGAAGTCATTAAATAAACAAAAAAGAAAAAAATTATAATAGGGTGTTTCAGTATTTTCCCCCATTTAATTTAATACTATTGCACTTCAAATAAATTGATCTCATACGTCACAATAATAAATGATTTTTCGTTGTGTCTCTGTAAAAATCTATAAGTGCTAGATTTTCCAAAATCTACATGTTTGTGTGACGTTAATCTATCTATAACATGTACATACATTTTCAGCTCAATAGGATATAGCTTTTAGACACTATCGCACTATATATAATTTAGGCTCATAAGCCATAATCATAAAGAATTTTTCTTTGTGTCCCTGTAAATAAACTATAAGTGCTAGATTCACCAAAATCTATACAGTTCGCGCGACGGTAACCTATAAAAGGGTATAAATTTTCAGCTCTATCGAATAAGGCTTTTAGACGCTATCCCACTTTAAATAATTTGAGCCTATAGGCCATAATGATAAAGAACTTTTCTTTGTGTTCATGTGAAAACATTATAAGTACTAGATTCTCCAAAATCAATAGGTTTCGTGCTACGGCGAGTTATAACATACGTACCAACTTTCAGCTTATTTTAATAAAGCGATTAGATGCTATCGTGTTTACTCACACACACACACATTCATACATCACCATCAAAATAGCAAAAATTAACTCAAGGGACTTAAAAATGTATAGATACACCAAAATCTTGAAAGTCGAATTTTTGTTATGATTACAATAGTTTCCTTACATATGTATGTTCGGGAAGTAAAAATGAGGTATCGTTTCACTTCCATTAACATCGAGAGTATATTTAATAAAAAAGCACCACAAAACTGGCGTTGTAAAAATTATTACTTACAAACTTTGAATAAACACCATAAAATGCAATAAACTCGCAACAATTGTTTCGGATCGAAAAAACACACGACCCTTCATCAGGCGAATAAAGTAAGCACGAGTGCTGCAGTCAAAGCGGCAACGCAGTCAAGGTGCGTTGCCGCTTTGACTGCAGCACTCGTGCTTACTTTATTCGCCTGATGAAGGGTCGTGTGTTTTTTCGACACGAAACAATTGTTGCGAGTTTATTGCATTTTATGGTGTTTATTCAAAGTTTGTAAGTAATAATCGAGAATATATATAATAATATTTTTAATAGTATTATTTTGTTATTATTGTTGCTGTTGTTGTTATAGTTATAGTTCTTATGATTAGGCCAACTTCCGTTGGTTACGTGCCGATTCGGACGTGCCAATTCCGGACATAGTCAAAGTCCCTCTTCGTAAGGGATTGTGATGATTAGAAGAATGTAGATCATGAAGAGGCGATCCTTTTCCGAGAAAACTATTTATTTTCTCATTTACATACACAACACATCACAAATAACATAAAAAAGAACGTAAATAAACTATGTAAACATTATTATTTTTAAATGGACATAATTTTCCAGTCCACCAAACAAAAATACGAGCGGTCCTCAAACCAGGCGTTTTTACACCTTCATTGCATCATCCACTCTCTAAAAAAAAAGTCAAAGTCTCTCTTCAAATCGAAAGTCTTTTTTGTCTGCGCTGAACAGACAGCGCCCTCTAGTCGGTCTAAAAGTCATTACAGACCTCCTCCCTTCAGGGGAGAAACTTTTCACTATTGTAGAGGGGAAAGTTTGGTTAAGTAATACTTGATTAGGAAAAGTCTATATTCAAATAAAATAAAGTCACAATGTTCAACATATTGGTCCATTTTCTAGATATCGTAATCAATTTAAAACAAGTGATTAAAAAAAATACGAGCAAGCACCAATTCTATGCAGAAACAGTACCTGGTTATATTTAAATGCACCAGACTTATCCCTATTTCAGATCCAGACTTATCCCTATTTCAGATTAAATACACTATTTAACTTATTTTAAAATATACAAAAAAATAAATACCAAATAGAAATTTAAATATTATTACACACAATATACCTGTGACACTAAATAGATATGCAAAGTAAAATATAGATAGTGAAAACAATTATATACCATATATATATATATATATATAGCAATAATTAAACAAATACAATATATATAGCAATAATTAAACAAATACGATTTATAGCAATAATTAAACAAATACAGAAACTTTTTTTAATTAAGGGATAAGACTTAATCTATCAGCATTCAGAGATTGTAATTCTATACACTCAACAACCTCCTAATTAAATAATCTGCATAGAGTTCCCAAAGTAAAAGTCTGGGATTTGGTCTTTTTTTTTTTCTTTTTCTCAGGAACATGAATAGCTTTATACAATTTTGAGATAAATTCTCCTTCAGTTCTTCAAAGGCCATTTGGCAAGAGCTATTACAGTCAGTGGATTTTAGAGTCCAATCCTATAGTAAGTCTGACAATAAAGCTGCATTTTCAGAAAATTCAGGAATGCATTTTTGATAGTATTCAGCTAATTTCAAAAAGGCTGTCACGTGAGTCTTGGTAGTATGAGACGAAGAATCTTTCTTGTCTCGAACCTTCATTTCACTTGGAGTTCTCAATTTCTGGCCTACTAAATGTCTGGAATTTTTCACATGAGCTCGAGTAGGTTGACAGTTGGAGGTTTAATGTGCAACTTAGTAACACTCATTTTGAAGGAAATGTCTCTTACATGTATTTTTCTTGCTTTAGAAAAATTGACGACTTTCTCACTATATGGCACTGGACACTTTTCACTATGTTTCAATGAATTTGCCATTAGTTCACTAGAATCTTTTGGTACGTTGTTCTTGGGCTTGAATGTACTCAATGTAGTTGCAGAAAGCTTTTCTTTCAAATAATTTTGTTCCTTCAATTGTTTCTCATAAGTTAAGCATTTTTCAGATAATTGCATAAGATCTAATTTATTTTTTTGCAATTCAGCTGTCAACTGATAAAATTTAGCATTAGAAATTTTTTCTTTCTCTTCAAGAATACTAAACAGGTAATCTAATTTGGAATTAATTATAGTAATTTCATTTCTTTCTTCAACAAGTTTTTCATTTTTAAGACAAATTTCTTTTTCTTTACTTTTCATTCTTAAGAGTTCTTCTTTCATTATGTTAATTTCATTAGACAGCTTAAGATTTTCAATTTTCGTATTTTCCAGTTCTTGTTTGTAATTATTCTTTTCAACATTCAGAATTTCCAACTGATTTAGATAATTCTTTTTTTCACTTTGTGAATCAAGGCGAAGAGTTTTTAACTGATTTTCAAACTTTTCTTTTTCTTGAATTTCTTCATTTATCTGCTTTTCATATTCTAAGCATTTTTTATTCAGATAAGCACCTATTTCAGCTTTTAGTTCGTCCATCACAAAATTAGACTCTTCATTTTTCTGTTTAAGGTCTTTTAAGGCATTATTTAGTTCTGAATAATTTTTGGTAGTATGTTCCAACTCTTCAGTAAGTTTTTTATTTTCAAGAGACAGTTCTTGTTCTTTAATTTTCTTTTCTTCCATCTGCCCTTTTAAACATATGATTTCATTTAACAATCTGAAATTTTCAGTTTTGAGATAGTCAAAATTTATTTTCTCTTTAAGAACAACTTCATTTTCTATTTTATTTTGATTTTCTTTGATATCATGCAGTTCTTCAACAAACTCTTTTGGAGAGGTTTTATTAAGTTCTGGCCATGAAATTTCTGACAGGATTTCTTCTACCTCTTCAGTTTTCTTTTCATCTTCAGATTTGCTGTCAATCAAATTTTGGTCAAAATGAGCAACATCTTTATTTTGAATATTTTTATTCATCTTTAAAAATTTCTTAGCATTTCTTGTTTGTACTGATTTTAGCTTATGCTCTTGTACATTTTCTTTTGATTTCCAATCTTTGAACATTGCAGCAGTTTTATTTCCTAACAAATACTTGTCACCATAAAAAGAATTTTGTAGGACAGCTGCTTTAGTTTTTAAGTGTCCCATTTTACAATCCAATTCAATTTCTGCAAGTGGTAAACAGATTGGATCCACTTCTAATGGATTTCTAATATACACTTTCTCATTTGTGTACATATGTGGTTTCACGTACTTGCTGCTTATCAGATCACATGAAGCACCCGTGTCTCGAATTATCTTCATCTCAACACCATTCACTTTACCTATACTAGTATAAGGTGTCATTGATTCATCAGAACCAGCCTCAGTTATAATATGTGAAATAAATTCTTCATTTTTCTTTAATTTATCACACTGAGGTCTAAGATGATTAGTAGAACCACATTCATAGCAACGAGTGATTTTTCTTTTATTAAAATCTTTGTTTCTTTGATTTTCTTGGAATGTTTCGGATTTTGAATGAAATTTCGGCTTAACATCTTTGTTATTATCGTTAGACTTATCATCACAAAAGTTTCCACTTTGGTTTCGAAAGCTGGAAAATTTCTTTTTGGGCAATTCCCTCCTTTTGAAACTTTCCCTAATACTCTCAAACTCATCTAGTTTTTCAGCTAAGTCCATAGGTGTCATGAATGTAAGCCAGTTTTCTAAAAAATGATCTCTTACATCAGCAGGCACTCGAAACTTCAACTGCTCAGTCACTATTAGGTCTTTCAGCTGTTGAAAATTCTCTATCTTTAATTCTGTAAGCCACTCCGTAAAATAACTAGAAAGCTCTTGGGCATAATTTCTCCAAGATTTTTCGGACGATTTGTGGTGCTTATAAAAACATTGTTTCAATTTTTCACTAGTTAATTTATATCTTTTTATAATGATATTTTTAACAAAATCATAATTTGTCGCATCGGTTGGCGACTCTCTGGCCAACATATTGGAAAGTTCTGGCGGTAAAACTGCTAACAGGTAGGCCACCCAATCCTTTTTTGGAACTCGTGCCATCTCCGCTCTTCTTTCAAAATTTATTAAATATAAACCCATTTCATCATGTTTTTCATCAAATCTTGGGGTAATTTGGGTTAACTGAATCTTTGGAACCGATTCAGCCAATGTTTCTGGTTCTAATATTCTTTCAGGATTTTCTCTTGAAATTTCCAATTTTTTTAATTCAATTTCATACTGTTGAGTTTCTCGGGTCCTTCTTTCTTCTCTTTCTTCTTGTCTTATTCTCTCTTCTTCTTGTATTTTTTTATCTTCAAGAAGCCTTTCCAATATTAATTTTACTTCTTCCTCATTATAGGACTTGCTAGATAAAATTAATTTCTTGATGTCAATAACTCTACTGGAAGTATCTACTTCGACACCGATTTCTTCACAAATTTGAACCAATTCATGTTTTCGAGCTTTAGCTAAAAATGCCATGTTTGTCAAATGGTTGCCCAAACAAAACCAGAATGCTCTCAAAACGATAATAAAATATAAACAAATAAAATAATCAGAAATTTTTTTTTTCCAAAAATCAATCAAACACACACACACAAAAAAAAAAAAGATACTAAGGGTAATTAACCTTTGCAATTAATTAAAAATTAATATCTAATACCGTTAATGGTATCTACTTATGAAAAATACCTTATTTTTCTCTATTTAAGAGAACACTTTTTTTTTTTTTTTTTTTTTAATATATATTTTTTTTTCATAAAAAGAAACACTTTTCTTCTTAAAGAACAGAATACGTGAACATTTTTAATCACCCAAATTTTTTTTATTAAATAAATCATATATTCAAAAATAATATTCAAAATAATATTTTAAACCAAGTATGTTCTCATACTAAGTACTACTTGTTTCCTACACAATCATTATTTCAATTCAAAACAGAAATAAATTAATTTATTTGCAAAACTATTTGATTCTTTTTGCACACATATTTCTCAGGAAACAGAATAATTAATATTTTTCTTCAAACCCCAAAAAAAAAACAATAGTTTCGTTTCGAAGCCGAAACTCTTTTCTTTATCAAAAAAAAAAAAGCAATTTCAATCAAATTAGATTTAAATAACATAAATTACCATAGTCATTAATATTAATAACTAAAATGAACATCTAATCATTAAACATTTCACTAAAATCAAAACGAAACCAAAATGTTTTATTCCAAACCAAAACAGATTTGTTTTACATGAAATCAAAACTAAATTCTTTTCTATTTTTATCCTTCATTCACTCTTTATTTACCCATTTATTTTTGTATTATTAAGCAAAGAAATACCAAATCAGTAAAAAGAGACAGAATAAATCCAATAAAATATCAGAAATAAAAATGTGACCGGAAATGCACATTAATTCTTATGAATCATTCAGCAACATTTTTATTCTTTCTAATTCGATAATAAATATATTCTTTATTTTTATTTTTTTCTCAAAGCTCTAAACCACAGATTACTAAACAAGAATATTTATTCTTCCATAAAATACAGAACAGGTACTTTATTTAAATCTGTTCTCAAAATTTGCAATTCCGTTTAAAACCGAAATTCTTTTCAAAATGTACTTACTCTATAGTAAGTTTATTATTATTATTATTATTATTAGGAATATACCATTAAACAAAAGAGAAAACATATATATTCATTTATTTCTCACTGATTCATCAACTTTATTTTTTTCGAAATACATCGACAAAAAAAATTGAAAGATTTTCTTCTTTTTTTTTTTTTTTTTTTTTTTTCTTTTAACCAACGGATAAATCAGTTTAATATATATATATATATATATATATATATTCTCTACAAATAACAATTTCAAATAATCTTTTTATCAAATAGATAGGGACAAGTGAGGTACCTCTGTGATATACTTACTTCTCTATTAAATACATAATGCGAATTTAAGTACTTTTAAAAAATATTTTCTCACGTCCTAATACAAGGACTGAGCTGATTTATTATATTATTTTTAAATCAAGGCACTGTTTCATACAGAAAATGGTACTTACCCCTTTAGTAGCGTGGATTCTTTATCCGCTAGCTGCCACCATAACAGTAGACTGTGATGATTAGAAGAATGTAGATCATGAAGAGGCGATCCTTTTCCGAGAAAACTATTTATTTTCTCATTTACATACACAACACATCACAAATAACATAAAAAAGAACGTAAATAAACTATGTAAACATTATTATTTTTAAATGGACATAATTTTCCAGTCCACCAAACAAAAATACGAGCGGTCCTCAAACCAGGCGTTTTTACACCTTCATTGCATCATCCACTCTCTAAAAAAAAAGTCAAAGTCTCTCTTCAAATCGAAAGTCTTTTTTGTCTGCGCTGAACAGACAGCGCCCTCTAGTCGGTCTAAAAGTCATTACAGGATTAAAGTGTTGAAAGAATTTGTCTTAAAAGGATTATTTTATACTTGGCCCACTCCCTAAAGTCTGTTGACCGGAAATGTAGCCAAGGTGAATTTTGGCGATAAATTTACTAGTTTTTCACACACGGTCAGTGTGACTAAAGTAATTTTTCGTGCTTTCTAGCATTATCTAAAATTAATGTTGAATGTTTTAATCGTTATATTATGGAGTCTATGGAAAGAATTATTCCCACTTGCGCGATTCCCATTTACGCGACGGGGTGAAAAATTCTCATTTGCGCGACCAGAAATTGCAGGACCGGGCGTGCAGATGATTTCTTCATATTGACTTGATAATCCGAGAACGCCCGTTACTCGGTTCCGCAACAATCCCTACCACGGACATAAAAACGAAAAATACATCACTGGACACCCCAACGGCGCTGTGCATGAATCTGAGAACGCCCGTAACTCGGTTTTCCTCAGCAATCCCTACCACGCACGTAAAAACCAAAAAACATCACTGGACACCCCTACCTCGCTGTGCATGAATCTGAAAACGCACGTAACACATTTTCTTTTTTGATTGAACATTTAAAAGTTGTCCAAAGCAATTTATGTAAATTTATACAATCTATGTTGATTATGGAAGTTCATCATTGGAGACAAGCGTTTTTCCTGTTTTGTTTGCTTTTCTTCCTGATAAGAAAGAAATTATTTAAAACTAGTAAATCTATCGCCAAAATTCACCTTGGCTACATTTCCGGTCAATAGAGTGGGCCAATTATAAAATAATCATTTTAAGACAAATCCCTTCAACACTTTAATCCCTTACAAAGAGGGACTTTGACTATGTCCGGAATTGGCACGTCGGAATCGGCAAGCCGCCCTTCCGGTTGTAACTGATAAACAGCTCTTATTTTCATTGTGCCTGTACATTTGTTTCCACTGCAACGACAGGTCTCATGAAAGAAACAAGTTTTATTCGTTGCTACAATATACTTGTACAAGCCTGATATTTGTAACAAATGTTTATGTTGAAATGTTTGGAATTCGAAGTTTAAAATTAAATATTATAGGAACCTGTCTTAAAGTTATAATACATTGGCATCTAGTGAAACGAGTCATATATATGCTGAATGCGCACACTTGAATGAAAAGATTATTTATACTCTTGAGAACAAGATGAAATGTAATACCTTCTTCTGAATAAATGTCTTCGGTACAAGAGATATAAATTCCGTCGTTTTGTAAGTTATTTTTGGAATAATCTTTCATTGTTCCACATAAATAGCATTTCTGTAGAGATGCAGTTAAATAGGGAAATGTGACTACATTGAAATTCTCTCTGAAGGAAATATGCTAATAATAATGATACTTTCATCGAATGATGAATTTTAAACCAGTTTTCTGTAAAATGGAAAATATTTAAATGATATCTGCGAATGTTTTACGATTTAAATGTTGATTTTTGCACAGCTAAAAAAAAAAAAAAAAAAAAAAAAAAAAAAGTTATATATATCAAGCAATGGATATTAGTTGTATTTTGATATAGTAATAATCAACAATAATCTGGTATGTTACACGACTTTCTCTTACCCTGAAATTTAATACTATAAATTACAGGGAGGTTAAGAAGTAAGATAACGAGTACTGTTATGGTAAACCTATGTTAAACAATTTAAATTAGGCTTCAAAAGAGTTTTATATGATAATTAGTTCTGTTTGAGGGGGGCTACCGCCCCCCTCAACCCCCGTTTCATTAATACACCTACATTTATATAGAATTTAATTCGGTTATTAAAATTAAAAGTTTACTTAAAATTATACAGACAATTTTCACACGCAACCTTCATTGAAACTTATCAATCTTGATCAAACTTTTCCAGCAACAAACTTATATTAACTTCAAAATACAACATTTGGGTCTCCTAAAATTATCCGTTTTAAGTTATTCTAAGAGTAGTATAACACTAAATATTCAAAAAAAGTTGAATCAATATTACATTTTAAAAAAGTTTTTTTTTTTTTGTTAAAAATGAAAAAAATCGATAACTTTATTTTAAATCATCGGAGATCGATGGTTCAACCATTCGTTTAAAAAGTATTGGCAAGCTCTTTTGAAAGATACTCATCATGAAAATTTACTCTCCTCGAGGGGGGACTTCCCCCATAGGGGGAAGGCGAAGCCCCTACATACGAAAAAAAAATTTCCCAGTTGACTATCTATATTACAAAAAATATATATTCGCTTCATTTCGTTTAGTGCAGTCTTTAGATGTTAAACTCTACTTACCTGCAATTTCCTCCATAGACGGAATGTATTTGAATACTTTTAAGTGTCCCTGTACACGAACCATTTGCTTCATCTCAACAAAAAGCTTAGTGTAGCATCCCTATATGATACACAATTAGAATACCGAGTTTGGAATTTCTGCTGCTGTTTGTTCTTGAGATATGCTGATAACAGACACACAGACCATTCGCTAAAAACATGATTTTTGTATTCAGGGGACCTCAGAACATGTAAATATAACAAAAACTTTCGAAAATTTGACCCTAAAACAATACTTTCTCTACCGTAAGGGTAAGAGAAAGTAATTATAAATCTTAAAAGGATCATTCTTTTATTTTATTTTATTTTATTTTATTTATTCGAAAATATAAATGACAGGATTTGCAGGAGAATAGTATCGTTTTATTATTTAACACCACTATTTTTTTAAAACATTAGTGTATTACTTTAATTACAGCTTTTTTAATTTTATTTTTAAAGTTATTGTTCAATTGTAAAATTCGTAATGTATGAAAATGAAACTGTAGTATGCACTTGGTAACCCTAAAATAATTAAGATTTGTTAGTAAATTAAGCTTTTTCAAGATATTTTGAAATTTATTGAAATTTCTGAAAACAAATCATATTAATCTAATTAAAAGATTACTTTCTTATTTGTAGAGTTCACAGAAGTAAAAATTAATAATAATAATAGTCCATTAGGATCACCAAAGTTATATTTTAGTGGTCTAAAAATATAAAATGGTAGACACACATGTACCAGTGCACATTTTTTATACATATTTTTAACGCGTATATTTATAACGCGCTTTTATGAGAAAACAACCCAAAGATTTAATGTATTTATATTCTAAACACTAATTGTCTGTGTATTTCTATTTTATTAATACTTATTTTCCTAACACATAGAAAAGTTTAATTTTAGCAATTAAGTTAAACATTCAAATTACGCAAGAATTTTAAATGCACCAAAAAATTATTTATTAAAAAAGAGAGAATGTAAGCAGCAAACAACAAACACATAACAAATGTTTTGGGTTGAAATAACTAAGCACTATCCTTCATTAAATAAGGAGGGAAAAAAGTAGTCACGAGTACAGCGTTAAAACAACGCAATGTGTAGCACAGATTACTATACAGATAGGACAGTGAAGCTAAAACGCGAACCGGAAATATAGTGGCACCACTAGTGTCAACAGAGGGAAACTGAATGTGTGAAGTCTTCATGATTAGCATCTTTGATCGAACATTGTTTTTCTTTTTCGCGATTAGTTAGTAGCAGGTTAGTATGAGAAGTTTTCTTTTTCTTCATTTTTTATTATTTTTGAATTCACAAAATTATCCTCAAAACATTCACAGCTATTCTTCTAAGAAATGAAATTAATTTTTATTATGTTTTAAAATATATTTTGCCAAACATATTCTTATTCAAGTACAGATTAAAATAACAAACTGTAACTCTGAAATAGCAGCGTGAAATCTTAAATATTTAACATTGCTTGGTTTAAATAATGCAAAATGCTTTAAAATGAAAAAAATATTATAGATTTATGTATATTTTCGAAATTTATTTGCTTAATATTTAGTACTTGCTTCTTAAAATAAATTGCTTTCGATAATCAAGTTCGTAAACAATAACAAAGTTGCCAAACGTAAACATCAATACAGTGGTTAGCTGGTTGGATGTTGGGTTTAACGTTGCACTAATATTACGATATGAACATAGATACAATAACAATAAGACGAGCGATTGCGTAAGCTGGAGAGCTCGAAAAACTTATAGCCGTTGACAATAGGGTCGTTGCAGTCAATTTTGGTTACCGAAGAATATACGGGAGTGTCCTATCTGTATAATAATCTGTGATGTGTAGCAGCCTCAAAATAACACTGGTACAGAATCTTGAAGATATAAAAAAATTAAAAGCTGTTAATAATGTTTACCAAACAAACAAAGAAAATTAGTTTTAGAAGCTTGTTTGAAACACAGGGATTTAGATTTTTGAAACGTTCTTTCTACTGACATTTTATAAATATTGAAATATGCTTGTTACCATGTTTTTAACATAGAAAAGGTATATAAAAATACTTTATGCGACAAATTTTCCGTCCATGTGTATGATTTTGGCGATATTTGGCGATGATATTGATGTCTTATTACTGGCGTAAACTCTATATATCTGCAAGATCAAAAGAGTTTCTGTGGCATATTTTTGTTTCAAGCTTAATACTTAAAATTCTTACTGTGCAGTGCAGAACTATGCTTATTCAATTCTGGTGCATACTACACAGCAGTTGGCGCATTTATATCGATTTGTCTGAATAACGTATCAGTTTGTATCTTATCCCCAAAGTCACAATATCAGCCCGAAATTGATATGTTAGATAACTATGAAGACTAAGATAATTCAATTTTGATTTGAAAGTCATTGAAACGCTATGTTTTATACACTTGAACATTAAGGCTTTATTTCAAATTTGTTCCATGGAAGTAGACCACATTTATCAAATACTCAAAATATGAAAATAAAATCACTGTTTCAATAAAATATACATGTAAGTTATTTTAGAGAAATTTCTTTAAGCCTACAATTCTAGTATTAAATTACTAACAATTAGGATATTATAATATCAATTTTTTAGTGACAATTGTGGAAAATGAGATAATTTAAATTTGATTCGTGAGACATTACAACGCTGTGCTTTATGCTTATGAACATTAGGATTTTATTTCAAGTATTGTTCTGGGCAAGTGAACCGCATTTATCAAATACTACTGAAATGAGGAAAATTACATCACTGTTTCAATAAAATATATTACGAAGATTGTAGAAAAAAGATTTTTAAAGGATTAGAATTCCAGTCTTAAATAACTAACAATTATTTAGCATATTATGAAATTGGTGTTTTACTGTTACCAATATTAATTGATTTGATATATGATTGGTACGATATCTGCAAGTTATTGAATTATCTGTTTCAGAAAATGTAGACAAAGTGAAGTATTATTACAAATATTTCCAAGTTTCTTGTGAAATACCAGAGGAGGTTGAAAAGTTCCTCGCTTCGCAACTTTCGAGTTGAAATAGAAAAATAAATTTGGTGGCAAATGAAAGCTAAATCTCTTGATATGTAAGTGTACAAATATCACGTTATTCTGATTTTTACAACGTCTTTCATATGTGCAGAAATGTTTGAACACATATTAGAAGAAGGAACAAATTGAAACATCCAAAGCCATGTTGGCCCACTTTGAAGCTTTAAAGGATTTTCTCTCTATGTTAGTGACAGAAGACTCAACATAGCTCTCCATTTATGATCCGGAGACAAAGAAGCAATCAAAAGAATGGTGCCACGGGATGTCCCCGCGGCCAAAAATGTTTCACACCCAGAAATCGACCAAAAAAGTTATGGTGTCCGTTTTCTGGGACAAAGGTATTCTGCTGGTAGACGTCTTACCGCAGAGCCCCAGTATAATTGAGGAGTATTATACTAACTTTCTAGACCAACTAAAGAAGAAACAATTAAGAAGAAACGCCGAGGGAAGTTCACCAAAGGTATCCTATTTTTTCATGAAGATGCATCTGCGCACACTTCCAACGTTGTTCGAGCTAAATTGAACACCTTAAGTTTCCAATGATCTACCATATTCACTATTAACCTGTCCTAACCCCTTCTGATTACACTGCTCGGCATGAAAATTGCCTCTGACACCATTTCAGCATATTCTTGTGTAAAATGACCTTCTGAATACGAATATGCCCACCATTTTCCCCAATCACCCACCATTTTCTAGATACATCCCCTTCCTCATTTATATCATTGTTTGGTAATTTTATACCCATCAGTTTGATTTGGAGAGGAACGATGTTTATTTTAACCGTTAAATGTCTTCTGATCTGAGGAGCAACAGAGGCAGAAAGTTCTAAAACACGAACACTTGTAGTGAAGAGGAAATTTGAGGGAATTTGTGCTTAGAAAACAAAAGAAAATCAATAAATACAATCAATTTCTGTTTCCTTTTTTTTCCGCAATATTTCTTTTATTTTTTACATATTCCAGCTTCCAGTTTGCCATTTTCTTATCAAAACACCACAAATAATAAAAATTATACAGTGAAAAATTTTTCAAAATGTTGGTGAGTGGAATAAAGTCTCAAAGCCCTCGCAAGAAAGTTTGACTGATTTACTGCGTTTGCTTTCAATAACGTCCACGTTAAATATTTTGGGCAGTAAAACACGAACAGTAAAAATCTTCTGCTTTGACACGCGTTAAAGGTCATTGCTCTTATCACTGTAGTCGTCAGTCGTTATCTACCTTTTAGTATACGTTTTGCGATAACAGAATGAGCTTTATGTTGTTCTCGACGGTGGTGATCTTGTGTGGTGATCTTTAACACATGTCAAAAAAGGATATTTTACTGTTCATGTTTTACTGTCAAAAATATTTAACGTGGGAGTTATTGAAAACAAACGTCGTACAGTGAACCAGTCATATTTTCTTGCGATGGCTTTGAGACTTTACTCCACTCACAAATATTTTGATAAAAATTTCACTGTATAATTTTTTTTATTTGTGGTGATTTGGTAAGAAAATGGCAAACGAGGAGATGGAATATGCTAAAAAATAAGAAAAATATTGCGAAAAAAAAAAAGAAAGAAACAGAGACTGATTGATTTTATTGATTTTCTTTCATTTTCTGGGCACAAATCCCCTGAAATTTCCTCCTTACTACAAATGTTCGTGTTTTAGAACTTTCTACCTCTGTAGCTCCTCAGGTCAGAAGACATTTAACGGTTAAAATAATCATCATTCCTCTCCAAATCAAACTGATGGGTATAAAATTACCAAACAATGATAAAAATGATGAGGGGGGTGTATCTAGAAAACGGTGGGTGATTGGGGAAAATGGTGGGCATATTCGAATTCAGGAGGTCATTTTACATAAGAATCTGCAAGAATGGTGTCAGATCTCGGATTTTTTTTTTTTTTTTTTTTTTTAGAGCAGTGTTATTTTGTGTTTCCTAATTTGAAAAAAGAAACACTTGAAGGGGAAACGTTTCGAGAACAAGATGCTGTTGAAAACTGGTTTCAGGAATAACCAAATGCATTTTGTTTTAATGGTCTACAAGTATTCGAACAACGCAGTAAAAAATGTATCAGTTCCCAGATGTTGAGAAAATATATAATTTCAGAAATCTGACTCTTTCTTTCTGGGCACAATTGGGAAATTTTCAGCCCTCGTATACCTTAGCGTAGACGTGATTTAAAAGTAGTTAATATAACTAAAGTGTTTTTATACTAATTGACCTTTCAAGGTAGATCTACAATAATATAGGTCGGCGCATCAGCCGCCATCTTTTTTTGCCTCGGAAGTTGCCAGTTTTCTCGTTTGGCGTATTTAATGGAGCATATACTCTACATCTCGTAGAACCTGAAGAAAATATAAACATATTATGTCTTATCCTGGACTGATTCGAGCAAATTATTTATGTTCAACATCTTATATCACATCTTGCTAAGCTAAAATTACAAAAAACAATAAAAAAGTAACTAAAAAATAACACCATGATGACCGAAACAGTGGCTACCGCAAGATAATCTACACCTACAGACTCGCTGGGTACAGACGGTAACAAAAGTGTCCGAACACTAGTAAAAATTCCTATGTAAAAAAAGTACACTTCATACAGTTTTGTGAAATAAATCCTTATCGAATCATGTTCTTACACTGACTAAGAACTGGATTCGACAAGGATTTATTTAACAAAACCGTATGAAGTGTACTTTTTTTATAGGAATTTTTGCTAGTGTTCGGACACTTTTGTTACCGACTGTACATGTGGCAACCTCAAGGCAAAAAATGCCAGATTCACCAGTTCGTATATAAGGAGACCTAGTATTTCAAGGTTAGGAATGGCTTGACAAGAATTTTTTGAAATCATCCTAAACATCCAATTCGTTATAAATGGAAATTAATCCATTTAAATTGAATACGTTTGAGTTAGAAGTTCGCATGTTCGATTCTATTTATGAGGTTATTGATCAATATCATTTTAGGCCTAATTTGTGGTGTTTTCTCATGCATTTTCTGCTGAAATGCATTGCGATAGTTTGGGTATTAATGAACGCAAATTTCTGCGCCTCCTTTATGGAATTCTTTTAAAACAAAACTTTTGACATTCTGTAGATATGTTTATCAATTCTTAATACAAAAATTTTAAATTATCTATATAAGTTTCTAAAATCATAGCATATTTTATAATAAGTTAAAACATGGAAAAATTAAATTGGATTATCATGAAAAAGAATATTTTTCTCATTTCTCTAAATATTATCTTTATTGTTTTATATTTCCAAACTTTAGCTTTGATATTAGCGCGCTTGATATTTTCCATCATATTGTTCGTTTAATATTGCACAATCTTTCGAAACTTCAACCTTCTTGCCATTAATCACATCACTTCCGATATTGTTTTGTTCCAACAAAAGTAACTTTGTCCAGGTGGAATTTTTCTCTTAGCAATAGTTTTACAGCTTTATTTCGCCTGGCAAAAAATAGTGATAAATAACTACTATCTTCCAAGAAGTCCTTATTCGTACTCTCGGGGCATTTATTGAAAATGACCAGTCTATTTTATTCTTATGGATATTTTTTAGCAGTTTTGCGAAAAAAGGTATGATAAATTTATATCTGTATTTTAAAACTGATTTTGATCTACGAATAGAAATGGCTAACTGATTTTTTGAGAAAGAAAAAAATAAAAAAAGCTTATTTATTTTTTCCTATCTATTGCTATCATTACAGTGTTCGTAATCTAATTTCAATACCATGTTTTTATTAACTCTTTTATTAACTCGCTTTCTTGTTTGTTTCTCCAGTACAAATCTTGCAATCGATTTTTAACTAACTTCCCGATTAGCTAGACATTTGAAATTTTTAGAATAGCTCAGAACACGTTGACAATGCATTATTTTAATACATTTATTCAATTAATAAATGTTTTCTGTTAAATAATTAATAAAATTGGAAAATAATAACCTCCTAATAGCTTTAAAATTAGCCATTTTAGTTTTATTTATAATTTAATTGTTGCCAAAAAATTTACGAGTTCATAATTTTTTTCGACAGGAAAATAAATGCATTTACATAAACGTGAACAATAAAAAAATGTAAAAAATAAATTATTCATCTCACAAAAATTGACGTCATTATCACTTTAAAAATTTTATACACGTTGATAATTTGAAATAATTTAAAAACATGGTATATAATTTTTTTTTTTTTTTTTTAATAATTAAATGAACTATAAACAAATTAGAAAAGGGTTGTAATGAATGCATGGATTTCCTCAATGAAATCCTTATTTATTTATTTATTTATTTATTTATTTTAAATAAATATATATATATATATTAATCAGATTTTAAGTATTTATTCATTTAAATCTATTAAAAATAGCAAAAACAAGAAAGAAATATTCTTCAGTTTGCATACATACAATGCATTTTTTTTTTTCTTTCTTTCTTTCACCTTCCCAGTATTTTTCATTCATATTCATTTAATGCATCTAAATGTATGCTAAAAATTCATAACGCAACTGAAAATTAACATCGTGTAATTTCCATATATACCCCCAAAATGTATCTGAATATTTGTGTGTGACCAAGTATTATTAATGCTAACCATATCATAAGCTTTAGAAAATGTGTTTTTGTGCGTCTGAATAACATATATTTTATTATTATTATTATTATTATTATTATTTACTTTCTCTTACCTATATGCATTGTAGAAAATTCATTGATCTGGAGCCGAATATTGAAACAGTGTTATATATCGTTTTGAGATCCTCAGAATGCAAAAATCAGATTTTTTTTAAGCACTTAACTCGTGCGTGTGTGTCTGTCTTTTATAAGTTGTGAGGAATAAGTGGTCTCCATAATCTCAATTCCTCAATCTTAATCTTAAAGATTAGCTTAATTACTTAATTAGATAATAAGAAGAGCTCGAGACAAAGTTTTAAATACAAAATAACAAGGTTTATTAATGATCAATTTCAAGGCGGGTGTTGGACTAACTCAGTTTTAACTCTCAAATGACCTCAGGGGATAACTTCAACAAAGCATAATATAAAGATCAATTAAAGCTCACCAATACTGATCTTGTCGACGACTGCTCTCTGTCGACCACTAAACTATTCTCGCTCAAGAACCGTCGGCAGGATTCCCTAGGCGCGATAGATTCTTTACTCAAATCTTACTTTATTCTACAACGCTACACATCTCTACCATCACTAACACTCGCATAAGAACTATCATCATCAACATTACTGTTTACTGTCCTACACTCCACTTCACACACACCACCCATCTACTAAAACCATCTCCATCTTATACTACTTCCTACCAACTTCCTTTCTCTTCATTTCAATCAATACTTTTAAAATCACTTCCAATTCATCTACCTTCCACAGCCTAATTCCTTCGTTGCAGCACCATGCCGACACAAAACTAACCCGACCTCAACTTTCGCCGAGTCACTGGCGTCGAAGTGATTTAACTGTCCCAACTTTATACTTTGCTGGATCCAGCTTAATTTTACACAAACTGTGGTGACGTTCTGTCGTCTCAACCTCACAAAGTATAACTCAAAAACTAATGTTAGAAGAAAGACCTATCGATATTCTGATCTGCTTCACAAGGGCATACTAACTGAAACTTTTTTTTGAAATCGGAGAAACAGTTCGTGTTTAGGGACATACAAAAGCTCTAATACATTATATATAAGTATCTAAGGGGAAATTTATTCTTTCGTACATTTTTTACAACCTTCGACAGCATTAAATATAATGAAACGAACATTTTTTTTAATGTGTACAAAAGTATGTTTTTTATAGAAAATTATATAAAATGCATACGCCATTCATTTACAGTGTCGCAGAAAAAAATTAGAGATTTAGCTGGAAACTACTTGAAGTGCATTTCAAATTGTGTTATGTATTTTTATATTGTGCTAAATTTAAGTACACTATGAGATGTCTATACAATTCATAGTAAATATACAGGACTACACAAAATTAGTAAAATTACTTTTAAAGTGTTTTCTGAAGTTTTTTTTTTTTTTTTTTTCTATTTGCTGACAGTTATCAAATACAATACCTCTTATCATATAGGGGAGAACCGTGTAATATGGACCATCGTGTAATACGGACCATGAGGAAATTTTTATATTCAACACTAGATGATGAAACCATCTCATTGCCTTTAGTGAATATTATTGTTGTCCAAAGCAAGCAGAAGTGACTTGTACATGCGTACCTGTATTTGGACGATTATGAAATTGAGTTTTCAGTTTATATGATCATTGATGTAACAAGTATGTTAAAATGAAAGTATTACGTACTACTGCTAGGTAATTGCAATATAATTTTCGTGTTAATAGTAGCAAATGTATATATTTTCTGAACAATCTAGACATGTGTTTCATGGGCGCCAATTTGCATGGTGATATACGATTGGAAACAACGTTGCTATGTTTATGCGTGTAATATGGACCAGTGGTCCATGATATCAACAGAGAGGTTTTGTTAATGCTCGGCGTACATATGTCGCACACTCAAAATCTTGAGGCTATAGAATAGGCCAGAGAAGCAGGGATAATCATGCTATCACTTCCTTCACAATCTACCCATTGAATATAACCTTTGGACCTCCTTTTTTTTCGTCCATTAACTATTATTTTTTTCGTTCATTTCTACTATTCCCAAGAGATGGACAAGTGTATGAGGGAACATGCTGGACAGTTCGTTTCACAATTCCAAGTGTGTCAACTGTTCGGGAAGGACCTGGACCACTTGGTCTATATTACACGAACGTATGGGTAATATGGACCACCGACATATAATAAAATAAAATAATTATTCCCTGCAATTATTAATACTTCCCAGAGTGCTTTACTAAGCTTGAACCATGCAATTTTACAATTGTAATGAGCAGCCAACAAATTAAATCTTTTTATTTTAACAATTTTAGTTTTATGAGCATTCTTGTTTAGGGGATCCATATTACACGATCCATCCCTATCTTAAACTGTAATAATCTTTTTTTTTTTTTTTTTACAGAAATTTGTTTTTAAGAAAACGTAGCGTGATTCGAACACCAGACTATTGCTTTTTTGATTGTATAAAATTCTTAAAACATGCTTAAAAGAAATACTTCTTATATTTTAAAATATGGGTCATTTTTTCTTTCTGTTAGCTATTTTATCGTAAAAAAAATTATTGTGTAATTTGTTTGGGCGTGGTTGGGTTCAGAATGCTCACTGATGTCAGAAAAATCATTGAATCCCACGAAAACTTAAAAATAATAATTAATCAAAATACTACAGCATTTTTGAAAATGTAAAAAAAAAAAAAAAAAAAAAAAAAAAAAATGGGGAAAAAGAGAGAAGGAGAAGGGAATGTAAATTATGTAAAAGTGTTTAAAAATAGTATGAGTTTAGATTGATTTAATAGACTAAAATATCGTGTTTCTTACTTTTTACTCAATCAAAAAGACGCACAAGCATCCAAATGTTAAATTAAAGTCGGATTTCTTTTTCTGTATTTTCATTTTTCTTTTTCTTCTAAAACGGACTTTTTGGAAAAATATAATTATTAATTTCTAAACTTTGAGCATCGTCAAAATAATAAATAAACGATAATAAATACTTTTAAAACAAAAATCTCATTCAACTTTTATGTTCGTATGTGTATTTGTTATTCGCATACGAAAAATAATCTGGTGTGTCACTCACACGACTTTTTCTTACCCTTAAATTTAATACAGTAAAACTTGAATAATTCGAACTTGTTTAATTCGAAATTCTGGATAATTCGAGTTTTTTACTCGGTCCCTTGAATTTTGTATTAAAATAATGTTAAAAAATCGTGGATGATTCGAATTCTATTTTGGATAATTCGAATTTTTCATACGATTAACTTTAAAATATTACAGTAAAACTTTCCCAAGATTTTTCTCAGCTAAAATGCATTATTTATTTTAATAGTCTTTCAAAATAAGGATAAGGAAATACAAGAAAAGCCCCTACCTAGTGCATCGGAAGATATGGTGCATATACATGAACTTCGAGGGTTTTTTGAATTGAAAGTCATGTCTGATGTAGAAGATTCTATTTTTGTATCAACTGATAGGTTGAAGTCATATGCTATGACACAAAGATTGTACTTGAAGAAGCAATAAAAAATATCTGACTATTTTTTAAAAAAGTGTTGAATAATTAAGCTCGTAAAAAATATTGATTTAATGGGAGGGGGAAGAGGATGTAGCAATTTTCATAGATATAAAGTTTATATGTTAAATCTTTGATCGTAGAGTTTTATATTTTTTAATTTATCTCTTCTTTTTGACAAAATAGCATGCTTGCCAACATCCTAATTAATATTCTGTAGTATTGTTAGTCCCGCCCTTTTCTTCACACCAGTAAATTTTTAAAGTAGTATTTTGCAAATGCAATTAATATTAAATAAGAAGAAAAATACTCCAGAAAGATACTGGTGTGAAAAAGAAGGCGGGGCTATCAATACTACTGAATTTTAATTAATATGTTGGCAAGTATGAAATAGTATATGTAATTCGAATTTTTGGATATTTCGAATTTTTCTCAGGTCCCTTCAACTTCGAATTATCCAAGTTCTACTGTACTATAAATACAGATTGGAGATTAAGGGGTAAGATAACGAGTAGTACTGTTATGCAAACCTATGTTAAAACAATTCAAATTAGGCTTCGGAGCAGCTTTATTTGACAAGTAATTCTGCACTGTTAAAAATTTCTGTAAATTTAATGTAAATATTTATCCAGAGTCTCTATATAAATTTACAGCAATTCTCAGTTAAAATAGAATAATCAAGATTGTCAATCTTTATTCTGTATTTTTACCTAATTTTCTTATTTAATTTTTTAATTAAAATTAAAAATAACTGTTTCTACTTTAGAAAAAGCATTCTAAGTTCGAAATATGTTCTCACCAATAATTAATTAAATTAATATTAGTTATTAAAACGAACGTATAAAATACGTTTTTTTAACATCTCCGTTTATTTTTCTCTGTAATTTTACGTAAGACTTAAGATAATAGATTACACAGAGCTTTCTGTTGAAATTTTTAACAGTGTGTGTGCCCCGTTTCACTACTGTGCCTACATTTATGTAGAATTCGAATCTGTTATTAAATTCAAAAGTTCATTTAAAATCATTGAGACAACTTTCACACCAATATTCTTTGAAACTTATCAATCTTGATCAAACTTCCCTAGTAACAAACACATTAACCTCAAAATACAACATTTGGATCGCCTGAAATTATTTATTTTCAATTTATTCTAACAGACACAGACAAAGATCAAACGTTAAAAACTTGACTTCGGTATTCAGGAAGCCTCAAAACGTCTAAATATACAAATAAAAAAAAAAAAAAAAAAAAAGAACAAGCGATGAATATTTAGCTTAAAAAATTACGTTATTTACCATATGGCTATGAGGAATTAATTTCAATTTCTGAGCAGATTTCCTGGACATGGTAAAATATTGCAGTAAAGCGCTTTCACTAACAATCAAAAATAATGTTATGGCTTAAATATTGGCAGCCCTGTATATCGTCTAAAAGTTATGTACACATCACGTGGAGGACATAAATATAATCCTATATTAATAACACACGGCACAACCTGAAGTACACTTCCAACAATTTTGAAGCATTGTCGTACTATAATCTAGTTCTTTTGTGTAGCCCTGTAAACGAACAGTGAAAGACTTCTATACCATATTCTACACGAAACTTGTTTTTACGTATATATATATTCGTTTCATTTGGTTTAGTGCAGTCTATAGATGTTAAACTCTACTTACCTGCAATTTTCCCCATAGATGTAATGTATTTGAATTCTCTTGGGTGTTGGGTGTCCCTGTACACGAACCATTTTCTTGATTTCAACGAAAAGTTTAGTGTAGCATCCCTATATCATACACATTTAGAATACCAAGGTTGGACTTTCTGCTATAATTTGTTTTTGAGATATGCTGATACAGATAGACACACACACAGTGAGACACACGCAGAGACCAACCGCTAAAAACATGATTTTTGGATTCAGGGGACCTCAAAACGTGTAAATAAAACAAAAATTCAATTTTGAAAACTTGACCCAAAAACAATACTTTCTCTACCTTTTGGGTAAAAGAAAGTAACAAGAAGAGAAAAGGAAATACAGGAAGCAAAATCTGGTTGAAATCAAATATCTGGACGGATGTGCATCTTTACCTATCTGTAATGCATCCTTATATGTATATATATATATAGCACCATTTCTCATTTAAATTTTCCTAAAATCTAAAAAGAAAGAAATTCATTTTTTCCAAAGCTTACTTTTGACAAAATTTGAATTTATATCAGTTTAAAGTACCTTTATAAAGGTATAATAGTTATGAAGTAGCTTTATAGAGTTATTTTTAGAGTTATCTTCAAAAATTATATAAAATTCGATTAATGATTTGATAACGAATATGCCATCCAAATTTTATATTCATATGTTTATCTGTTTCAAAATTATGCGCAAAAGAAGAAAACGACAAAACAGGTTTATTTTAACCTTTGTTTGTTTGTTGTTTATTGATAACACATATTCATCAGATTTGTATGCTTGACGTATAGTCCGCTTGTAAATCTTCGTCAGATAATTACAGACAACACATAACAGAATTACAATACGAAGAAATGGAAAAACACCCAGGGCCAGCGCGGGAATCTCCTACGCTCGATTAGCAGTGTGATGACATAACCACTCTGCCACGGAGGGCCCATTTTAACTTTTGGAAGCCAGTGCATAAATACATAAACATATATATATATGTATATATATATATTACATATATATGTGTGTGTGTTAACTCTCTGTCTGTACGCACAGGGTGAACTGCAGCTAATCTGCCAAACGAAGGGATGTGATTGAAGAGCTGTGTAGAGCATAAAATAACTTAGCAACCCTCTCTCATCTTCATATGTTTTCCAGTTAAGGAAAAAAAAATCACGCAGTTTCTTTTTTACTTAAATAACTCCAAATATCGCAGTTTCTTTTAGACCTACATGCAAATGTAGATCCAATCCGAAAGCATCGCGAATTGGATCTCGAAAATATCGCAAAGGCATACAGGTGTCTGATTTCTTAAATATTTAAACTGTAAACTGTGGGAATTGCTAATTGTAAATATCTTAATCTGTAAACTGTAATATGCCTTATTTCAGACCCTGACAGTGGCCGAAAGATTCTGCTCTGAAAGCTATTATACGGGAGGTACAGGTTTCAATCCCAGGTCAATTTCGAACTTGGACGTTTCGAATTTTTCGTGGTTTTCTCTGAAACTTGCATGATTACGTACTAGTATTCCTAAAAAATATCTCTATAAAACGCATACCACCCAAACCTAGCACCCTCACTTTTTGAATTGACCTTAACTCTAAAACTAACATCTTATTATCATAACTCAGGCACTGATCTCAGTCCATTTACACATGTACAAGTGTCCTAAATTTAGATAGATTTACTATCTGAAATTTCGTATAATTAGCTGTTTCAGGCACATTTGTGTTTAAATTATTTTTTTTAGTTATTTGGTTTTAACAATAGATACATTTTACAATAAAATAAATTTTACTTTTTTAAACAGTTTAAAAACTTCAGAATTGAACCTATATATTCAAAAAGAAACTTATATTCTTAAGGCATTAAAAAAAAAAAAAAACTTCAGTTTTTTAGTACTTTAATGCTTTTGTTCAGTGCAGGAAATATGTAAATGGTGGCATCATTTTAAACCCTCATCTAGACCGCCAAAGTACTTATGGTCGTTTTGGAAGATAAAATATGTAGTTAAAAAGTTAAATCTATTCATTAAAAAACTAGTATACTGCAACCATGACAAAACTTCTATCATATCATTCTGTATAATAGCGCCTTTTACCGGTTAATATATGCATAAAACTTAATCAACATAAGATTTTGATAGGTAGTTTGGTAGGAATATCTCCTATATTATTTATCTAATAAATACTAAAATACAAGCAGCTGGTAAATCACAAAAAAATGATAGTAGCATCATCTGTCGGTTTATTTACACTTACACCCAAATTGAATTCTCATATTTTTTGCGTACGTCTCACGTATCAAGTGTGGTGCATTCGTATATCATGGAAACTGTGATATAACTTTTCCTTAATGCAGAAAACTGTAGCATAGCAATGCCACGTCCATCCGTTATACACCCAAATTAAATCAGCGTTATTTTTCATAATAGTCATTTAACATATCAACTCTGGTACACTTACACGCTTATTATTCGAATAACTTACGAAATTTTCAAATTAAGAATGCAAATCAGTGCAAATTAATAGAGTTCTTGCCAGTATCATACGCGATATTTTAAAACTCACTGATAGTTCAGCGTTTATTTATCTTGAGATATCGTGTATGCAGTGTGCTGTACTGTGAAAAAAACCAACCCTAACTGCACACTTACCCCTAGTACATCCTGAGTATGTCCCTTGGATGTACTTTCATCCATAGGACATCCCGAGGATGTCTTGCGGATAAGATGTGCTGTTACAGAACTAACATACTATCGTAAATTGACTAACCTACGGACGGAAACTACATCAGTTTTGTGATTTTCGGATTCCTCATACCTAAAAACATGTAACGATGACAAAAAACTAAGGTCAAAAATTTTCATGATTACCTATGTCCCTCATATCTATAATATGATGGGAAACTAATAAAAACAATATGCGCGTTAAAAAATCTATTTTATAAAACGCATATTACGCAAATTTACTGGCTCGTGTAAAGATAATTGCTGATTATACAATTATCGGCTTTTCAGATAAATATATAAATTTATTAATCTGAAATTCATAAGCACTAAGCAGCCTTTGAAATATTCTCTCTTTATTATTATTTTTTTTTTATTCTGTGAATAATAGTGCAGTTATGCTTCTCTAAGTGAGTTACGTCTGTGATTATCACAAAAAAACGAACTTTCAGAAATGCGTATTCTACTGTGAAAGGCAAAAAGTAACGTAATTTTTTTTTAAAGATAAACATCGATTTTACCTCCCGGTACACTAGTTCCATACGATATAATACGATATTTCACAAATTTTTACTTTTGGCACTCTTTTAGGTTTTAATGTTTTAAGAAGCCGATAAAAAATGTTTTTATTAATTAATAATGATTCCATTGGTTTATGCTTGAACAGATTTACAGTTTTACGCTTGACAGACTCATCGCAGCTCTTAGTTTGATTTCGACTTTTATCAGATGAATGTGTGTGCTTTGAATAATTAAACTTTATACACTGCTTTTAGGTTATTAGGTTGCGTACCAAATGGAAATCAGTTGATTAATTTTCAGAATTATTTAGTTACGTAGATAATATGCTTGATCTTTTGTATTTTAGTCGATTTTATAGAAAATTATCTCTAGGAAGCTATTTTAATTCATAAAAGTATAAATAAACAAATAAATAAAAAGACTAATATGCTGCACATATCACAAAACTTTCACCTATATCATTCTATATAACAGCGCCATCTACCAGTTAACATGCACAAAAAATTAATTAACATAGCTTTTTATAATAAACAACTTACATATACAGTTAGGGGCAATTTTAACCAATGGGTTCTGAGATATAGCCATCTAAAAAATTACAAAAATTAAATAACAAAAACGCCATCTGTCAGCCGATATACATTCAAATTAAATCACCATTTTTTTTTTTAACAGTATCAGTCTGACGTATCAAGTTCGGTGCATCTACAGGGTGTCCAATAATTGGTCCCCGATTTTAAAATTAAATTACTCCTAAACAAAGACAGACAGAAAAATGAAACAAACGGCATGTTTATTTTGAAAGCTGTAAAAATATTATGCACAAGTTCAACATTTAGTTTCAGATGCTACCAACAGATGGTGCTGTAGTCCTAAAATCATGTTACTATCAGTCACAAGTCTACGTTACGTTGAGATTTTGGAACAATTTATCGCTACGCAGCAACCATTAGAGGATTAACCAGAAACTGCATGGTTCATGCAAGATGGTGCCCGACCACACCGCACTGCTCAGGTTTTTAACTTTCTTTCTGAATGTATCGATAACAGAGTAATTGCTTTGGATTATCTCTCTCTCATTAACTGGAAAAGGCATGAATTGGCCCTCATATTAACTCGATCTTATCCCTTGTGACTATTTTTTGTGGGACGCATTGAAGGACGCTGTCTTTCTGAAAAATCCTATAACGTCGGAGGAACTCGCACATTTAATCTTTGAGGCATGTGCGAGCATGTCTATTGACAGATTACAGAAGGTGACTGAAAATTTCATTCTTCGTTCGCGACATCTCTGGAGAGCGAAAGGTGAATATTTTGAAAAGGTTGTGATGTGAAGCAATAACTCCTTACAGAAGACGAATTTGTAAATGTCTAAAACTCTGCTCTGTGATTACAGCGCCATTGTTGGTAATATTTGTAAGTAATTTCAATTCTCATGAAAATATTTTTACAGCTTTCAAAATAAACATGCCTGTTGTTTCATTCTTTTATCTATCTTTGTTTAAAAGTAATTTGATTTTAAAATCGGGGGACGGTTATTGGACACCTGTATATATCATAGAATCTGAAATATAGCTTTCCTGACAAAAGAAAAACCTCAAAACGTTTAAATCAGATGAAATCTCGAATTTCACTTTCGATAATATAAATGTACTTTAAAATATCTTTCGAATGATGCATTAAAAATAATATAATCATAATTAGAATTTGAAATATTGAAGCGGTATGCAATGGTTTTATGCATAAAATTAAAAAAATTACAACTCATTCAGTTTTTGAAAAAATCTTTCAATCTTTTGAGATGTGAATCGTCTAACTGAAATCTGTATTAAAAAAAAAAAAAAAAAAAAATTATCTCTAAAAGATTTTGAGTTATAAAATGTTTCGTGAAAAAATCTATGTTTCGTAAAATCTAAACATACGGATCGCTAATCCGTATTTTGTTAAAATGTTTATATTTTTCGAAAGAAGATTAAATGAGCTTTCCAAATATACCAATTGTTAAAAAATGGAACTGTTACTCGATCGTACAGGGCGATTCAAAAAAGACGATCGAGAAAAAGAGAATTTTTGGACCCTTTTTAAAACTTTTTTTAAAAATATACAAAATCCGTATTTTTCAAAGAAATTTATACCGTAAGAATTGGTAATAAATGCTCTTTCTCGTGGTATAGGTGTATTTTCAATATCTGCAACCGCTAAGCTGGGATGGCTTTACAAAAACGCGCGAAATTTTCTCTCTGTGTTTCTTTTTTTTTTTTTTTTGAGGAACGCGCAGAATTCTACTTGGAGGGCGGAAAATACGATTCGCTCGCTTTTTAATTAGACATTGATCGACGTTTTAATTAATATCTCCGGATCTAATTAAAATTTTTAAATTATTTTTGCACTATCCCCTCGGGAAGGCTTCTGAGCATCCTCATGTCAAATTTTGTACTTCTGCGTTCAGTAGGGGCTGAACGTATAGATGCACAGACAGACAGACAGACATCTTCATTTATTATTATAGATAGATTAGACTTTCATATAAATTGGTGTCTTATCCTAATCTATTCTTTTATATAAAGGTATGCAGTAATTGTATTTCATTCCCTAGTATAAAAATCACTAACAATATTCATGTCTTAAAATTACTTTGGTATAACTTTAGCATAGGAACCATTAGCGGTTTTTGTATTTTTGTTGTCATTTAGGCGATGAATTAAATTGGGTATAACAACTGCATAAACGTCCGAGCTACTTCGATGCCAAATTTCGAAATTCGCCATGAGTTCCAAGCTGTTCCATTGCTTTAGCACAAAGTTTTATTTTCAATATTTTATAACATAATGCCAGAGGATAAAAAAGAAAAACATTTTTTAACTGGTCAAAAAATATACAAATTGTCTTTAGATAAAATATTATCTGTTTTTTGTTCTGTTTATCATTGGAAAGAAAATGGCTAAAGTAGTTTTTCTGATACCAATGGCATCTCTATAAAATAAATTAAGTTAAATTATCCAGTACCATTGTATTTCATTCTTCACGCGCATTTTTTATTGCCATGTTTTGTTTTTATTAACTCGCTTTCTTGTTTGTTTGTCCAGTACAAATCTTGCAATCGATTTCTATCTAACTTCCGGACTAGTTAGACATTTGAAACTTTTAGAATAGCTCAGAACACGATGACAATGCACTCTTTTACTAGTTTTATTCAATTAATAAATATTTTCTTTTAATTAATTAATAAAATGTGAAAATAATAACCTCATAATAGCTTTAAATTTATCCCTTTAAGTTTTATTTATAATTTAATTGTCGGCAAAAAAATTTACGAGTTCATTTTTTTTTTTTTTTTTTTTTTTTTTTCCTTTTCGACAGGAAAATAAATACATTTACTTAAACGTGAACAATAAAAAAATTGTAAAAGATTAAATTATGCATTTCACAAAAATCGACGTCATTATCACTTTAAAAATTTTATACACATTGACAAATTGCTCTATGACTTCCCGACTAGCTAGACATTTGAAACTTTTAGAAAAGCTCAGAACACGATCACAGTGCTTTCTTTTAATACTTTTATTCAATTAATAAAAGTTTAAAATTTTCTTATAATTGCTCTCTTTATTACCGTAATTTAGTGTATATAAGCCGCAGTTTATTAAAATGTTGCGGGAAAAAACAATGTTCTTAGATAAACCGCACCGGAAGGTAAGCCGTGGCTTATGCAAGTATTGTTACGATGATGTGACAGATAAGAAAAAAGATATCAGTTTTCAAATATCTACGCAACAAATATGCAACAAATGTAATGCAACAAATATGAGAAACACGGGAACAATATGGTGGAACCCGGGCATATATACAAAGTCATAAAAATAATTAATTATAAATAAAAGTAATGAATTATTTTAAAAGGCACTGTATAAAAAAAATTTAAACAAAAATTAAAGCCAGTATACAAATACGATGCAAAAAATCAAAAACAAGGGAACAAGATGGCGAATTCCAGACGTATATGCAAATTAATCAAAATAAGAGATTATTAGTTAATAAATAAGAGATTATAAGCGTGAATCAGTGCTCGAGAAACTCGAATACTAAACTTTCGTTTTCGGGGAAGATCGACTGTTCCAAGAAGTATGGACGATGGAATTTGGCATTATCATTAGATAACCCGCAGTTCCTCTCCCCCCCCCCCCCCCCCCCATTTTTTTTTTTTTTTTTTTTTTTTTTAAGACAGCCCGTGGCTTATCTTCACTAAAATACGGTACGCATTTTATCATTTTCTTTCAAGTTGATGGGATAATTCATCAAAAAAAATTCTTTTTAGTATTTATTAATACATAGAATTGTCAAGTTTATATGATTCAACAGAAAATTTAAAAACGTGGTTTCTAAAAAGTTTTTTTTAATCTTGTAATTATTATTTTCTAAATTAAATATTATCTAAATCTAAATATATATATATGAATGTTTAAATTATTATTGCATCTCTTGGTCTGATAAATTTTCTCATATATTTTTCCTCATATAACTTATATTTTCTCACTATATATTTTCTCATATAACTCCATGTTCTCAGGGGCATTGACTGTGTTTTTACAGGATTAGTGTTTCCTAGTTTTTTGAAATATTACATGTGGTTATATTGAAAATTGTAATTCCTGCGGATTTTTATAGCTCTTTGTGATCACGTTGATAGTAAATCTTAAAATTTTCAATATTATTATTTGCATTTCATTCGACACTTTGGTAATCGGATATTCAATTTAGTACCTGAATTGCAATTTGCGTTTTATGATATTGTGGTGAGTATACTTTGATGGACGTTTCTTTCAATCTTTGTTTGGACTTATTGGTTTGATATTTTGCTCTTTCTATTTCTTGATTTAATGATTGTAGATGGAAATTGCTTGCAACTTGGTACGATATTTATGATTATCATTTACTCGATTAGTGTGGATTCGCTGTTTTGTTTGTGTGTGTGTTGAGTTTACTTTGTTAGCTTATTCTTTCAATCTTTGTTCGAACTTTTCATTTCTTGTTTTGTATGTGGTAAATATTTTGGGCATGGAGCACATAAAAACTTAGCTTATGTTCTCTTTGCGACAGAAAACCCTTTACTTTGCATGCTGTATTCTGCCAAGCCCTTGATAACGTTGCGAATACAATCATGCTGTTATATATTTTCAGTTATCTTGTGTTATTTCAATTTTGTTTTAATTTTTCGATTGATCATATTAATTGTTTGAAATATAATAATATTAAAATTGAACAGTTTGGATGGGTTGGGGACAAAATATCGCCTGCATAAATGAATAGAATACAAAAAGGAGTTGGTAATTATTAATAATGTTGTATAAAATTTCATGACAACACATACCATAGTCAGAGCACTCGCATAGACAAATCCACCTTAAAAGAATGTTATAAATTTTGCTTAAAAGAGTTTAAAGACTATGTTAATTAACTTTTGTCAAGATTAGTCATAAAAAATTCAATCGTACTTATCTATTTAAAATTTTTAATTAAGGTTTCTGAACAGTGCTCAGCTTTGATGTCAGCAATGATGTACAATATTTTTTAAATGTATTTTGAATGGTGAAAAACAAATGATGAAATAACTTAAAATTACATGTACATAAAATAATAAAATTCCATTTTATAATGTATTTATTTATTTTAATTAATTAATTTAGATTTCTAAAGCCCTGTGGCCTTCACCAGAAATCCCACGTGACACAAATACAAATTTTCAAATAGATCGTACTATTTTTTTGATGCGATATTTTGTCCGGCGATATTTTGTCCCGCGATATTATGTCCGGATCCCCTTTTTTTCTTAAGTTACTCTTTTTTTCATTTCGAATATAAAACTAAAATACGGTTTTATTAATGGTAATAGGATCGACTCCAATTTATCAGAGTACGAGATGAATGTTCCTATACATATATATATATTATATATTATTATTATTATTATTATTATTAACTTCAATTCTTTTTATCTCCGTCAGAAAACGGTTGTTACCATCTGTATTAATTATCCAATATTTCTTTCAACTATATCTATAGGTACTTAGCCAAAATCTTATTTGATTTATTACACTCGTCATTCTTAATACCATGCACTTTATCAGTTTTATCATGACAGCTTTTAGTTATAGGAAAATATTTATCTGTTCGTTCGGTAGCAAATGTGGCATGAAGAAAGATAATTCCAATAATGAATAACGAAAAGAAAGTCTAATAAATAAGAAATATTTTATCTGGTATTTTTAAAGGCTTATCTGAACTACATATATACTACCAAAATTTGAAGAAGAATCTTTTTCTTTTTTTTTCTTTTTTTTTTTTTTTCATCTGCACATAAATTTTAAACAAATTAACATATCAACTTCAATGACATTTCCTTTATCTAATAATTTATTTACATTTTTGTAATTTTAACATAGGCAGTAATTTTAAACCTTTTTTTTTTTTTTCAATGGGGTGTCACTTGCGACTAAATATTGGCCAGGGGGGGTCACCGAATTGATGACCATTTGTAAAGGGGCGCCCAATGGGTGGTCAACGCTGCCCCTAAAAGGAACAACGCATCCATGACTTCTCCAGGTATCGAACCCAGGCACAACCATGTAGGAGTAATTTTAAAACTGATATTAATTTAATTTTTATAAAAGTACAGTTGGTAACAAAAGTATTCGAGCACTCGCAAAAATTTCTATATAAAAAAAGTAGAGTTCATACTGATTTGTTAAATAAATCCTTGTCGAATCATGTTTTTAGATTGAATAGAACATGATTCGACAAGGATTTATTTAACAAAACAGTATGAACTCTACCTTTTTTACATAGGAATTTTTGATAATGTTCGGATACTTTTGTTACCGACTGTACATTTTTGATGAAATAAAAAATTTAGACAGATTCAGAAAAGAAAACTAAATTAGAAATTATGTTAAGAATGCATTATAGAAAAGTAAAGATTCGCATGCCTCAAAAGATTAAATTCACCGGGTTTTTCTTCTTGTACCCACATTTTTTTTTTTTACGACGACATGTGCTTGCCGAACATATTTCGATGTAACTCTTTTCATCTTTTCAGACAATCAGAGTAAAATTCAGTAGTAGTATTCTAGTAGTAGCAGTAGTATTCTAGTTGTAGTAGTAGTATTCTAGTATAGTAGTAATATTTTGAGTAGTTGTTTCAAATTGATGGTGGCAAAAATATTTCTATTTGTTTAAAAGTACATTGTTGAGACTATAATTCATATCAGAATTGAACTCCTAGTAGGTATCTCACAACGAAAAATTTGCAGAAAAATATTTTATTATATTAATCGAATAAATAAAAGAACCTCAAAATATTCTCTTGGGAATATAATTTTTATCTGTGAAATATATTTTGCTAGATTTAGCGCAATCAAAATTGCAGCAAAATTACCAAATCTTGGTAAAATACATATGTGTTAATTATCTTTCTTCCTTCATGTTTGACGAGATTTCATTTAGTCATATTATAACTAAATGATATTTTAGTCATCCTGCTCTCACAAAACAACTTTGTATTTATGATGGACTAGTATTGTAGAAATAACTTTTGCTTTCAATACTTAGAAATAATTTAAATTTATTTCAGAAAATATATTTAGTTTACAGCTCACTAAATTTAGCATATATTTTTCATAAATAGGTAAAGAAAATGGGTGTTTTTTGGTCATGAAATCAGCGCGTTGCCATAGAGATATGCATAATTATGAATAAAATGTCATTTCGTAACTTAAGATCTCAGACAACCAAATGAAAGTACTGTTATCATAAATAATGTCTGTTTTACATTTTCTAACAGAATTTCAGACTTTATTGTCCGAAATCTGAAAAGATAAATAACAGAATAATTATTTAAATGAAAAAAATCCTTATAATTTAAACATAAAAAGATTTTAGAATTATTAAAATTTCAATTTTAATGAATAATTAACATTTTATTTTCTATATCGTCTGATTAATAATATACTTCATGTTACAAAACGAAATAAAAGAAAATCAAAAGTATTCATAAAAACCCAGAAAATCTTCGAAAAATCTGGGAAAGAAATAAGAAAACACTCCTCCCCCCCCCCCCTCCCCCACGAAAAAAATAGACTGGATTTTTCTTGAAAAAAAAATATATATTCTAATCCTGTACATAGTGTACCAAAATGAATGATTCGATTTTGAACCATAATATTTTTTTATGGTGACGTACCAAAGTAATGGGACTCCATGCAAAAAAATTCTCATTGTACAAAAAATTTATCACTTGTTCTATGAGTCCGTTCTCAACAGCACTTGTAGCATAAAAATGATAGTTAAATACGTCACAGAATTTCTGGAAGTCGATGGAATTGAGGGATGAATAACAAAACATATAAAATTTACGTGATCAAAAGTTTCAGGCCAAACCAACTTATGAAAAACAAACTATCAAAATAGCAAAGAATATTATTTCTAACACATCAGAAAGTCAAATAATATTAATATCTTGTTGAAATGTCATTTGAAGCTATGACAGCAGAACTTCGATGTGGCATCGACTCTATTAAAGTCGACGTGGTCAATTGGTCCCTGTATGGTCAATTTTTTGCCATTTCTCTTGAACTTTTTCCAATAAATAGTTTTTATTTGAAGAATTAATAGCTCCTATTTTTACTCTTAGCTCTTCCCATAAATGTTCAATGGGATTTAAGTCAGGAATTTGATTTGGCCATTTAAGTATACGAAACTTTTGCCTTTTAAAAGTCTTGAACGAGTCCAGACAGAAGTTTGTGGTCTTTACCGTATTGCAAAATCCACCCTCGTGGTACATTTCGATGCACATAGGAAAACATTTAGTCCGTTAAGATGTTTTTATATATAACTTTGTCTATAGGGCCTCCAATTGTCATAAAGGACCAAAGCCTGTATACGAAAAAGCTCCCCATCCCCACGCCATGATGTTTCCACCTCCATATTTTACAGTCTAAAATCATATCTGGCGTTATTTAGTCGTCGAATATATCTCTTTCCGTCATTTTCGAAAATATCAGTCTTTGTTTCGTCTGAAAAACAACGTTTTTTTTTCAGTCTTCGACTCTCCCACATTCATGTGTTTTGGCAAGTTCTAATCTTGCCTTCTTATTCTTTGTACTAATCAACGGTTTCTTTGCTCCGACGCATCTAAAAGGTCCAATTTGGTTTAATCTACGCCAAACTGTACTACGACTAACAGCAGCCAAGTTTTCTTCCAGTAAATCAAGCGCTATAATTGCAGCATTCTTCTTTGGGTTACAACTGTCTTTCTTTAAACAAATACATCAACTGACTTAGTCATTCTTGTGGGTCTTTCAGATATTAATTTGTCTGCCAAAGTGTTTGTTTCTTTCACTTTTTAGTAATATTATCAACAATTGTTTTTCCAATAGATAATACTGAAGCAATATCCCGAGAAACTTTGTTAATCTTGGTGTAATGTAATGACAGTTTCACGGATCTGTAAATGAGTGCGCTTCGGTATCCTGACGTCACAATACTAACGCACAAGTATAAACAAACTCGAGCTCCTTCTATGTAGTCGCGTTTAGTCTTAAATGGACCAGTCACATCGGGGCAAGAATGTCACTATGAACTTTTAATTGCTTATCCCGAAAATTTTGATGAATGGATTTATATGTATTTCCTTATATTTTTAAATCCCTTTATTTTAAAAATTTGCTAGTTATAAATTTCGAATGTATATTTGATAAAGTTTACGGTACAATATTTAGTTTCTTTTTATCTTTATTTATTCAAAGGTTATTGGTGAAAATTAGTTTGGCCCGAAACTTTTGCACGCAACTGTATTTTGGGTATGTGACCTATTCAAATTTGACACGCTTTTATTCATTTTTGAGTATTTACGCTCCTTCATTTTTTCAGTGTTGTGTTTTAAATATTCTAAAATTTTATCAGTGCTTTATAACAAAAAACTGAGTTTAACAGATTATGTAGTGTTATTTTATTACATTTTTTGTATTCAATATTGTCCCTTTAATAATTATCAATATTTCACTGTTAAAGTATTGAGGTATTTTTTATAATTTTATCTTTATTTATTTACGTTTTACATTCTTTGAGTCCAGTAAATTTTTTTATACTCATAAATAATTTTGTTTTTTCTTCCTTTTATTTGTTTATACAATTTTTTTCATTGTGTTGTAATGAAATAATTATAATTTATTTCTTCACAGGAGTCTTTAAAGATTTTGTTCTACAGAGCAGTTTGAGTACCTTCAAAATTTTTTGCAAATCCTTTGTCCATGTTATCATAATATATATTATATTTGCTTGACATTTATGTTTATTATAAGTTAGATAAATGGGTTACTTTAAATAAGAATTAAAAAAAAAAAAAAACACTTAGTTGTTTTCTTGGTTTTTTCAAAGTGCTTTTTCTAAACTAAATATTATTTATTATACAGGAGATCAAAAATAAGGCTATTTAGTAAAAATTTCATTAACCTCCCCGTACTCTCAATATATATATATATATATACACAGGGTGTCCCATAAGTCTGTAGACATTTTAAAAATTCCTAACTATTGAATGAATCGATAGAATTGAACGCGGTTTGCGAAAAAATCCTTCTCGTGAAGGGGGACTTTTTTTTTTTTTTTTTTTTTTTTTTTTTTTTGTAAAATATATATATATATATAGATATATTATATACATATATAGTTAAAATTTTTGTCGACGTTAGTTAGACAAATAGTTAAATTTTTCGCACGGAGGTGAAAGAAAAATATGCAAATGAAAGTCCTATAAATTGCACAATTTTGCGATTAGAAGAGTTTATTTTTTATTTTGCCTCCTACTTGTGCATACATGAAGTTTTAATTGCGATGCTGACTTGTTGGATAAAGCGTTATTGGGGAAGATGTTTTCTCTCAGGTAAGAACCGCCGACTGAAACTGCAGTTAGCAGTGTTATAACTCGATTGCAAACTGCAATTTGTGATGACGACGGACACATAGAATAGGATTTATATGCCTGTAACCATTTGCATACGTATAAGTACAGTTTTTCATGAAATGTGTGATCTGGTCACGCACAGGGCCTCTACCGACAAATAGCTTAATTATTATTTTTTCTGTACCAAATAAAACCCCCCTTCACGAGAATGATTTTTTTTTTGCAGACTGTGTACAATTCTATCAATTCATTCAATAGTTATGATTTTTAAATTGTCTGCAGACTTATATGGGTCACCCTATATATATATATATATATATTATTCAAATCTATTTTAAACAAAGATTTTTTTTTTTTTTTTAATCTGATGTGAACACGACATGACTGCCTTATACAATCATTGAAATATATACATTAGTTTATGAATACATTGACATTTTCATGTGTTGTAAGCGGTTCGTAAATAAACAGTCAAGTTGTAATCCATGAATATTCTGAAAAACAAGCAAAGAAGATTATTAGTAGAACCATAAGTCTCTTGATGATAGGATTATATATACCGCAGAACAAGAATAACGCTTATGCAGGAATAATATTCTGTAGCATATTACAGAATCTCTTACTGCAAATGCTCAGTTTAGAATTCAGTAGAATTCAATCACATGTAGATGGCCTACTTTTATACTTTTTGTCAAAAATTAGCCACGTAAAACGATATATTATTCAAAAGAAACGGTATATAATATCCAAATAATAATAATAATAGTAACTCCGATAAAACTGAGAAAGAGGTTACTAATTCTGGCAATCCTGAAATATTTTCTGGCAAATTTGGCTGCTAATTTCGTAAGTCTCTAGATTCGTTACTAATTTTGATGGCGACTTGTCACAAACTGGATGCTTTAGCGACAAATTTGGCAACTTGGCATTAAATATGGCTTTAAATTGACGCTGAATATGACTTTAAACTGGCGGCCCAATTTGGTGAAAAATGGTAGTTTAGGATAGCTAAAGTTTGTAAGCTCTAATTTGTATAGAAACCGAGTTGTAGAATTTTCTGCAATGATCCATTTATTTCTAGCGCCCTGCTACCTGAAAAATTGTATACATCTCCCTCGATGATCTCAGTTTCTGAGACTTCCAGCTCAGCGATTGTGTCTGAGAGACTGTGTTTTAAGCGTTTGGTCATTGTTGCTGAATTAGTAAAATTCCTGTTCTGTTGTGTATTTAAAGTTGTTTGCTTGATTTATAGTACGAATAACTATTTTATTGGGTAGTTCCGAGAGTATTCGTTGATTATTAAGTTCTGAGGTATGAATAAAAGTTTTATTCGATAATTTCCAGAATATTCATTAGATAAAGAGCATTTGTCAACTAGAACCTGCAGGTCTTTACAAATTGCTTTCTACATGCAAGAATGTTAACAACTTTTGAAACTATTAATATGAGCGTTATCAATAGCTTCTGTTGAATTCTGTATCACGGTAGGCCAAAATTTTTGTATTTTTTATTATTATGGATATAATTTTTGTGGATATATCCAAAACGAGAATGCAGAGGAATACAAAAAAGGAAAGTTTACATCTAGGTGTTATAACAAACTTACATAATTTGTAATGTTCTACGTCTTTCTGTTTTTGAGTTATGCGAGATACGTACACATATACCTACAAACAGCAAAGTCGTGCAAAATCGTAGATATCTCAAAAGTGGGAGCTTGTATTAAGACTAAAATTGGTAATGTACAACTAGATGCCATGACAGTTCCAAATACACATTTATAGCATTTTAATACCATTCATTTTTGAATTATGCCAGATACAAATCCATTTCGCAAATAGGTTTCACAATACTTCCTTTTATTTTGTAGAAATAAGTATAAATTAGATAAAAATATTCTTTTGGATCTTCCTATACAGGCAATTTTTTTCTCGAAAAAGAAAAAGAAAATGAATTAATATAAATGTTATACTTCTTATTTTATTTTATTATTCATTTTTTCACTCAGATTTTAAACATTCGTTTAAATAAAGTCATCATTAATAGATATTTTCTTTACTTATACATATATATATATATATATATATATATATATATATATATATATATATGATAGATATCTTAATAAACTTTAACCTTAATGTTTTAGCATTTAATAGATACATGTCAATACCAACACAACAAAAATAAAACTGATAATAACATATTGCTAGAACTATCACAAAAAGGTTGCGATACATGTTAAGATCCAATAAGAGACAAAAACAATTTAAATTATTTACCCCCACTTGAACAACAACAACAACAACAACAAAAAGAAGAGGATCATTAAACATAATGGCGGAGAAAGTAATTAAAGGACTTCAGAATAATAATTGGAATAAAAAATGGATTAATAATTGGAATAAAAAATGGATTAATAATTGGAATAAAAAATGCTTAAAAGTAGAAGTATTAACTCATCAGGGGGCAAGTACTTCATAAAGCTGTGAAAGCTGCAACGATTTCTTAAAACAATATAGCTAACAATAGCAAATTTATATTGTTCAGGCCCCAATCGAGCAGCAAAACCATTTTGAATGAGAGATTAAATCAAATCATCAAGGAAACCAGTGAGGAAAATAGAAAAAATCGGAGTAACCACATGTAAAGCTATCAACCCAACATGGAGAAAAGGAAGTTGCCATCATATTAATGAAATTAAAAATAAATTCTTTGCAGACTTCGATTAATCGATAAAGAATTAACAACTGAGCATTTTAATTAGCGATAAAATTCACAGTGTAATTGTTGATTAAGTTAGTTAAATTTAATTTTTTAATTTTAGTTAAATCAAGGAACTTTAAAACCTTCATATAAAAGAATATATTATAACAAATTGTTCAGCTTTTAATAATGAAATACTTTAGCATTTGTTAGTGACAAAACAGTCTTTTAAAATCTATAGAAAGAAAAGAAAATATGGTATATAAAACATGTATAATAATGTTAACAATAATACATTCATGGGCGTCTAAATACAATAGATATAGTAATTTATATAGATCTGTCATCTCCATGTTAACGAGCAAAGGTTTTTGATACCGAAAAAGTTTTTTGCCATCAGCCATTAGAGAGTTAAAATTCGAAAACAGTAATGGAATAGAACGGTAAGGAATTTTTAAAATGCCGAAATATCGCTCGGCTTTTAAGTGTTCTAATAAATATATGAAAAGAAATGGGGTAGGTTCCATAAATAAGTTATATTCAAGTAATTTATTAAAAATATAATTTTTATAATCAGTTGCTTTGTTATTATTATGAGATAATTACTGTTTTCATATTTAATGGAATACTTTTTTATAATTTTAATATTTTTTAAGATTTTATATTAGAAAATAATATGGAATTCTCAAAATTCTTTTAAATGTAGCTACCAGCCGCGAAAGTTTTAATATATAACTAGTATGTTGTTGCCACCACAAGACTTTCTTCCATATATAATCCTATACAAATTTACGCAATACAAATAATTTATTAAATTATAATTTATTAAAATTATTTTCCATGATGAATGCAGACGATTTTTATCTCAATGAAGTATAATAATAATAAATGCCGAAAGAAAGACAGTTTTGTGCAGACATGAGTATACTAGAGTATAGTAAAAAAAAAAGAAAAGGAAAACGAAAAGAAAGAAATAAATAAAAAGGGGTATCTGGAGTTTTTCATTCTGTTTTAGTACATAAATTTTGTTTGCTAAATTACCTATGTGTATTCCCTTGTATATTCACTGGGGGAAATACAACCATGGCAGTCTTTTCCCGATTAAAAAGGTATCACTTTTCCCCTCTCAATGATCAATCTATGTCTTATTACTATATCTATGGTAAGTACAGTAAGAAAGTACATATATTGTGCAATTTACAAAAAAATCCTATAATATTCTTACAAGGTAACGTTCTTTAGCTAAACTCATAGAATTCGATGAAATTGGTACAAGTGTTAGAAGAATTCATAAGAAATTCATACTCTGAAAATAAGCTGCTGAAATTCATTAGGAAAGGTGTAGAACGATGTTGTAAATTGAATCGGCTTTACCAGAACCTTCCAGCATTAATTGGCTACGGAGAACATATGGGCAGTTCATTTAAGAACTTGGCGCTTTTCTCTGCATACTCGCCAAGTAAAGTTGCATTTGACGTTAAAAATGTTGACTCTTATTAATTTTTTACCGCTTTTCCGTTGCAATCACGGATTTAGACTCTTAATCCGTGGTTGCAATTAAGCAGCTAATTTTTTCACCATAGATATTTTGAGCCATCTGCTATCCCTGTAATTTTTTCGTTGAATTCTATGAGTTTAGCTTAAGAACGTTCCCTTGTTAGTATGTAGCTACAAGATAATTACGATAAATAATAAAAGTGATTTGGTAGTTTCCAGGTTCCGGAAATTTTTCAAAATTGAAAGCACTTAAAAGTTAAATATATGCACAAATAAAAAAATACGAAATTTAGAAAAAAAGAAAAGTTACATATAACATTGTTTTAAATTGTTTTGCTTTAAAAATGTTCTTCAATTTAATTAATATTTATTTATGAATGACACAACTTTTACCTAAAATTAGACTCAAATGATCCCAACACAAAAACACTAGCATGTTGTGGCCACCACAAGACTTTCTTCTATATTTTCCTATACAAATTCACTCAGTAACAATATATATTTTTTTTTTTTTTTTTTAAGTTTTTTTTTCGTTAAAAGTAAAAAAAAAAAAAACGATAACTTTGTTTTAAATTATCACAGATTTATAGTTCAACCATTGGTTTTAAAGGTATTGACGAGACCTTTCGAAAGATACCCATCTTGAAAATTTACCCCCCAGAGGTGGAAGCGATGCCCCCACATGCACAAAATTTTTTTCCTAATTAACTACTACTATTATCAATAATTCATATTAATTTTACAATCACAGGTTAAGAATAACTCTCATTATGTACATTTATACGAAATTTTGTCCTATACTGCCATGTTAAAAATTTAGAAAAAATACGATCACAGCGCCATCTGTTGAGCGGTTGATCTCCAAATCTAATAAGCACCAGTTTATGTCTGGGGCCAACTAAATACCAAGTTTGGTTAAATTTCGTTAATTTTTTTTTTTTTTTTTTTTTAATTACGGGTTTTTTTTTTTTCCCCGTTAAAAGTAAAAAAAAAAAAAAATCGATAACTCTGTTTTAAATTATCACAGATTTATAGTTCAACCATTTGTTTTAAAGGTATTGACGAGACCTTTCAAAAGATACCCATCTTGAAAATTTACTCCCCTCGAGGGGGACTTCCCCCCAGGGGGGATGGCGAGGCTCCTACACATACAAAAAAATTTTCCCAGTTGACTATCTCTATTATAAATAGTTCTTGTAAATTTCATAATGATTACTAAAAAATAATTCTCTTTATGCATATTTATGCAAAATTTTGTTCTATATCACCATGCTAAAAATTTAAAAAAGTGGGATGGCAACGCAACCTGTACGACAATTTTTTACCAAAAGTTGATAGGCACTAATTTATGTCAAGGTGCACCTACATACCAATTTGTATGAAATTCTGTGCAGTAGTTCCTGAGATACAGTTGCCACAAAATTTTGTCACACACACACAGACTGACAGACAGACATTTTCTAAAAATAGTCAAATCGTGTTCTACAGCTCTCAAAACGTGTAAATCCATCAAAAACCCGAGGTCGAAAATTTTTACGAATCCAGTACTTTCTTCTATTGAATATAGAAGAAAGTAATAATTGTTAAATTTGGACAGATTTTATTATTATTATTTTAACTTCAAGTATATTAAGATTCACTAATTAAATGTATGATTTTTATAAAATGCTAAGAAAAATATTTTTAAAGAAATCCGCATAACGTACTTTTTATAAATGTTTCACTTTAAATTCTTTCGTTCTCTCTTCCAAAATATCTTTTTTGAAATCTTGTGATTAACAGTCACATTTAAAAAAAATAAATAAATAAAATAAAATACTATTGTAGTCTTTATATGTTATAGAATCTGGCTTTGTCATCTCTCTTCAAAAAAATAACAAATACTAACTCGGTGATTGTTTGCTCTTCAAAAATTAAAAAGAAAGAAAGAGAGAAAAAAGAAAGTGAAAAAGAAACAAATATGATATACATTGGAGCTGTCATTTTTCTTTTAATGAAACCCTTAAACTTTCGCAGAGTTCAACATCTACACGGTCCTTGCCTGTTTTCAACATTCTTTTCAGAGAAAAATTCCAGCTCTATAAGATTTCAGACTCTGTAAAAAAAAGTAGTAATGTTAAGAGCAAAAACTTAACAGTTTGATTAATCAAGTGCTTTTATCAATGATGATGAAAAGAAAAAAAAAGTGTATAAATTATTCTGTACTGTAGCAACATTTTCTAATTTTTTTTTAATTTAAAAGTTTTCAACAATTGATTTTAAATTTGTTGTAACAAATTCTGCGTCGTACACTAATTTTCAAATATTAACTTTTTTTTTTTTTTTTTTTTTTTTTTTTAAAGACAGTAAATACATAAAAGAGAGAGAGAGAAAGAATTGTTGTTTCCTATTTTAGCTCCAGGTGCCTAATTCAGAGAATTTCCAAATAAAGCTTTCACTCTAATTTTGCGCACAAAAAGAATTAATTTTAAACTAAATTACATAATCGTGTAGACTACATTATAGATATGAAACTACAATTATAAACTACAATTACAAAATTCCAAACTTGGTATTCTAAATGTGTATCATATAAGGATGCTACAGTAAGCTTTTCGTTGAGAGGAAGCAAATGGTTCGTGTACAGGGACACTCAAAAGTATTCTAATACATTACGTCTATGGGGGAAATTGCAGGTAAGTAGAGTTTAACGTCTATAGACTGCACTAAACCATATGAAACGAATATATATTTTTTGTAATAGAGATAGTCAACAGGGGAAAAAAATTGCGTATGTAGGAGCCTTGCCTCCCCCCCTGGGGGTAAGTCCCCCCTCGAGGGGAGTAAATTTTCATGATGGGTATCTTTCAAAAGAGCTCGCCAATACCTTTAAAACGAATAGTTGAACTATCGATCTGCGATAATTTAAAATAAAGTTATCGATTTTTTTTCATTTTTATCAAAAAAAAAAAATGTAATATTGAGAATATTTTTTTTATTTTTATTTTTATTTTTATTTTTTTATTTTTATAGTAGAATAATACCATATTAGAGAAGTAGTGTTATACTACTTCTCTAATATGGAAATCGTCTGCATTATCATAAAAGATAATTTTTTTAAATAGTAATTTTATTAAATTATTTTTTAGAAACAGAATTATTTTTTAATAACCGAATTAAATTCTATATAAATGTAGGTGCATTAATGAAACGAGGAGGTTCAGGGGGTGGTAGCCCCCCTCACATAGAACTAATTATCATATAAAACTCTTCCGCAGCCTAACTTGAATTGTTTAACACAGGTTTACATAACAGTACTCGTTATCTTACCTCTTAATCTCCAGCCTGTATTTATAGTATTAAATTTCAGGGTAAGAGAAAGTCGTGTGAGTGACACACCAGATTATTTGTCTAAAATACTTCTTAGTAGTATTTTAATAATATAAAACTTTCAGCGCAGGCTTTTTCTTCATTAGAAATTTTTAAAATACTACTATTCTAAGTTACTAGCAGTAACATTTAAGAGTAAATTTACGTTTAAAGGGTTTATTGATCGATGTCCATCAGTAATGAATCATTTCAAAATTGTTTAATAAAAAGAAACAAATAACTGAAATTTTTGCTGTTAAACTATATAGCCTTAAATTTTACGTTAAGCCGTGCATTTTATTTTTAGTTTATTTGTCAAATATATATATATATATATATTATTATTATTATTATTATTATTATTTCCGTCCTATGTGTTATGGTGAAACGTAGAACGAATCGATTGTGGAACGAATCGATTGTATTCTGCTTTACGGTCATTAGCGACCACATTTTACAGTGAATAAACTTGTAACAATCAAGGTTCTTTTTTACAAGGCAAATATAATAATATTTTTTAAATCAATATATATAGATAAAAGCACTATTTTATAACTGAAAGCCAGTAGATCTTTTTTCCTCCAAATATAAATTGTCTGCACGGTTGCAATACTAAGAAAAAATTGCACAACCATCATGCTAGTTTTAATTTCGAATTCCTTTTAAAAAAACTCTTTGCATGAAGATTTATTTCTCTTTCTTTTAAGTCATTTCAATTTCTCATAAAAGCACATCATATTTTTTTTTTTTTTTCTATAAAAGAGACCCATACGTCAGAAAAGAAAACCCTTTTCTTTCGAAACGTCTTTTAAGAAAAAATTGATTGCTTTTTAGAGAACATTAATGGCAAAAGTATTAAAAGATTCGATTGAAAAGTTCTTCGGAATTTCAAAAGAGTTCCTCGGATCAAGAGGAAATGTTTCTTTATAATATGGTTCGACATTTCGGTCATATCCAGTCTTTGAATAAATGATAAATTATGCATTCGGAGGAAAAAGTCTTTTATTTACTATCAGGGCTTAATAATTAATTTCTTTTCGACGTCAAACGAGTGCCACTTGATATTTTACATTTAATATTTGATATATAATATTTATTTTTACGGAAATTGAACTGTAATATTTTTTGCATTAAAATATTAAATAAAATTTTAAAAAGCATCTTTTATATTTGAGTGTTTATATCTATTAGTTTATGCATACGTATTTATGTATATATATACACGTTGCTTTAACTAGAAAAATCTTTCCTATTATTTTCATTATTACCATTTATAATTTTCTGTGCGGGTTGTATACTGATAGCAATTATTTTTACTTTCCGAACACTATAGTGAGGAAAGTATTGTAATCATGTCAAAAATCCGAATTCGAGATTTTGATGTTTCTATACGTTTCGAGGACCAACGAGTCCGTTTTCACTATTTTTACGATGATGTATGTATGTATGTGTGTATGTATGTATGTGTGTATGTATGTGTGTATGTATGTGTGTATGTATGTGTGTATGTCTGTGAGTGAACACGCTAGCGTCTAAACGCTTTGTTCGAATAAGCTGAAAGTTGGTACGTATATTGTAAGTCACCATAGTACGAACCCTATAGATTTTGGTGAATCTAGCACTTATAGTTTTTTTACAGGGACACAAAGAAAAATTCTTTATCATTATGCCAAGGGACCAAAATCTTAAAAGTGCGATAGCATCTAAACGCCTTATTCAATTGAGCAAAAACTTTATACACATATTATAGGTCACAGATACTCAATCTGTATAGATTTTGGAGAATCTAGCACTTATAGTTTTTTTACAGGGACACAAAGAAAAATTCTTTGCCAAATTTTTAAAAGTGCGATAGCATCTAAACGCCTTATTAAATTGAGCAAAAACTTTATACACATGTTATAGGTCACAGATACTCAATCTGTATAGATTTTGGTGAATCTAGCACTTACAGTTTTTTTACAGGGAGACAAAGAAAATTTCTTTATCTTTATGGCCTATGAGACCAGCGATAGCATCTAAACGACTTATTCAATTGAGCTGAAAATTTGTATGAATATTATAAATCACTGTTGCACTAACTATAAGCATTTTGGTGAATCTAGCATTTATAGATTTTTACAGGGACACAACGAAAAATTCTTTATCCTTATGATCTAAGGGCTCAAAGTTCAGTAGCGTTACATAAAACCTCGTGTGATATATGGAGAAAAATACTCAAACACTCTGTTATGGTTTTCTCTTTTTTGTTTGTTTAGCAACTCCTCTTTCTTTATTTTATCTACAAAACTGTTAGTTACTCAATGTTCGGAAAGTCGAGTGGAGTCACTCCAGATTTTTTTTTCTTTTTATTAAAAATATTCTCTTACTGATTCTTTTATAACATTTATTAAAGATAATACACTTATAAAAAATTTTAAAAAAATTAATTAAAGACTTTTTCTATTAGCTTGATTTTCACTAAAAAGTATGAAAAGTTTAAAATGAAGTGTTGCTAGCTATATTTCATACTTTAGTTAATTTTAAAATATATAGCTGTCATTTGGAAAAACTATTTGCACCCCTGGATTCAGAAAAATCGCCCCTTTCATTTGGTACCGAATTTGTAACGAGCCACGTACTTTATAAATGACTGAAAGGAAATAAAATGAAGTGTTTCCACCTAAATTTCATACTTTAGTTAATTTAAAAAAAATCTAATTGTCGTGTTCAAAAACTGTTTGGACCTCTGGATTCACAAAAATCGCCCTTTTTCATTTGGTACCGCTTTTGTAACGACAGGACTGAAATTTCTAATTTATTTTCCCCTTTTTCCATTTTTAACCTGGATTCGGCAGAAGGTTTATGACAGATAATGTAAGTTAAAAGAAAAAAAAGGTCTTTAATAATAAAAGCTGAAACAAAATTTAGAAATTATATATATCCGGTGTTACAAAAAAGATGGGACTGGTTAAATATCTCGAAAAATACACCTCGGATATACGAGTATATATATATATGTGTGTGTGTGTATATATATTTGAAAAAAAAAAAAAAACATGTCTTATATATATATATATATATATATATATATCCAGTGATGACAAAAAGTAATAACTCCCACCCCCCCCCCGTGGTTCAATAAAATAAAAATATAAAATAATATAAATAAAATAAAATTAATTAATTAATTAATTAAATGAGAACCTTTATTGATTTATTTTTAGATTTGGATTATCTATTTAAAAATAATAATAATTTGACTTCCATAAATCTTTTTTTTTTCCCCATTTGGCGCAATAATTGATTAAAACGAAAAAGTAACATATGGACCTTTCAAAATACAAATATTTCAAAAAAAAAAAAAAAAAAAAACTCTTCGGTTTGGAAAAAAAAAATATATATATATAATAAACGTAATATATAAATAACGTTTGTAATAATTTTTATAAAAGCTATCCAATGATAGTAAACTTGACCTTCTTTTTCGTCTTTCTGGGAGATAGGGGGCATAACTTTTAAAGTAAAACTTGCATTTTAATCATTCTGATAACAGTCAATTCTATAACAAAACGAAAACATGTAATATATAACAATTATGTGCTGATTGATTTGGATTTCGTAAATAAGTCTTTGACGAAAATAATCATTTGTATTTCATTTGGTTTGTTGGACACAGTTTTTTACTTTTTTTAATCTCCTTCCCGCATGCAAAAAAATAAATAAATAAATAAATAAATAAATGAAAAAACAAGTGGCATAGAATCAAGCGAACGACCTAGACAAAAAATTCGTATACAGAAGCATATAATACAATTCAAATGTATAACGATCTATGGGCGAATTTCTCATTGGTACATTTTAATATTTTTAAACTACGTTTAAATTACCATAGTATTAACATAGATAAACAACATTTTCTATGGAAAATGGCCTGAGAAACATTCACCATTCATTTACAGAACCAGTCAAGAGAATTTGTATATATTGGGGGGGGGGGGGTTATTGTTTGAAATTTCTAGATGCACATTTCAAGTTTAATTTTGCAGTTTTTATTAAGCTGAATGTAAGTACAATACGTGGTGAGTATACAATTTATAAACATTATGCAAGGCTATCCATAGTTAATACAATTTTGGTATTAGGTAAAATTAATCCATGGTGAGTATACAATTTATAATCATTATATAGGACTATCCAAAATGCAGGCATGAGAATTTTCCGCGGATTCGCGATTTTCCGCTTTTTTTTTTTGTGATTTCCGTTAATTTCGCGGATTTTTTTTTTTTTTTTTTTTTTTGTTTAAATCAAACTCCAATATCAATCCGTGTTCAAACGCTCCACAAAAGACTTTAGATTCTCAATCTTTCTCCATCCAAAATATAAATGTCAATGTTCGTTTTAAAAGTGCTTTATCAGATTCTATAACCTATAGAAGAACATAATTATTCAACATTTAACTCACTCATGTAATTATTTTTGTCCCGCGCCCCCCCCCCTTTTTTTTTTCATCTGTAACCATCGCCGATCAAAAATTCTGTGGGAAGCATTTTATTTTTGAATATTTATCCATCCACAACAAAAATGTCAATATTAAATTTAAACTTACTTTATGATATTCTGGAACCCATAAAGAAGTAGAATTGTGTTTAATATTTCTCACTCATGAACTATTTTTACCCCCCCCCCTTCCCCTTTCCCATATTCCACCACCAGTCAATGATTAAATTGCTAACTAATGTTTTTTTTTTTTTTTTTTTTTTTTTAAACACATGTTTTATTGTGTTGATGTGCATTATTCTTTTAGTTTAATTTGTCACTTTTAAAATATTTTGTATAGTTTTTCCCTGTTAGCATTATCTTTCATTTGAAATAAATTTTATGAACAAATTTGTATAGTTTTCCCCACGCGCGTTATTTTCCATTTGAAATTAATTTTATGAACACGCGTGTTTCCTCTTTTTTTAATTTTCTGCACTCTCATGCCGGAAAATGAATACAATACATATTTTGGTAATTGGTGTACATGTGCAAGAAAACCATTAATATAAAAGTTTTCATCTGCACACACACAAAAAAAAGGTGGTAGGGGGGATTAACTAAGTATGTAAAAGAGTAAATAATAAGTATAAGAATGTAAAACTGCTAACATGTCTTCTGTTAAATTGCATTGCAGAGAAATTTTGTATGAGTGCCACTGCCACACCAGATTTTTCTCCTAGTATAACAGCCAACAATTAGTAGATATCACTTTTATGGATTTTCCCATTCAAAAAGACAGACCATTTTAGTCGATTACTTCAAACTGCTTTTGAATCCAGCATCTTTGCTTAAAAGAAAAATCCATGACGTGGCCACTCTCAAAAGATTATCGTTATTAAAGCGGCTTATAGCGCAGGAAAAAAAAAAAAAAAAAAAAAAAATCGAAAATTTCATCTTAAACTACGAGAGAAGAATACTACAGTTTCTTACTCAAATACAAATACAAATCTTTGTTTAACTTGTAATCCTCTGTACGCCTATAATCTTAAAATATTTTAAAATTTCCTCCGTTAAATTTGCGAAAAATATTTAAAAAAAGAAAAAAAAGTTTTCTTTATTCAGTTATAGTTACCAAGTTAAAAAAAAAAAAGTATAAAAATTGGTGCTTACAAAGCTTTTTCTTTTTAACACTTTCCAACAAAATTCAAATGTGTTTATAGTTTATAACTTCGGTTTATGTTTCTGTCGGTCCGCGCTCTGACTACCATAAAATATTAATGGATTTTTTTTTTTTTTTTTTTTTAAACTGATATATGTTATTCAGTTTCACTATCGGATGTTTTCTATTGAAAATAGAGTAAATACCACGACTGGTTTGTATACAGGGACGCCCGAAAGTATTCTAAAGCATTGCGTTCTATGAGAGATATTTCTAAAAGCCATATTTGAATACATTTACTTTGCACAAACCTTAATGAAATTGAAATATGTTATTTATATGCACAAAATAATGATTTCTATAGTATATAATCCAATTAGCATTAAGATTCATGGGGTCGAATAAAAATATTTAGATATATTAAGGGCTATATAAGGAAACAGCTGGAATTACATTTACATTTTTACTAAGCACTTTAACACTTTCTAAACTGTCAATGCATTGTGTTTTATATGAGAGACATTTTTGTAAGTCACATTTAAAACACTTTTTACTACAAAAATCATAACGAAATTCACATTCATTGTTAATATGCTGAAATAATATTTTGTATAGAATAAGATATGTTTAGCGGTAATATTTATAGGGTTACACTAAAATATTCAGATGGGCTACAATTGGAAATTGTTGGAATTGCATTTCCGTTTGTTTTATGCATTTTTAACACTTTCCAAGAATGTTTAAGAGAGATTAGGAATTCAATTAGTCTGTCTGGTCCGTTGTGTGATAACGTAGCAAAAGAACATTGAAGGTTAAATGATGGAACGAGTACGTACATTTAAAAAGTATTAATAATGAATGTGAATCGCATGATTTTTCGTTCTTGTTTTTCTTTATGTATATATATATATATATATATATATATATATATTGAAATACACATATTTGAAGAAACCAAACAATATTTTCTATTTTCCATTTAAGTAGAAAATTTGTTAAAATTTTGAAATTTGAATAATATATAATTGTCTCTCAGACGTTAACAATGTTTTATCTTTATTCGTTTTTATTTATTTATATTGTAGCGAAATGTGTTTGATTTGGCTCCGAGGTAAAGTGTCGGACTAGAACCCACAATCTTCGGGTTCTCGCAGCCCGACGCTTTACCTCGGAGCGATGGCGCTTACAAACAAATAAAACAAGTTTCGTTATTGTTAAATGAAACATGTCAGTTTTTCTTCTTCTTAAATGGAAGAGTTTCGGCACAAAGAAACTACATCTTGGATATAGGACTCAGATGTCTCTCAAAATTGCTGTACACTGGCAAGCAGTTGTGTCTCAGGTTGTCGTCATACGACATCTGTCCGGCAAAATGTATTCTTTAGTGCCTGCTGGAATACAGCCAAACTAGTTAAAGTGTCCTCGTTGTTGTGTAACCATTGCCTAACTGTTCTGGCAAGGTAGAAAATTACGTTTGCTAGGCACATTTGCTCATCCAGCAGTTGTAGGTGGCAATACATTGAAAGTCCTTCAGCCACCTGCTAGCACCTTTTTGGTCGTCTCTAGATTTCTAGGTAGCTGATACGTCAAGATTGGTACTGTGACAATGTCAGGCTTTTGCTCGTTTTCGTCCGGCATCCTTCTTGAACTTCTGGTTGGATTGGGAAGGCTCTCAAACTCCGGAGGTAGTTCTCGAAACCGATTACTTCTGCGTAGCTCTTCCGTTATGTGTTATACTTATCGTTCCCGGCGCTTCCACCAAACTGTCACGTAGATTATGTGAATGCAGACTTAAATAACTAGAGGCGAAATAACACAGAGAACATTAAAGCTCAATTTGAGACTTTATTTTTCACCTCAACTAAATGCTACATCAGTATGTATGCAATTATTGAACTTTCTCGAACAGAATATTCTGGAATTCGAAAGTTCTAGAAGTTAAATAACATTAATGGAATAATTAATACAATATCACTAACGATATAATGAGAACGAAACATAATGCAGATTTCAACAGAAATCAATTTTAAGTAATTTTCCTGGACGGGACTTGAACCCATAGTCTTCGGGTTCGCAGCCCGACGCTTTACCTCGGAGCCACGGCGTTCAAAGATAAATGAAACAACTTTCGTTACAATATATTTATGTATTTATTTGCATCAGTATTAATTTCTTTCAAAAGAAATTTTAATCCTATTTATTTTGCATAGTTTTCTCAAATTAAAATAAAATCGAAAACGTGCCACAAAATAGGGAAGGAGGTAATAATAACAATAACATCAAAAGCAATAATAAATCAGCATTTTCAGTTATTATTTCCAAATAAATTGTGAGGGGAAAGGTTTTCGTACATCTTACAGGATAGTTATAATTCAACGATAAACAATATCCTATAGACAAAACGAATAGGTGGTTTGTCACAAAGATTGGTATCTATTCCTTATATAGATGTATTCAAGTAATTGGAAAGAAAAATATTCAAAATGTGCACTAGGTGGCGTTTTTCAACGAGTTGATTTATTAATTTTTTATCCCATGTGATATTCATTCCATTTGTTGAATTTGCCATTTTTTACGTAAAGCACTATCTGGTGTATATATTTTTATCTTTTTAACCTTGAAAATATCGTATGTATCGCTCAAATAGAAAATATCGACCGCTATTCTGCCGAAGACCAACTAGTTTTTAATAATTACTTTAAGTTCTGTAGACGCCATGACCTAGCCATTGCCCACAACGGTAAAATAACAATGTAAAAACATTTTTTTTTTTTTTTCATGTTACACACTTCAACAAAATTGTTTTTAATAATAAATTGCAAAACTATATTAAAAATGTCGAGATATACACTAAGAAAATATACACATATATGTATATACCGCCTTCATCTAGAACGAATAAATAACCCTTTTCTGAATTCCTAAACTAGAAATATAGATTTCCAAGTTCTGAGTAAGAGGCAAACAAATAAACTAAATAGACGAAATGATCAAGAATTTCTAGTCTATACTTTTCTAGATAGTGAAACAATATTATGAATCCTTTGCATTACGATAAATTCAACTAAAATTATAGTTACAAATACTCGCCTCTTGCGTTCGCATTTATTTGCAGAGATTTTTGAATAAGTTTAACCACGATAATATAGGAAAAAGCTTTATATTTCTAATAAGGATTTCTAATACACGGCAGCAAAGTTAAACTAGAAATTATAAGGATGACATGAAACTATTTTTACTAGAGCCACGATTTAGTTTCTAGTTGTCAGTCACAGATTTTTTTTTTTTCACTGTAGCATCAATATATATGACGAAATTCAGTGCATTACACACCGTTAAAGATAATACGTAGTTTAACGTTTCAGCAAAATAACGGGGCTAAATAAGCATTGTTAATTTTAACCAATATTCTGGTGCTCAATTTCACCATTTCAGTTGTGCTTACTACTAAAATGGCTCAACTAAAATGATGAAACATTGCATCAAAATACTGGTTTGCAGCTATCTGGAACCATTTTTTTTACTTGGTAAAATATAATATTTTATATTTAACAGTGCAGAAACATATGATGAGCTAATATAAAAATACACTAAAACATGACGAACATAAGTATCCTATGAAATATGATATTTCAAAAAATTTCTTACATTATTATTCGACTTATGCAAAACAAAGCAAACATAGAACATAAAACTAAAACAAATAAAATAAACTTATGGTTAAATGTGATACTATTTTACCTCTTGTTATAAGACGTAGCACACATTTGTACTAGTATAATCTATTTTTTTTTTTTTTTTTTTTTTTTTTGCTGCATAGAAAATATTTTACTGGGAAAAAATAACAATATAAATATTGCAAGGTAACTGCAATCCTTGTTAAGAAAAGCGAAAACTCGGTTATAAATCATACCAACAGCCATCGAGAAAATAATTTACGGCATCGTTAGTACGAAATGGTCGGCTACTACAAGCATTTGCTATTTGTTTAGCTAAAAAATGACAATGGCGAAAAAGAAGAATGCCTGGTGCGGTTTATTAAAAAGTGAAATTTACTATAAGTCAACCCTATTTATTTAAATACAGGATGTTAGAAAGCATTAGCTTCAGCTTTAGTTTAATAAATATTAACATGCATTAAACAAATTACGATGATGCGTTGAAAAAGTAAAGGAAGTTCATAAAGTCGATCACATGTTTTAGGAAATAAAATTTTATGATTTAAAAAAAAAAAAAATCAAATTTCTGTGCGGTTCCCACACAGAACTTATATGCTATGGCCATCACAAAACTTTCCTCTGTATCTTTCTAATGTATTAATTTTCTGCCATACTTAGTAAAATCTGAAAAGGGTTTCATAACAGCGTCATTTATCGACCGATATTTTTTTCAAATTGAGTCAGCATACTTTTTCATAAAAGTCATCTATGTGAAATTTGGTGCGTTTTTACTTTATAGAAGCTGAATTACAGTCTTTACGTAAATGGAGAAAATTGTTCTGTAAAAGTGCTACCATACCAGCGCGGCAAGATGAAATGCAACAGAAGTTGATAGACACTATAATGTTTATCAAAGTTACAACTAAATAAAATTTCATAAAATTTGTGCTTTATTTTAGATCTAGCTCTGCCACAAAATATTTATCATCGGGGCTGCAGGTATATGAAAAAAACTGGTCCCCAGCATAAATTTCTGGTAGCCAGTAAAAAATATCCTCCTTCCTCCCTCTATTTCTTTTTTTTTTTTTTTTTTTTTTTTATTAACTTGAAAATAGAAAATAAAGTCCTATGCATAAAAACCAGATATTTACTCGTACAGAATGATACATCAGGAAACACCAGTTTAAATTTAACATCATGAAACTAGTTTTATTATTTTCACTAAACCAATACACCATCCGCGTTGATGCATCATTAAACAGGCACAACGAATGAGCACCAGGTCGCAAAGCATACGCAAACAGGAGCAGTGCAAACCTAAAACGGTGTACTAATTTAACCACGAGTTGTAAAACATGCCCAAAGAAAAGAGATGTATATCCCCTAATGGTGTATTGATTCAACACAGTGTCTAAAAATGTGGTGAGAGGAGTGGGAATCAAAACGGTGACAGTTAGTCCACATCAGGAGTGGAATCGGAGCGCGATTCTGGGACCAATTTTTTCACCAAAATTTAAAAAAAAAAAAAAAAAAAATGAGTTTCCTTAAAGTTGAAAACGTAGTCGCCACTTAGAATATATTGGTCGCCAACGGCGACCAGTCTACCGTATTTCACGAGCCCTGTTTATCATACATAGAGAGAGAGAGAGAGAGAGAGAGAAACATTTTCTGAAATTGTCACATCTTGTTCAGGACATCTCCAAACGTGTAAATCCGTTGTAAACCGATAATCGAAAATTTTTTACGAATTCAAAAAGAGTGTATCAAACATTTCTAATGAGTAACGTGTGTTTATTACCCATATTGTATGAAGTATGTTATTTCATCATTGCGACAATGGATTAGAAGCAAACTAAAATGTGTTTCTTTATTTACTTTATCAATGTCTTCACTCAGGACTTGTGTACAGTCGTTGGTATATGTTTTTAGATGACAGAATTCTATCAAAGCATTGAATGTTTATGTTTTTTTTTTTTTTTTTTTTTTTTTTTTTTTTGTCATACTCTATTCCTAAGCAACGAGATAAAGAAAGTAGAGTTCTGATTCAATGGATAAAGGATTAGCTTTCGATAGAGCCCCTTAATAAAATAATAGGCCGGCGCATCACCGCCATTTTTTTGCCTCCGAAGAGGACAGCATTCCCGTTTGGCGTCCTTATCGCTTCCCTAATGATTTTAAGAAATCTTGATCTGAAGCTATTCCGGTCAAGATAAGAGCAATACGCAACAATAATACTCCTAAAAACACATTTTTCTCACAGTACATTCTCAGGATGTCATTTTATTCTGAGGATATCTTATAGATGTACTGGGGTAAGATGTGTTGTTAGGGCGGTTTCGGTTTCTTTTACAAAATGTCGCCAAAACTCAAAAACACAGTAATAGAAGGTCTGTGAACACTTTATATTCACTTCTTGAATGATTATAGCAGTTTATCGCTAAACAAACTTCTATATCATAGTTTACTTAGCTAAAATTATGAAATATAATAAAACAAGTTACTCTAAAGTAACGTAAGACCATAAAAAAAAAAATTGATTGTCGTTTGTTTATCAGAGAAACGCGCTGGGTACATGTGGCAACCCTAAGGCAACAAAATGCCGTATGCACCAGCTCGTATATATAGGAGCCTTAGCTTTCGATAGTCCAAGATAAACCACGTGATACGAACCAGAGTAAGAAAATAGATTGCTATGTTTGGCCCTTTATCGCTATTCTGGCATTTAAACTTTCAATTCGGCAAATTATCATTATTATTAGGCAACATGGCAGTCCTATGACCGAAATAAATTGTTTTTAAGACAATTTTTCGGATATTTCACATCATAATAAATAATAAAATACTTTTTTTCTTCATTATTTCCCAACAAAATTTAAAAGTGTTTATAAAGAAACGTTAAACTTTTAAAAGAGCTAAATTTAACAACAGATAATAATTACTCAAATATTTTATGGATTAAATTTGGACTACACGAAATTAAAAAAAAAGTAAAATGAAAACGAAAAGGGTTTAGAACAAAAAAATATTAAATTACGTAAGTAAACAAAAACATTGGCGATTATAACTTTCGCCAAGTACAATCTCCAAACAATTGCCATAGAAATTTATTGAAATTAAGCTGTGACTAAGAAAACCAACGCATAGATGGTTCATGTCACATGATTCATGTTGTACCATGTCAGGGTTACCATTTATCACTCTGTTTTATTTATCTCGTTGTTCCTAAGACGATATACCATACAGAAGTTTTATATGATACGTTACTAATAAATGGGACACAATTCACTCATTGGAAAAGATTTTTCACATGGGAGGTTTTTATATGAGGATTTTCCAAATTTCGAGAAGGTATTTGCATTTTTTTCCCCTCTTAAAATGCCCTACAGAATCCCAACAAATATATGAAAACTAGACTGGCCAGCATAGATATTTAGAAGATTATAACACAAGAGAGTATATTAAAACGTTATTAATAAGTTAGCCTCAATTTGATTGTACGTACAAAAGGAATTGAACTGCACTGCATTTTTAACGTGTCATTTTCAGAAGTACAGTCGGCAGCAAAATTATTCGAGCACTAGCAATAATTCCTACATAAAAAAAGTACACTTAATACTGCTTTGTTAAATAAATTCTTCTCGAGTCATGCTCTTAGTAGCGCTCGAATAATTTTGCTGCCAATTGTAAAATCTTTTAATTTTTTCATTTCATAGAAGGTTTTCCTTTTTTTTTTGTTTTTTAATCGTTAATGGAAGAGGAATATAACCTTTTGTTAGTTTATATTCATGTTAAATATATATATCTTCAGTCAGTTTGCATTTTATATCTTTTTTTTTTTTTTCTGTAAAAATTCAAAGATGTCCGCTACTACAGGTTAGAGGTCTGTACGGACCGAGCTTACGGCTCGGCCCTCGGGCCGGGTTCGGGCCGAATTTTTCAATTTGCTCTCGGGCCGGGCTCGGGCTCAATTTTTTTGTGTATACTCGGGCCGGGTCGGGCCTGAATGAAATTTTCTCCGGGCCGTGTCGGCCCGAATCTTTTTCTGGTTTCCTCGTTAATCAACGAAAAAGGAAAATGATAAAATATTTCTTCAGTCATTTATTTTACTTAATTTTACAGGCTGGTATGTCACAAAGTTTTATTTTGTTAAAAAATGTCTGTAACTTAAATTTAATTGTCTACCAGTCTGTATGTTCGAAATCTGACTTTTAGTAAATATTTTTAACATGCCTCGAAATTAATATATTTTATTTAAGGTAATATTAGATGGTTTCCTAATCAAAATAGTGTGCATGTCACTATCAGTTTGCGTACATGTACATAACAAAAGAATTTAGATACGTTACTGTGTATAAGGCTTTGTTTCCTATGATCTGTTGAGTTTAGGTGGTATGAAGGCTATAAAAATCCTTCCGCTGTAACTTTTTCTCTAAGGCTCCTTTTTCTTTTCTCCAGTGAATGAAAGTAGCATCATTTTTATCTTGAGGAAAAGCAACTTTTCTATTGAGTATGGTTGGATTAACATTAAAGTTTTGCTTACCGGGTCACAAGAAAGATTCGGATACATTACGGTATATAAGAAGAAATGATTGAAAGTGCATTTTTAGTAGTATTAACCATTTTAAATACCTTCCTATACTGTTTGATGAATGTTAATATTTTTGATAAGACTTTCTGTTTGTCTTTGTGCCTTGTCTATAATAATGAATTTCTGTTTATATATAGTTATCTTGTAAAAGTTCAGCAGTTTTGTTAAAGAACGTAGTATTGAGTGGTTATATAAAACCTCTGCAAAACACATACTAAAAATCTTTTTCATTGAAAAGCATGCTTTTTTTTTTTTTTTTTTTTTTGTTATTTTACATATTTTTGAATCGGGTCGGGCCGGATTTTATCTTTTTTTGTCCGGACCGGGCCATACACTGTTAAAAAACAAACGTGCCGGGCCGGGCCAGGGTCGAACTTTTTTATTTCATACCAGGCCGGGCCGGGTAAGCGAAGCCTTCGTACGGGCCGGACCGAGCCCGTGCCTCAAAATTTCGGCCCGTGCAGACCTCTACTACAGGTGTTGGACAAAATAAATAGAAACACTTTCATTTTTTTACATTTTGTCGGATATCTCAAAAAGTACTTAATGTACTGTTCTGCTTGAATTCTGGGAATAAGGAAAACATATATTTCCTCATCTTAGTCAGTCCAAGAACAGGATTCAACAGGATTTAGCAAAACTGTATTAAGCGTACATTTTTTACATAAGAATTTTTGCTAGTGTTCGGACACTTTTGTTACCGACTGTACTTTAAGTGTACAAAAATGGGCTTCAAGTTTAGTATTTGTAGTTCATTGTTTAATTCTTATATTCTAATAATAATAATAATTTGCTGTTTCTTTATTAATATCTTCTGCCCGGTTTGAATGTTTACTTTGAAATAATTTTTGTGCGCGTATATTTAATGGTAGGTATAGGTACATGTATAGTGAGTTTACATTTATACAATTATAATTATATCAAACGCATTTCTGCTTATTACGGTGAGAATTTTGAAAGATGGTCTCCCTAATTAAAACTAACCCGCAGGAGCCCGATCGAAACTAACTCGCACGAAAAATAAATCAATCAACCTGACCCGCAAGAGAAAAAATTTAGTCGACCCGACCCGATGCAGAATTCGCTTGCGCATTTTAAACTTCACTACTGGTGCATTTTAAACTTTCTGAAAAAAGTGTACTGAATCTAAAAGTTCTTCAATTAGCATCTCTCGCCATACAGACGTATGCAAAAGGAATTAGCCCTTTAACTGCCCCGGGCGTATATATACTTTTTTCGGATGTACGATCTTTTACTGCTACCAGTGAAACTACTGTCACGGTTTGACATTGCAATAAAATAACTTTAAAAGTGTTCCTGACAGTGTTTTCGAGGCTTTTACTCATTTCAGAGTTGAGAGAGAACGATTGCACTGCAAAACGAATCTCCCTAATTAAGGTATTGAACACTGATTATAGTTACATTCTTTAAAATTGGTATCATTGCACATAAATTAGTCCCGGGAAATGTTTTTACATTGTTCACTATTTGTACACTTATACCTTAAATGCATAATGATCAAAAATCGATGTAGGGGAGACCCGTGTACCTAGGGCCACCCCACGTTATTTGAATAATATTTAATTTTAAGTTTTAATACTCAATTGGACGAGTAACAACACCAATTGCTACTTTTACAACTACTTTGGAACTTTTGAGGAAAAAGAGTTTTGGCAAGTTACATGTAGAAAACGAATTTACATGGTTCGAAGTAAAATTTTGCAGCTGATCTCTTTTGCTATTTTACAAAGGCAAGTCAAATATTTTTCTTTCATTTTTAGTGTATTATGTTGCTTGTTATATTGAGTAATAAATGAGATATTTAATTAGTCCTGTCTGCATGTGGATTTTTTAGTGGAAAGTATTTTGAATGAAGTTACCGAAACTTGTACCTAGGGCCACATAGTTGCCTTGTACCTAGGGCCACATAGTTGCCTTGTACCTAGGGCCACATAGTTGCCTTGTACCTAGGGCCAGTGTGTTTGGACCTTATAGCACTTTCGCGAGCCCATGTTTTTAACAGTAAGGTCCGCCTGTGGGCGTTTTTCTCATAAGTTACAATTTTTCAGAACAAAATTTTCCGTATTCACATCTATATTACAAATGGATATGCATTATAATCATACTCTCTCTAATCAAAGTATTTTCATCCATAGAATCATTTCATCCTGACTGTACAAATATGAATATTGTGTATATTTTTTTGAAACAAATAATATACAAATTGCAAAAGAAATGCCGTGAATCTTCGTCATGACCTGAATCTACGTCAGCGGTCGCAAAAGTGTTTAGAAACACAGTATAGCCTATAGTAATTGGATGCTGGAAAACTCTGGTAAACCAATCACTATATATGACGTTGCTGAAAATGTTGGCAAGTCCTATCCACCTGTAAACATTCTATCAGGCTTTCGTGCATCCGGCATATGGCCAATGAATCAAAACACATTCACTGAGGATGAATATTTAAGTTCAAGTATGACTGAAAGAGAAAATCCCTCCATAACAAAAACAAAAAAAAAAAAAAGATTTTTCAGGTAGAAAATGAACTAATAATGATAGAACTGGATGTATCTGTTTAGTGTCCTGTTGAAATTTCGAAACCATCAAAATCTAACATCTTTTCGTGCGTCATTCTTTAACAGGTAAGAACCTAAGCAAAACCTTTACCTAAAGGAAAACGTCCCACATCAAAGAAAAGATGTAACCGAAAACCAGAGAAATCTAGAAATCCAAGAGACACTCCAGGAAAAAAAAAAGAAATTGAAGGGAAAAAAAACGTTCTGTTAGAATATCCCAAAGAGGAAAAAAGAATAAAAAAAAAAAAAAAACTGTGTTTTAAATTAAGGCAACAACATGATAATTATTATATGATAAATAAATATATTACTTGATATTGTTTCTTTTATAAAATATATGTTTATGTGCTTATTTTCTATTCATTACAAAGTGAAATCTAAATTTGAGAGAATGGCCCTATGTACAATGAGATCTGGCCCCAGGTACAATGAGGGTGTTGTACCTAGGGCCACGAGTGAAGCTTTTTTAAAAACCTTCTATTTGTCGGAATTTATTATTTTAGGTATTTATATTAATCGCAATTGGAAGTAATTAGTCCTAAAGATATGCACATATCAGTTTGATTATTTTAAATAGGTCAAGGGCTCTGTTTATGGGCATTGAAAAAAAGCGGCCCTAGGTACACGGGTCTCCCCTATTTAAATTTAATTCAACTAACAATGTATTCCAAATATGTTTTGAAAGTACCTAGAAGGTCATTGGTTTGCCACAAATGATGATTTCATTTCGTAGCTGTACCACACATAGCATTAAACTAACACGCAAGCTACACTGTAAAAAAAAAAAAAAAAAAGTCCTGTTTGCTGCCAGAAATTTTCTGTAATGACAAAAAATACTCGAAAATTACGGTAAAATTACGTTAATAGAACGTATTTTTCTGTATTACAGAAAATTTCTGGCAGCAAACAGCACTTTTTTTTTTTACAGTGTACATGTTAAATGTTTTTACATGCTAATAATCAAAAAGTTATTAATTTACATTTTATAAACTAAATTATATAATGACGTATATTTATTTTGAATAATTTACAGTGATGAGACGGACAGGAAAAAATTAAGTTTGAGGGTATACTAATTTTTTTGCGTGTGTAAATAGCGTTAGGTTAAGCAAACTTAAAATACCTTTTTTTTTTTTTTTACTGCACCAAAAAGAATCGATTTAAAAGAACTGTATAGAGGTTGATATTTTCAAAACTTGCATTTATTAATATTGATATTTTTATATCTTCAATCCTTAAATCCCTGTTTAATTTTTAATAAATAACCTAAAATTTGTAATTGTAACAAATTCATGTTATTATTATTATTTTTTTTTTTTTTCCAACCATTCAGCATACTTTAAGTACAGCATAAGTCCTTCGCATTCGAACATAATATCTATAAGGAAAGGGCATGTTTACAAACAAACGCTCCGTCAATCAATCTTTGCCACTCTCGAGTGGCAAAAGATCAACCTGTATTGGTGGAAATGCCAATGTTACGCCACTTTACCCATAACTTGACTGCGAGTGACGTCACGTGCCCTTTCCTTATATCCTATCTAGTTATTGTAAGTAATATTATTTATGATTGCTACATATAATGACGTCACATGATATCTAGATCTGTGTTGTACCGTTTTTATTTATATTTTCTTATTTGAGTGATTTAATTTGTTTTGAGAATAAAAACGTTAAAAAACACAAAGATCGCTTTGCTATAAAAATGTTAAAAGTTCATCGGAAATTCTTTTCATTTATACAAACAGATATTATATGTTTTATCTATTATATGTCTATTATATCTTATTATTATATGTTTTATATGATATAATTTGTTTCAGTTTAGTTGGCAGAATTTCTATAACAGAACAAATTTTCAATAAAATATCATTTATTAACCTTACACCTATTATTTTCCTTCGCAAATCGCTAAAAATGTGAAAGAAAATGAATTGCTTTCGTGTGTTTAGATGAAACTTTCTGCTAGAAATATAACGATGGTAAAACAATCGATTAAATGAAGAGGAATGTCTTCTTCCGGTGGAAATAACTAAAGGTATCTCCCTTTAGATAAATACACCTTTTCAGCGACATAATGACAAGTAAATAATTTTAAATTATCTGCCTCTATCAAAAGACATTTTGAAAGACAAAGTCTCTGAAAAGCTTTTAGCAGAATGACACAAGGTTGTTAGAAGCGGAACAGCTTGTCTTGCCATTTTTCCTAAAGCATTTGTTGATGTATCTTACAAAATATGGAGAACGTTTTCTACAAAATTGTTCCCCACAGATTGCGTAGAGGAAGTGGAAAAGGGATATTAAGTTTCTCTTTTGAAATCCGGTTTAGAAAATTGAGCATCAAGTAGTTTAGAGAGTGGTATAGAAATTTTGTTATTCTGAACGAGAAAAACAGTATAATACTCTTTGGAAAGAATGTATTGAAGAAAACAGGTATAAAAGCTTTTATATGTGCGTGCCAAAAGAATATTTTGAGTTCTTCGATTAAGACACAGTAACAATATTTTGAAGTTAGTAGTAGTGAAATAGTTTTGAAAATGGCAGTTAGAGCTCACAAAACCTTGAAAAAGGCCAAGACATCAAAGCCGCCGTTTTGTCTCTCACAAAAATCTCAAACATTTTGATTTTTCTCACTTTTTTACATCTTGCTGGGGCTCTACCCGGCTATTCGCACCTCCGTACAGATGATACGTATTTATATGGAGGCAATGTAGCCGCTGTATGTTGCGTCAATTTTTCATAAATATTCAAAAATAGAAAATTTAATAAAATTTATTTGAAATATTCCATCAATATACGAAGTCCATGGTCGTCGGCATACAGGGGCGAGCGGGAGGACATTTGCTCCCCCCACCGTAAAATTCTAATCAGTAAAAAATTATTATTTTAAATTTATATTTAAAGCTTTAAACATATGTCGTTAAAATTGTGATGATTATCTAAATTGCCAAATAAAATTTATATCAAAGCCAATTGGACACAAACTGACCAGACACGTGAATCAAATTACCTCTAACCTTTCTTGCGAGTGGAGTTCGAGTCAACAGTAAACTTTTTGGATCCGGTTGGTTTGGATTAAGTTGTATAAATTTTGTAGATAATATATGTCTTAGCTTACATTACCTGAAAAAGAAATTGATACATATACACAGGCTTATGATCTGAATCAACCAACTAATCGAACATTTGAGACAAACTGAATTTCTGAAATATACCAAACATTTTAATTTACAGTTTGCCTCCACCTGAAAAGTTTCCTGGCGACGCCACTGACGAAGTCTGTTGAGTTTTCTATTCCCGGTTTTTTGCAACTATGATTCATATTGATTTTTCTATTAATAGTATGATGTCCTTAGATAACTTATGGATCCTTAGTACAAATTTAAATAAAATTACTTCTATCACCATGACTTTTTTAGTCTTGTGCTAAAAGTTATTCTGAAATCACAACTGTGACATCAGTAGAAAATATTTCAGGGGGAGGGACTTAAAATTGCAAAAGTTTCATCAAGTATATTTTAGACAGTCAGTTAGACTCATATGGTTGATGGGTTGGTTAAATAATAGTAAGGTTCTAATGACATAGATTTATCGCTTAGTTTAGTAAACAATAAATTTTTGCCCGTTAGAATTTCCCAGGAGGGTGCAAGTGCCCATCTTGATTTTATGTGTGAATCAACGCCCATGAACCAAAACTATTTATTTATACGACAATCACAAAATAATTTTTCGCCTTTGTATTTTAGCTAAATACATACTTGGCAACCATCTCATTAATAACCGTACAATTGTTAACGCCTCCTGAAAAAACGCCCCTTTTCTCACACCACTATATTTGAGTAATTCTCTCCAAATGTTGTTACGATTAAATAAGACTAAAATTACTCTAAAAAATTATTGGTGTGAAAAAAAAAGGCGGGTACTAAAAATTGTATGGTTCATAATGAGAGGGTTGGCAAGTATGTAAATACATCTGATATCCTTTAAAAACTTAATTGGTGCGTTTTTATGATTTGTGTAAATTACAATTTTAATAAAACATTTCTAAGCGCTTAAAGAAATTTTTGACATACACTGTCCATAACCGATTCATGAATTAGACTTACGATTTGAGGAAACATTATTAAATGTAATTTACAAAATTTTTGAAAGTTGTTACAATTAATCGTAATAGAGATTGAATTTCCAAAGGGAGAATTTTTTTTAAGTGTTTCTTTCTCACCAAACAATATCACTGACTGAAAACATGTAAGGTTTTGAAAATTAACTTTTTGAATTTTTTATTATTATATGACAATACTCTTGAAATATCATTACTCACAGACGAGTACTTTCAAGTTTAATTGTTTGCTGCAGTTTAGAAACAATGAGGTGATTCTAGCAGTACTTCACTTACAACATATGATTTCTAAGAACGAGAGCAAACATTTTGCAACCACTTTTACGTTTACGAAAATGTAATATTATTTTAAGAATACTGTTTTTCAGTGACAGACAATATCATAAAACCTCATCGCCAGATATCGATGTAGTTTATTGTTGATCCTAAAAAGCATGTTAAAAAATATGTTTTATGCCAGAAAAAAATTATTTTAATAAATATAGTGTTGATTTCTTACTATTTCGTATTAAAAAACTTTCTTTTATTTTGGGGTAGTAAATAAACAGATATGTATATAATAAACACATTCACGACCGTTGACGTGAATTCACGTCATTTTGGAAATCTCTAACTCCCGCCTGCGGACATTTCTTTTGCAATCTATACCTTACATTAATTCTGAAAACTATAACCCAATTTTGGGACTTGTGCAATGTTTGCTGATAAATGAAACTAATGTTTACGTGTAATAAAATCATTAAAACTTATATTAAACACAAATAATGAGAAAAATTATGATGAAAAATTCCGCTTGCTACACCACAAATTTTAATCAGAACTACTGGATAAAATAATGGAAAAAATAATTTTGTTAATGTTTTTATTCGAAAATCCCTTCCGAAAATCCATCAGATGGATGAAAGTTTGTTGAACGGCGAACGCATTAAAACATTTTCTCTTAAAATAACTTCCCATACAATCTTGATGTTTCAAACCCAAATACATCCAAAAATATCAAAATAAACTTCAAAATTAATATAAAGGAAACCTATCAAAAACTGCCATAAATCTAAAAATGTGTTCTTGAATGAGAATTGCATATACATCTGAAATCCTGTAGAACAATCTAGAAAATCTAGCAAAAGTTTCATTTATCCAGCCATAAATCAAAAATGTAGCAGAAATCGAACACATCCTCCAATTCTTTTTTATTTTCAGTTGAATTTCAGAATCGATATTCAGAAACAAATGGTGTCGAGAGTATTAAACACATATATTTTCGCTGATACATGAAAAAGCACGCAATGCTGCATAATCGATCGTACACGTCTATAGAATATCCAAAAATAAGTGATATTTTGTTAGAAGGATTCACGAATTCTTTTATGAATAGATTTATTGGACATTTCAGAAAACTATTGTTTCTGTGGATTTCTAACATTAATTAAGGAAAATTATTGTGTTTTGAGACGTTATTAAAATTAAGGAAAACGGATATTCACTGTTTTGATTTTGGTAATCATTTTTTTTCACTTGATTTATTACCATTATAAATTACTAAATGACTCTCTAATATTTATTAATCTAGTACGCTGTGGCCATCATAATATTTTCTCCTATAGCATTATATATAACAGCGTCACCTACCAGTTAGCACGCATGAAAATTTAATCATCATTCTTTTCACAATAAAGATTTCAAATATGCAGTTTGGTGAAAATTTAATCACTAGATGCTGAGATATAGTCACGTGAAAAATCCATAAAGAGGAATAATAGCAGCTCTACCTGTGGTCCGATACACTTCCAAATTGAATAAACATAACTTTTCATAATATCCAACTCCCATGCCGAATTTAGTTCATCAATGTAGCATAGAAGCTGAGGAATTGCATTCTCGTAAACGTAAAATATTGCAGCAGAATAATATTTTTACAAAATATTATATATATTATTTATACGTGATTATTGACAGTCTTGTTATTGCTTTTGTTTAGTTTGATTGTTTTGTTTTTTAGTTAATTTTGTTTATATATATATATATATATAAAGTAAGAGCAGTAAACAATTAATAGGATTATAAAATTATTAATATAATGTATGAACAATAATTATTAACTTATCATTACTTAAATGCTGTCTGTACAAAATATCAACTTTTGTATTTTATTATTATTATTATTATTATTTAGATAATAGCTTCTGGATACGTTGTGAGACACTACTTGATTTCCGTTTTATAATGGAAACTTTGATCTAGAAAAAAAGTCCTCCATGAGCAAAAACCAAGTGAGAGATAGGGCTTGAAATATAAGAATTGTTTTCCTGTCCTTCTTTTATCAAATACTCATAATGCTATTTTCAAAGATTATATTTCGTTCTTTTGATTACATTGAATAAAATTTTGAGACTCTCTGTAACTACATTTAAATTTTACCTTACACATACAGTCGGTAACAAAAGTCTCCGAACACTAGCAAAAATTCTTGTATGAAAAAAGTACACTTAATACAGTTTTGTTAAATAAATTCTTGTCGAATCCTGTTTTTAGACTAACTAAGAACAGGATTCAAAAAGGATTTATTTAACAAAACTGTATTAAGTGTACTTTTTTTATATAGGAATTTTTGCTAGTGTTCGGAGACTTTTGTTACCGACTGTACTTAAACTCTTCTTTCACTATGTGTTTTAAAATTTCTAAGAAACTCCTCAATAATGTCTATATATATAAACAGTCGGTAACAAAAGTGTCCGAACACTATAGCGAAAATTCCTATGTAAAAAAAGTACACTTCATACGGTTTTGTTAAATAAATCCTTATCGAATCATGTTCTTACACTGACTAAGGACAGGATTCGACAAGGATTTATTTAACAAAACCGTATGAAGTGTACTTTTTTTACATAGGAATTTTTGCTAGTGTTCGGACACTTTTGTTACCGACTGTATATATATGTATTTTTTTTTTTTTTTTTTTACATCTTGACATTTCTTTTTACACATTCAAATTATGACTGTGATTACGACTTAATAATAAAACGGAATTTACTTTCGAACAAACTGAAAAAAACTTACATAAAAATTTTCTAAGTATCTTACCAATATTCTTAGCAAATCAGCGTCATTATTAATTTCATTGTGAAAAATCCAGGGTATTTGACTGCTTCGTACGTACTATATTTTCTATAACAGAATGTAAATTTCGTTCATTGACGTTTACAATACCTATTTACAAGGTAATAACATATATGGTAGGTGATCCAAAGGTGGCCAGTGTTCCTTAGGTAGTCCACCCCCTAAAATAGGTGTAATTTAATTTTCAGTCACAAAATGGCGCTACTGCGTTATAAATCATGCATCTCTAGGGTGTATAACTGAAATTGAAGAGATTATATTAGTTGACCACTCTTGTATGCAGGGATTTCATTTAAGGGGAGTAAATGTTCTAATTTCCAAGTAAGAAGATACAGTCGGCTGCAAAATTACTCGAGCACTAGCCAATAATTCCTATGTTTAAAAAGTACACTTAAGACTGTTTTGCTAAGTAAATCCTTGTCGAATCATGTTCTTAGACTGATTAAGAACATGACTCGACAAGGATTTATTTAACAAAGCTGTATTAAGTGTACTTTTTTTTGGCAAGGATTATTGCTAGTGCTCGAATAATTTTGCAGCCGACTGTACCTTAATCTACATGTGTTTAAATTGTTGAAACTTTAAGTTATGATACTTTTTCTGAAAGCTTTTTTCTTTCTCTTTAACTATATTAACTTCATTTCTAATAAATTTATCAGATTAACAGTTTAATATCGTGCAAATGACGACCATATGCATGTTCTCAAAGTGGCCCAGATGTCGGGTTGCTTTAAGAGTAGCCAAAACCTAGCTATTTTTGCTCTTTATGTAAGAAGGACAAAATAATGGATATCCAATAAGGAATTTGCACGTTTTCTGATTTTATTCTTATATAATAGAAAAAGTAAGAAAATAAATGCATACATTTTCTTTATTTGAAATCTAATGACTGATTTATAACAATTTTAACATCGCACTATTTACTCTATCGAGAAAACACAGTATAATATATCGTGACGTCACTCTTTATGACAAGAAACGGGAGTAATCGTTGTTTACATTCGATTTCGTGCTTTGCTTTGCTTCTTGAATCAGTGAAATAGGTTTTGTACTTTATAATAATGACGGATATCAAAAAAATAGTAGTATAAATATTGTATTGTACCACTCTGCAATAATACAACGGCTAATGCTTCTCAAAAGCTATTCTTCAGCGTTCCACAGGATCCTATTAAACGAAAACATTGGACAACCGCCATGAAAAGAAAACAATTGAAAGTAATGATAATTGAAAATGGTGATAATGATATTAAATGATTATAAGATGAAAAAGAAATGCTCAGAAATCACATAAACGATTGAATATTATGAAAGTTAAAACGAATTGCTGCTTGCTAACTAGGCAAACAAAATTTAAACATTGGAGCATCATTAATTGTGACTTCAGCAGTGTTGTGCACGAACGCGTTCATTTGAACGCGTTCGTGAGCGTAGCTCAAAAATTTTGAGTTTTGAGTTGAACTTCGCTCGTTTTTTAAATTATGAACTTGAGTTGAGCGAAGTTCGTTTTTTACACGAACTTGAGCGTGAAAAAGCAATTCAAACTCAAACTCATTTTAAATATTTCTGTCTGAAATATAAAAAGGAAAGTAGAAGAAGAAAAGGACAGAAAAGAGAATAACTGAGCAAAATGCATCCTGGAAAAAAAGTCACTTGGAAAAAAAGGCACTGGTAAAAAAGGGTACCAGAAAAAGGGCACAAGGAAAAAAGGGCACTTTTGCAATTTGCAAATCGCGAAAACAGTAAACATCAAATAATGAATTTATAGAATGAATTTCGTAATAATTTTTTAGAAATTTCAATGAATTAAATTGGTACCAATTTCACTTAGTATATACCTGGGGGAGGGGAGGCTAGCAGCAGATTGAAAGAGAATAATTGTTTTTATATCACTTTCTTACTGATTTTAATGAAACTTTGTCTGTCACTTGCTGTTTAAGACAAAAACACAGTGTCACATATACTTCGGAGGCTAAGGGGGGGAAGGGGGGGGCAAAGGGAATTAATTTTTTGTATATCACATTGTTACCGTTTTTAACGATATTCTGCGTAATATAACTATCACTTATTCTTTACGAAAAGCACAAGAAGTATTATATATAGCTTAGGGGGGCAAGAGGGTTGTGTAGATGCAAAAAGGATATTTTTAAACAAATCTATTATAGATTGAAATAAAACTTTGTGTAAATACCATTTACTGCTTAAGAAAAAATATAAAAAGTGTTACACATATCTTAGAGGGTCAAAGGGGGGGGGGAGGATTGGCAGAAAGGCGAAATGGTTGTTTTTATATTACATGCTAGCTATTTCTCTGGAAATTTGTTTAAATATAATTTAAACTTCATTAAAGTAATAATAAATGATATATAGTTGAAGGTGCAAACAAGGGGGGAGGGAAGATGGAAATAAAATATTTTTAAACCAGCCTATTATTGACTTTTTTGTTTAAATTTTGTGTATATATTACAAACTAGCAGGCTACGCCCGCTTCACTGGTCACTAAACTTAAACGAAGTTTTAAAAGAATTGAATTACTATTTAATTTTTATATCACATTTTGGGCTTTGTTGTATAATAAAAAATCCTTTTAACGGCCCTCTTCACTTACTGTCGCCAGAGCCAATGTTATTCTATGGGGAAATTTTCTTTACAAATAACTTATTAACTAATACATATTTTTTAATTCTGTTTACTTATTCAGATAATTTCCAACTGTTAAATTGACGGACCTTTTTTAAAAATGTATTTTTTTTATTTTTAATATTTCATTTTGAAATTGCAAAATGAAAAAATTTCACATATTGAAAATTCGTATTTTGAAGTTTCAAAATAAAATATAAAAAATTAAAAAAATATTTTTTTAAAAAAGGTCCGTCAGTTTAACAGCTGGGAATTTTCAGAATGTGAAAACAGAATTTAGAAATATGTATTAGTTAATAAGTTATTTGTAAAGAAAAATTTCCCATAGAATAACATTAGCTCCGGCTTCCGGCGAAGGTGGGTGAAGAGGGCCCTTAAGGTCAGAAAGTCAAAATAACATATTACAAATTAAATAAATTATTTCTGCCGTTTTGCATCAATGCTGTATGATCTTATGTGAATGATTCTCTAGAAGGAATCAACAATTGTTTACAAATTTAATGGATTGTGTATGGGAAATAAATGCGTTCTATTTGTTATTGTTATATTTCAGTGTTAACAGCTTTTGTATATGATGTAATATTATATGACAGTAATATTGAAAACTAATTCGTCTAGGTGGACTCTGCTAAGTTCTCCGTCATATTCTTGTTCTCACAAGTTTCTATTACAGGACATATTATATTTCTTTTAAGAAAAATGAAGATTGATTACTCAGCACTGTCGCAGAATGAGATGAAATTCTTTACCTCCTTGGCTACCCTAACTGTGCTTCGATACATTTACCTTATCTTAATTTATTGTTTTTGTTTTTTTGTTTTTTTTAGAGTCAGTTTCTTATTTTTGTTTTCACCATGTAACTCCATGGTGTTAAGAAAATCGAAATCTCGAATAACTTACAAATTTTTCGAATCAGACTCTCAGCAGTTAGTAAAGTTCTTGCCAGTATCAGAAATCACATTTAACTATTATTTGTACGATAAAAATAGTCCTCATAATACGCGTTTATGTCATGTTTGGCCTATTCTGCCATGTCAAAAAAAAAAAAGAAAAAGAAAAAAGTAAATCTTAAATAATGTACGAAGTTTTAAACGTAGAATGTTCATAATTTTAATGATGTTCATACAAGCATTATAAATGACATTTTAAAATTGTTATAATCTTTACAATGAAAATAACTTTCATAGTACACGTTTATTCGAAATTTATACCTATTCTTCGATGTTAAGAAAACAGTAAATTTTCAATAACTTGCAAAGTTCACAAATTAGAATATTAAAACATATAGCGTTCTTGCCAATGTCATAAATGATATTTTTCTTAATTGGGTTGACCTCTGAGATCATTGTTCTTGAGATAATTTGTACGCAAACTAACAATTTGACAAACTAACAAAGTAACACCCTGCAGACGGACACCGCACCGATACTGTTATTTTCGGATTCCTCACACCTCAAAACGTTTAAAAATATAAAAATTCAGACATAAAAATTTTTTACGATTACCTAAGTTCCCCATACTTATAGTATGATTAGAAATCAAACGATTTTCATATTCGCTATTCTTTATAAATTGCTTTAAGCGCTAATAAGTACATACATAAAGCAAAAATTAGCAAAAAGCGTAAAAATCATAGGAATTCATGTTAGCTTAGATATTTTGAATTGAGAATATGAAATTAGAAACATTCGTCCTTTTTTTTTTCGTATCATTATCGCTATCTTTTTATCTCCCCCCCACACACACACACACACACGCACTCACATTACGACGATGGTCCAATATTTTACATTTTTTCTTACATTTTTAAAGTAGCTATCTGAATCTGTCAGTGTAATACTAAGATTATTGACAGTTTGATGCGTAAACAGAATCGTTTTCTATCCTTTATTTTTTTTAGGGACAGAGGGGAGGGGAAAAAGAGGTGTGAGATGACAACACCCCCTACTAGGTTTGAGAAGGTCTATGGGTTTGAGTTGAGGAGGAGACGCAATTGTGATTTTTCCTTCTTTTCTTCGTTTCTTTCTTATCTGCTGAACAGAATTTCTGGTAATTACAGGCGGTGCGGTGAAATTTGCAGTTCGGTGACTTTGATTTTTAAATGCTTTTTTAGAAAAGCTTTTTCCCATTCTTCCTTGTTTGCCTGTTGCCTATGTGGGTTCCCTGACATGCAAGTAAACTATTGTATAATTGTAGTTTTGAGACAGGAAGTCGGTCCTATCCAGGACTATACATAATAAGAGATATACATCTCTCTCTATAGTCCTGGGTCCTATCTGTTGTCTTCTCTGAATTGATTTATTGCTGTCGCTTTGAGAGGCAATAAAAATTACTTTGCCCCTTCCCTTTTTCTTATCAGACATGTTGTGAGTATTCTTTTGTCGGTCCTTGAACAAGTGTCTTATGTATAAACAAAACATACGTATTAGGTTAAAATCAAATGCATTGCTTGAAAAACATGTCCCTTTGTTTGCAGATATTTAAGACTTAATAATAATAATAATAATAATAATAATAATAATAATAATAATAATAATGAATAAATATTGTTATTCAAATAAATGAATAAAATAAGCATAAATAACATTTTGTGGTTTGAAAATAAAATGTTAAAAACTTACAAAATCCTTTTTAGATTATTATTATTTTATTATTATTATTATTATTATTATTATTTAACAAAAATTATTTTAACTATTGTGAATTTTTTGAATGTAAAGACCAAGTTAAGAAAAAAAAAAGCATTAGCTAATGAGTAATTTGCAAAAAAAAAATTTCTCGTAGAATTTCATGAAACTTGGTTGCCAGAACTGAAAATAGGTGAAGTGGCGTCTAAATCTCTTAATATTACATAATGAGGCAAAGTATGACATAAATGTATGTTATGAGAAATATTTTTATCACATATAATTCAGAGCAGTTTAAAAAATATCATTTATGATACTGGCTTGAGCATCAATAAATACCAACATTTCATTTTAAAAACTTAGAAAATAACTTAAAGTTTTTCATAACGTGCCAAAACATGATACTGTTTCACATAAATCTGGATTACTGGAATTATTGTATTTGAAAAAGCCACAACATCGCATTAAAAACTAAAATAAAATATCGACATCAGTATAATTACACGGTAAATTGACGGAGAGGTTCAGCTCTCGAAACTGGTGAACAAGTACCGGGTTCGATTCCTGGTTGTACTTGTCGACCAAGCCATTCGGAGTTTTCCATGGTTTTCACCAAAACTTGTATAAATACAGGCTAGAAAGGGTCACTTAAAAAATATCCCCACCTAGAGCATTCCACCCAGGTCCCAGACCTAGGGAACGCATGCAGTCAGTCGGTCTGAACTCTGAACCCCTGCATTAACATTGTAGTAAATTAGGGTAAGGAAAATTTATAGAATCTTGTTACCCTTGCAAGTGCGGCATTTTATTTTCAGACCATACCGGTAAGTCGACCGAATTCTTTTCTTTTCTGAATATAGGAGGGATGACCTACTATATTAGAAATAGAAATTTCTGAAAGTAAATAAGTAATGGGAACTCAGTCCATTTATGCCAGTTAATTTTGTTTCTTATATTAGTGTATCAAAAATATTTTAATAAACATGAGGTCATGAGAAGAATTTACGATCGGCATAAAAAAATAAAATGTCACGAGCCATCAGCAGAAAGAAAGAAAGAAGAAGAAGAAGAAAAAAAAAAAAGAACACCGGTAAAAAAGTGATACTGAAAAATAGTCACCGGGAAAGAAAAGGCACCGGATAGAAAGTTCCGCGGAGAAAAAGTCACCAGAAAAAATCTATTAAAAATATAAATAAACAAAAATTCCTTTTCAGTTTTGTCTTTTGTTTTCAAACTTTTAAGAGTATTTTCGAGTGAATATGGCATCATTTCGTCTTTCTGTTTGTTTGTCTGTTAACTTTTATGATCACGATTTAATTTCCGCTAATATTTATTGAATAGCTTGAATCTAATTTTAATCAAGTTGTCTATGGCATATTCTGTGTTGAAAATGGTATAATTAATGTGTGTAGAGGGACTTGCAAAACATTTCTGATGCATTAAAGTCAATGATCGGTATTTTTAAAAGCATTATGTTAATATTTTATACTTAACATAACATAGGAAACACTTTGCATTCTTTGCAGGTATGTAGTAAAAAAGGACCTCTGTCTATTTATTCTAGGAAAAACTCGGCAAAAGGATGTTTAAATGCATATAAAAAGGTATTATTTAGAAAATTAAGACATATAAGAACAGCATGAAATATTTCTTCAGTAATATAATATATACCTTTTTCACCGCACATCCATAAAAGAACATTTGCATGAGAAGATGTATGATCGAAATTTTAGTAAACAATTTTGAGTCTTACAAGTTTTATTTTATACGAATATAAATTTATGTAATATTATATAAACTAACAATTAAAAATGTAATGTTATTAGTTTTAAAAATTTCAAAAGTAGTTTTAATTTATAATTTAATAGTAGTGTAAAATAAAATATAATATGCTTATTATTTATTGAAAATAATAAATAAATTTTAAAATAGTACAAGGATAGAAAAGTGAGAAGAATCACATTTCGAATGTAATATGTTTCTGATTTTTTCCCTTTAGAAATTACATTGAGAAAAAAATATATTTATGTACAACCTTCATCTAGAACGAATAAGCAGTCATTTTATGAATCTCTGAACTAAGAACTTTAGATTTCTGAGTAATGCGTATAAGGTAAACGAATAAACTGGATAGAAGAAATGATCGAGAATTTATAAATACCAATAAAACTTTATTAGTTTTCCATTTCTTAATGTATAAGAAGTTTTTAATTTCTTAAAATATTTTTATTCTTCTTGTTATGTCATGTACCCAAATTAATTATCTAAAACACAAATGAACTAGCAAATGATAGCCATATCAGTTTCATGATTTTCAGATTCCACACATCTCAAAGCGTGTAGAAATGTTAAAAAACCGAGGATGAAAATTTTTCTGACTAATTGAAATCATCCTACCTATGGTATGATGGATCATGAAAAATAATGCATACATTGGTAACTATTATATATATATATATATATATATATATATATATATATATATATATATATATGTGTGTGTGTGTGTGTGTGTGTGTGTGTGTGTGTAGAGAGAGAGAGAGAGAGAGAGAGAGAGAAATGATGATGACTTCTTTTTCCAAAAAAAGTTATCACAGGAAATTTCTCCTGCACAAGAGGTGCGAGATTTTCTAAAAGATCCCTGCTACGGGAAAGTAACGCAATTTGCTTTTGGCAATAATGAAAATTTAAAAAAACTATTTATTTAATACAACACAAGTTTGCCATCAAATGCTTCTGTTAAAAGACTGTTCAGTGCTGGTGCCGAGGTTTTTGGAACGAGAAGAATAAATCTCTCAGATGAAAATTTCGAAAAAAAATCTGTTATTAAATGTAAATAACAAATATCAATGATGAAATGTGTGAAAATGTATCCAATTGAATGATTCTGCAATCAGTATTTTGTATTTTTATTATTAATATTTTTACTTAAACTAGTCTATTTCATGCCTTCATTTGCTTAAAAAAACTGTAATTTCTTATTTTACGCTCGTATAAACGGACGACTAAACACTTTGAGATTTTTCTTTCCATGGGCAATTTATGCACTCTTTGTGAATTTAACAGTTATTTTCTATTTAATAAGTTATTTATTATTAAATTATATATTGTTTAAATTTATTATTAACATTTTAATTATGTTTTGAGTTTCCTTTTGAATTAGCTAAATATTTTGAACACAATTTAGTGGTTTGTCTTAGGGACCGTGGATGAAGATTAAATATGATAAATCGTCAAATGGCGGTCCCCAAATGAAAAAATGCCAAAACCTACTTGGTTTTGAATTTTTTTTTTTTTTACACTTTATATAAAATACATGCTTATTCCTTTATACACTGTAAAAAAAATAACTACTACCAGCTGCAAGAAACTCTCTGTGATTGGAGAAAATAATTATTTTCTCCAATCACAGAGAGTTTCTTGCAGCTGGTAATAGTTATTTTTTTACAGTGTAGTACGCTAAATAGCAAGCGAAATTTTCTAATGATTTATCCAAAAACTCAAAGCCGACATTGACTGTGGTGCAATCAAATAAAGACTAATTAAGTCAAACCATTACACTATTTAAAATATAAATGTTACGCTCAAATCAAAGGAACCTCTAAATGATGGAATTTTTCTCCTTATGCGCATTAACAAACGTATTGGAAATTTGAGAATAAAAAACCGCAGAAAAACAGTGAGTCCACTATTCAAACGTGTCTGTTAAATAAATTTTTACTTACAATTAAATTAATAAGTTATAATTAAGAGTTATGAGTTTAATTAAGCATTAATTTAAGAATGGTCATTGTAATTGGTAATTTTAAAAAATGTACATTACCTATAAAAGTGCTCATAAAGAATAAGATCTATTTAGAAAAGGAGGAAAAAAAAAAAAAAAAAAAACCTAAAAATGAACTTTTAACGAACTTCGCTCGTTTTTAAAAATGAACTTGAACTGAGCGCGTTCATTTCTTTCAGACATGAGTTTGAGCGCGAACTAACTCGTTTTTTACACGATGAACTTGAGTTTGAACTAGTTCGTTTTTTTCGTGAACTTGCACAACACTGGACTTCAGGCAGCGTTTTGAAGTCACGTGATTTTGGGTTAATTTTAAAGTTATTTTTAAAATTAATGAGAACTTTTTTTTTTGCCCTTTTTGTAAACTTTTTGAAATTTATGGGCCTAAAACTACCAGAAAAAATAGGATTTTGTTCATATCCCCCATGCGTGCAAATTCCTCATTGTGCAACCAATGCTTGCGATATGTGCACAAAGAGTGTCGGGGACTTACTAAAAAAAAATTAAAATTTAATCTGCACTTTTTGCATTGAATTCTATTAAAAAGGTATTCGGCAAAAGTTTATTGTAATTTTTTTCCCCTTGTAATTTCCTCTCGATTCAATACGTCTGGATGCAAAAATAGTTTGCCGTGTATTTTCTTTTCACATTTTAAAACTGTTTTTAATATATGGGCCATTTTTGGAACTCTATGTGCCCATTTATCCCACAAGCTACAATTTTTAAATTGTATTATAAAAATAACTAAATTACATTTTACAAAGATAATTATAGTTCATATGTGTAATCCGCGATTGTAATGAAATGCTCGCCCTCTGGTGGGCTAAGGTGAAATTACAATTAACATGCTTTAATTCGGCTTTCATTAAGCCTCCATTGCATGCCGATGTTTAGTTTCACATATATTTATTGAATAAAAATGAATAAATCCGGTAAAAAAGATAACACATACTGTTGTGTGCTCCAGTGTAACTCCAAAGGACTAAGAAATCCAGAATTAAGCTTCCATTTATTTCCAAATGACAAATTTAAAATTTCAGTTGCTTCGGCTAATGGAAGTAAAGAATTAATCAGATGATTTGAAACTAATATTTGTTCAACTTCAGTTAAAACTCTACTTCCGATCGAACTTTGAATAAACTGAAATATTTTTTTTTCCAAAAGCAATCAATTTTCCATGATGTAATGACGGAGAAATTATAGTACGAATATTAAGTAGAATAACAAAAAGAACAATAATACACGGGGCTATAATATTTACTAACAACAAAAGCTGAAAAAGCGCCATCTATCGATCATTACAAGCGCGGATAGATAAGTGTAGCATTTTACAAAACAAAATACAGTCGCATACACTTAACCAGAAATTTATAAAAAAAATTCACAAAGCTTAACCATGGCCACCTTTGGTTCACCTACCTTAGTATACAGAGTATTTCAGAACGCTGGGTAAAAAATTTAAGGAGTGATAAAATACATCTGAAAGAGCATTTTTCGTCATACAAAGTATGCTATGGACGCAGCGCAAACAATATACCGCTAATGGCGCTTCAGATTGAATGCAATGGTAATTGCGCCAAAATTTCGGCATGAACCTCACTTCGCACTATTATTCTGTTGCAAATTAATCGAAAATAATTTATTTATTTCCAAACGATTATCTTGTTATAAATATTTTTGCTGCAAATGAATTTTATGTACTTGTGGCAACAGCATTCAACTGTTTATTTTAACTGACAGAATTTTAGCTAAAACGTTTTGTTGCAAGTGATTTTTATGTACTTGTGGAAACAGCTTTCAGAATTTTATCTAAAAAATGTTAGTAAATATAAGAGCTTAGAAACTGTTATATTTACTAACTACAAACATTTATTACAAATATCAACTACAAACATTTATTACAACTATCAACTACAAACATTTACTAACTACACTGTTATATTTACTAACTAGCAGGCTTTGCCCACTTCGCTGGTCATTATATCAAAATGAATCCCCAAAACAGCATATCATTAATAATAATAAAATATCTTAAAAAAAAAAAAAAAAAAAAAAAAAAAAAAAAAATCATTGAAATCCGTCAAAATCTTATATATTAAAAACATTTATGAAAATTAAGTCAGTCCGTCTGGCCGTTCTATCCGGCCGATTTCCTTCATTTTTTTTTTAAATGAAAGGTATTTAGACACAGATATGTCATCAATCATTGAAATTTACTCAACTCCCACCTTACTCAAGTTATACTCAAACGCGGTTCTTCCCTGTACATTTCTTATGGGACACATTCACTCAAGCAATTCGAATTCTCATAGCTCCTCATCTAATGAATGGATCTTGATCGTTTCACTCTCAGAACACTCAGTGGATCAAGCTCTTTCTTTTGAGCTATTAACTGCTTAAATTCGTTGAGTTTGAGGAAAGTTCTGCGTGCACAATCAACTTTACATTCAATTTTTTGAAGATTTTTTAAGATTTTCCTTCACTCAAACCTCTATAACTAGAGTTCTAATTAACGTAGGCTGTTGACACAAGTCCAAGAACACTCAGTGGATCAAGCTCTTTCTTTTGAGCAATTAACTACTTAAATTCGTTCAGTTTGAGGAAAGTTATGCTTGCACAATCAACTTTACATTCAATTTTTTCAACGATTTTTCAAGATCTTCCGGGGTTTGGTGTAAATCAATTATTTGAAAAAAAAATTAATATGAAGAAAATCTATATATTAATTTGAAACATGTTTTTGTCTGTCCACTATATTGAGAGAACTACTTGGTGTAAAAATTTGGTTGAGGTGTCTAAAAAAAGGTCTTGGTCTATAGATGTGCTATGAAAAGAGAAAAATAAAAAAAAAGTCGAACGGTAACGGGTTAAAAACACGTTTACGAGCTTAACTAAGCTCCAAATTACTTCACGGTGAAGAAATTGTACATATGGGGACTAGAGTCGAATACTAAAAAATCACTTTCTGCGAATTTGGAATTTTCGATTTTAAAGGGGGAAAAGGGGGGAAAGTAGATTTGGAGGGGGGGAGGGGGGAAATTAGTTTGAGAGGGAAATCCTTTCTAGACCCACACATGTAGCACCTCATTTTAAAGGTCTTGAAAATTCATGTTGATTGGAGATGTTTGTATACAATGTAGGGCGCCCCCTGGTGGTGAAAAATGGAACTAGGTGATTTTGCAGTAGGCCCTATCATGTTACACCTTATTTTAAAGGTCTTGGTATTTCCTGACCGTTGGTGATGTTCGTACAGAACACACTGTGCCCCCTGGTGATGGAAAGTGCAACTAAATGATTTTGCAGTTGACACCACCGCGTGACACCTTATTTGAAAGGTCTTGGAAATTCAAGACGATTTGTGATAAAGGTCTTAAAATTTCATGTTGATTGGGAATGTTTGTATACAATATAGTGCGCCCCCTGGTGGTTAAAAATGGAACGAGGTGATTTTACAATAGACCCTATCATGTTACACCTTATTTTAAAGGTCTTGGTATTTCCTGACCGTTGGTGTTGTTCGTATAGAACACGCTGTGTCTCCTGGCGGTGGAAAGTGTAACTAAAGGATTTTGCAGTTGACACCACCATGTGACACCTTATTTGAAAGGTCTTGGAAATTCAAGGCAATTGGTGATGTTTGTATACAACATACTGCGCTCCCTGGTGGAGGAAAGTGGATTTTGCAGCGCGTGCGTAGCATGCCCGCTATACGGTGCCGAAGCCACAGGCAGCGGTAACACGAGTCAGAGGTTCGTTCGGTTCAAGATTAATTTTTGAGAATTTTTTCATGTTATTAGCGGGCTGCATATACGCTGCCGCAGGCACCGGGTCACGAGCCCGATTCCGTTCTGTTTGAGGTAATTTTTTTGTTACAGATTATTATTTTTTTTTTTTTTATGATGCTTTCATTTAAAAATAGAAATTCAAACAAAATCGAGTTAAAGATATAAAACCATACAAATTTAAGGTGCATTTAAAGCATGGGCCCGGGCAATGCTGGGCGGGTTCGTTCCGTTTCAGGTTAATTTTTTGAAATTTTTTCATGGTATTAGCGGCTCGCGTATGCGCTATTGCAGGCACCGGGTCACAAGGCAGAGTTTCGTTCGGTTCGAGGTAATTTTTTTTTTTTTTTTTTTGTTACAGCTAATTATTATTATTTTTTTTTTTCGCAATGCTTTTATTTAAAAATAGAAATTCAAACAAAATCGAGTTAAAGATATAAAATCATACAAATTTAAGGTTCATTTAAGGTTATTATCATAGGCCCGGACAACGCCGAACAGGTTAGTTAACATATAGTCTTAGTATTAAACGAAATAGAAAATAAAAGATAGCAAATATTTATTTGGAGTCAGTTTGACATCACATTGACAGTACTTTCTAGAAAGTGATATCATATATCCAATTTCTATTTAAAAGCATTTTTCCGAATTTCTTTTTTTGAAGTGAAATGTCGTAAATTATATTAGATGTTTTAACTTGAAATACATTTAAATAATGATGCAACGATTTTTGAAACATTACGGTCAATAAAGTGACCGTCGAATTCGACGGGTTCCAGCTAGTCTAATTTTAAGTTCCTGCTACTTTCTGTCGCGGTATTTCCGCTCGTCACAGTCGAGTCTGGACCCCCAATGCCTTCAGCAGTCCCTTACCTGCTTTTTACTCCCCCTCCCTCGCGGTTACAGTTGAAAATTTTACAAAATCTCATCAAAGTGCATATTTCGCACACTTAATTAACACCCACACACCAAAATTCGCCATTCTTAGGTAATTTGGACGGATTTAAGCTTCAAAATGTGGTTTTTGCCCCGCCCGCCCCAAGAGGAAGGGGTGGGGGTAAATTTCCAAAATTACTTTATATTGCATGTTGCATACACATACCTAACCAACACATTAAAAAATTGAGATCCTGAAATTATTTAAAGCTGAGCTATGCTTTAAAACTTTTTTTTTTTTTTAATCTCTCCCCCCGTTCTTAGAGGAGGGAAGGAGGAGGGAATTTCGCAAAATCTCTTCATACTATGAGTTAGATACATATAATCGTCCCTTACATAAAAAATTTCCAACCTTAGGTAATTTAGTACAGCGTTACGCATGAATACATGTTTTTGCCCCTCATTCTCCAAAGGGCGGTAGGGTGGAATTTCATAAAATCCCTTTGTAGTGTGTGTTCAGTTCGATTTCCTCGTGTGTTGAGTACCCTTCTTCTAAAACCTTTTCCCTTCCCTCCCCCCCTTAAAAATCCAAAATTCCAAAATCGCAGAAAATAATTTTTGTGTACTCAAGTCTGATCTTTCCATCTGCAATTTCTTCACCGTTAAGTAATTTGGAGCCGAGTTAAGCCTTCTGCCTCCCAAGGGGGACAGGGAGGGGGGTATTTTGCAAAGTTCCGTCTTAGTTGGGGGTCAGGCTCCGAAAACCAACCTGGTCACTAAAATTTGTGACCCTCTTTCCCACAGAATCGTCATGGCAGTGTTGAGTCAGTGAATCAGTGAGTTTACTCTTTTATATGTACAGATTTGTTTATATTTTTTATGGACTACTTGGCTTAAGGTTGCTGTCACAAAAATAGTGTCCTTGGCGTAAAATGTCCTATCTACTTCAGTATTAAAATTGAAAATATACCCAAGATTATCAACTAATAAAGCTCTTTATTACAGATCTGAATTAGCTTTCATTTTCTTATTATTTAATTTTGATAATGACGTTATGTTGTCATGTGCCTAAGCAAATTTAATATTTATTATTTTTTTTTTTATTATTCGCGTGAAATATTCTTTGGCAACAATTAAAAATTAAAATAAATTAATTTAAAGTTTTATTATAGAAGAAATATCTATATTATATAGAAGATTAATTAAAAATTTACATTTTTCCCGGTATAAATAGTAGCCTATGTCTTATTCCAGACTATTATCTATCTCTGTACAAAATTTCATCCAGATCCGTTTATCCGTTGTGGAGTGATTGAGTAACAAACATCCATCCAAACTTTCGCATTTATAATATTAGTATAGATTAGTTATCATGTGCATGTGTTAGATTGAGTTATTTTGCTGTCAAATTGACAAAATTTTAATTTTGAATTTCAAAACTCTGTCGTTCTTGGCGCTTACTGTATTTGGTGATCAAAAACGTAATACGAAAATATGCATGCCAGATGTATATTTTCGTAATATGCATTGTACGAAATATTGTTTCATATTATTCATTACTCTCTTAATATAAGTTGTTAAAATAACCATGATTTTTGAAAGGAATTAAATTATGTTCGCCAAATAATTTGGCGATATTTTTTTTTTTTTTTTCTGCTAAGGATGACCGATATCAAATCTATTCCGCTGCAACATATTAGTATCTTATATCAGATATTTTATTTAGACATTTGAAAACAAATTTGACTTCAAATTATGATAGAATATTTATCATTTTCCTTTTAATTAGTATATTAGTTGGATATTTATTGTGTAAATATCATCTTTTGAAATGAAATGCTTGAGTTTTCAATCGAATATGGAAATTTGCCATTTTTTTTTTCCTAGAGTTTTGAAATTAAAAATTCAAATTTTGTCAATTTTACAACAAAAATAACTTAATCTAACGAATGGACATGATAATTAATACATACCTATACCTAAATATGGGGATTAAAATCGGAAAATAATTTCCCGCGATTTTTAATAATTTTTTACAAAAAATCCAATGGACGTTTAACATAAGAAATATTTTTCTTGCATCCACGAACGGCCAGTGACGTCATCACTTCGCTTGCGTATTAGCACTTTATCAATGTGTAAAAGAAATTTTTAATTAAAAATGACGTCAATTTTTGTGAGATGCATAATTTTTTTTTAATAATTTTTTATTGTTCACATTTAGATAAATGTATTTATTTTCCTGTTAAAAAAAATAAATAAATTCGTTTTTTTTTTTTTTTTTTTTTTTTTGGCAACAATTAAATTATGGAAAAATATAAATGGCTAATTTTTTGCTATTATTAGCTTACAAAATTGCTATTTTATGCATAAAAATCGCAAAAACAAATTTTTTTTCGAATAAAAGGTAGCCAACTTTTTAAGTTAGGGTATAAGCTATCTCCATTACAAATTTCATCGAAATCCGTCGAGCAGTTTTGGCGTGAAACTCAGTCAAATAAATTCACGGACATTCACATTTATACATATATAAGATTACTAACATAAAACTGTTCAGTTCCTTTTTATTTATTATTATTGTTATTTCTATCGGGGATTAATGAAGGAATAGCTGATTTTACAAATTAGGAACACATATTTTATTTATGGGGCTGCGTACGGTAATGCTCACAAGCACATAATTTTTTAATTTTTTTTTTTTTTTTTTTTACAAAATAGGTTAAACACAAAATAATCGTTTGCAAACAAATTAATTGCACAAGTCTACAAAGTCGTACTTTTCTTTCTTTCTTTCTTTTTTTTTTTTTTTTTTTTGCTCTGCTTTGCTTTGGGTGTCTCTAATGTGTTTTCATACACTGTATTCAGAAATGCTTGCCTTTTCTTTTCATCACATAACGTAAGGGATTTTCATAAAGTAAGGATGAAGGTCGAAGAATTCGAACAGAGGCTAAAACAAATTCGAAACTATTTGTGTATAAAATACATTAAAACACGCTATTATTTACACATTATCTTTTAAATGTGTTTCGTTGCATCAAAGTACCGTATAGATTTGTTTCTCTTGTGCACGGCTTGAAGGGTTGGGGGTTCGCTGAGCAACATCCAACAATAATCTGCTAACTCTATCGTCCTTTATACCTCCTCCACTTTTTTTTTATGTCTTTATGAAATAACTCTCCTTGTTCTTCCCTCACATCCCCTAGATTTTCCGGTAAATAACTTAGATGGAAGTTGGAAAAATAGAGCTTTAACCTCAAAAAATCCCTTTTTTTTTTTTTTTTTTTTTTTGCCAAAACTGTACGTGTTGGAAATTTTTTAACATTTTTTTCTAAATCAGCATCCAAAAATACACCAGGAAACATATCATCTTGAAGAAAAAGAATTCATTGCATACCTGTGTTATTTTCAGTTCATTTAAAACAGAATAATAATGCGAATCCAGGTTTCTTTCCCTTTTTTTGCCAAAACTGTACGTGTTGGAAATTTTTGAACATTTTTTCTTAATCAGCATCCAAAACTACACCAGGAAAAACATCACCTTGAAGGGAAAAAAAAAAAAAAATCAGCGCATACCTGTGTTATTTTCGGTTAAGTTACAGCAGAATAATAATGCGAACTGAGGTTCATTCACCAGTTTTCAAGCAATCACCATTGCATTCACTCTGAAGCACCATCTAGCGGCACTGCTTGCGTTGCGACCACGCTTTGTATGACAAAAATTGCTGGATTAGGTGTGTGTTTTATTACCCCTTACATTTTTACTTCCATTACCCTACTACCGTAGGTAATGGAAGTATTGTATTTGGTCCAAAAATTCGATAGCGAGATTTCACCTAATTTACACGTTTTAAGGTCCCCTAAGTACAAAAAAGTGGTTTTTGGCAATTGGTCAGTGTGTGTGTATGTATGTGTAGAATATTCTGGCTATCATATCTCCGAAACTAATAAAGATAGAACTATAAAACTTCAGAATTAAGACAGGTCTGGTGTACAGAGGAATTTTCCAGATTTTGGTGAAAATTGAAAAACCGGAAGTGGGACATTGGTGACCGGAAGTGGGACCGTAAGCCCGTATCTCAAAAACGGCTTAAACGATTTTCTTCAAATTTGCTGTATAAACACTCTATTAGATGTACTTTCGAATGATATAGTTGGTTAGTTCAGGAAAATTGATAGGCGTCCTGTATAAATAGCTCAATTTCAGGTCTTACAAGCGCGTTCCTTTAAAAACGGCTGTACGGATTCTTTTCAAACTCGGCGTATTAACTCACTTTTATATATACTTTTGTATTTAATTATTGTTTTCTGGTCAATAATTGAATTTTTGTAAAAGTTGGTATCTCAAAAACGGCTCTAACGATTTTCTTGAAAATTGTTATATAAATCCATTTCTTTCTCGTGTATTACGTGGTTATGAAAGGAAAATTAACAGTCTTCCTGCTTAGGTAGATCATCTTCAAATCTCAGAAATTTGTGCTTCAAAAAATAACTGTATCATTTTTTTTTCTTTTATTTTTTACCTCCCTAGATGTAAGCTTCATTTTATATGTCTTTATAAGATTCTCTTACCGGAAAAAATTTATGTTTCTACTTCTTTAGGTCACTTTTATGTTTTCTGATCACATTATCTCTCAAAAATGCGTATAATACGTGTGATAGTGGGTAATGGAAGTCGTGTGGTTGTTTCACACCATATTTTTACTTTCTTCTATATTCAATAGAAGAAAGTATTGGATTCGTACAAATTTTCGACCTCGGTTTTTTGATGGATTTACACGTTTTGAGAGCTGTAGAACACGATTTGACCATTTTTAGAAAATGTCTGTCTGTCTGTCTGTGTGTGACAAAATTTTGTGGCAACTGTATCTCAGGAACTACTGCACAGAATTTCATACAAGTTGGTATGTAGTTGCACCTTGACATAAATTAATGCCTATCAACTTTTGGTAAAAATTGTCTTGCAGGTTACGCTGCCATCCCGCTTTTTCTAAATTTTTACCATGGTGATATGGGACAAAATTTTGTATAAATGTGCATAAAGAGAATTATTTTTTAGTAATCCTTATGAAATTTAAAAGAAATATTTATAATAGAGATAGTCAATTGGGAAAAAATTTTTGTATGTGTAGGAGCCTCGCCTACCCCCCTGGGGGGGAAGTCTCCCCTCGAGGGGAGTAAATTTTCAAGATGGGTATCTTTCGAAAGGTCTCGCCAATACCTTTAAAACGAATGGTTGAACTATAAATCTGTGATAATTTAAAACAAAGTTATCGATTTTTTTTTTTTACTTTTAACGAAAAAAAAAATTAGAAAAAAAAAAAATCTTTTTTTTTTTTTTTTTTTTTTTTTTTTAACGAAATTTAACCAAACTTGGTATTTAGTTGGCCCCTGACATAAACTGGTGCTGATTAGATTTGGGGATCAATCGCTCAACAGGTGGTGCTGTGATCGTATTTTTTCTAAATTTTTAACATGGCAGTATAGGACAAAATTTCGTATAAATGTACATAATGAGAGTTATTCTTAACCTGTGATTGTAAAATTAATATGAATTATTGATAATAGTAGTAGTTAATTAGTAAAAAAAATTGTGCATGTGGGGGCATCGCTTCCTCTCCTGGGGGGAAGTACCCCCCGGGGAGGGGATAAATTTTCCAGATGGGTATCTTTCGAAAGGTCTCCTCAATACCTTTAAAACTAATGGTTGAACTATAAATATGTGATAATTTAAAACAAAGTTGTCGACTTTTTTTCACTTTTAACAAAAAAAAAAAAAAAAAAAAAAACTTGGAAAAAATCGATTTTTTTTTTCTTTTTTGTTATTGAGTGAATTTGTATAGGAAAATATAGAAGAAGGTCTTGTGGTGGCTACAACATACTAGTTTACCAAGAGTTCTGACACATCCTGTGTAACATAACAGACTTCTTTCTTATAACATTGATATAAAATTGTATTAATTTTCGTAATATTCTTAAAATGTTAATACAATACCGTATTAGTTTTCATTTAAATAACTAAAATATACGCTTAATTTTAAATTAGTGATTATTTTTTACGGATCGAAAGAAAGAACTTTTTGACATGAAAAGTAAATAACATTTTTGTCCAAGTAAACGAGAGACATGATTATCCCTAAAGTCTAAGGGCAATTTTCCTATCTATCGATGAAAAGAAAAGGAAATTTATCGATTACCGAAAAAGAAAAATATAACCATCTACTTATATTCCGTGTTTACTTATTCCTGTGTTTGCATAGCTTTTATAGGAAATATCCCTCGTAATGGAAAAAAGGTTTTTTTTTTTTTTTTCCTCCGCTTTTTCTCATGTATGATAAGGAAATGTGGATTTAAGTGCTTTAAGGTTTTCCAGGCTAAGTCGAGTCTAGTGACAAAGAAACAGTTAAGATATTTTTATTTTTTTTATGAGGTTTTAGTAAATTTGCGAGTGCTTCTCTGAATATAATGTGTTACATTTTCCAAGAAAACTATTTACAGTTTTACTCGTGTTTGTGAATTTATTTAAAACTGAAAATGAATGTTAAGATAAGAATATGCATCAGTAGTTTTGAAGTTGATAAAAAGTTTCAAGGGAGAAATGAAAGTCTTTAAAGCCAATTTCGAATATTCAAACATTCCGAAAGCAAATTTTTATTTATGACTGGAATACAATATTCAGACGTTTTGGAACATAGTTAATCGTTTACATATTTTGAAATTTATCACGCATTTGAAAAATTCTCATTATTTTCTTCAGTTATAGAAGTTTCGTAAAAGCTATTTAATACAGACTAAGCTCAAATTAGATTTCCTCAAGTTCATAAAATTTCAATCTTCGCGCATCATAACGTTAAGTAATGCATTTTATAAGTTTTAATAATCGCTTCTACAATCATCTATTTTGTGAGGCTACATTGTTTTCAGTAACTTTCTGAACTGATATTCTAACAGCTAGAAGTATGAAAATATGGAATAAGAAAGACATAAAAATACATCAGATTATCTAAACTTAAGGGCCCTCTTCACTCACCGCCGTCGGCAGCCGAATTTAATGTTATTCTGTGGGAAATTTTTCTTTACAAATAACTTATTAACTAATATATATTTTTTTATTCTGTTTTCACATTCTGAAAATTCCCAACTGTTAAATTGACGGACCTTTTTTAAAAAAATATTTTTTTTAATTTTTTATACTTTATTTTGAAGCTACAAAATACGAATTTTCAATATGTGAATTTTTTTCATTTTGCAATTTCAAAATAAAATATTAAAAATTAAAAAAATGCACGTCAATTTAACAGTTGGGAGTTTTCTGAATGTGAAAACATAATTTAAAAATATGTATTAGTTAATAAGTTATTTGTAAAGAAAATTTCCCCATATAATAATATTGGCTCGGGCTTCCGGCGACGGTAAGTGAAGAGGGCCGTTAAGTATGGGAGGAGATTTCTAACCGCTAAATGAAATGTTTGCTTATGCTATGTGAAACGAATAGATTTGTGAAGCGTATGCTCTCCTAAATCACTGGCGATGATTAAACCTGACTACTCACAACGTATACTTCTCGATGTTGAGACAGCTCCAAGTTGAACTTCCTTCAACAACTCGCTGATAGACTCCTTATATCATCTTTTGAAAACTTCTCCAAAATAAACTTCCTTTACTTTTAATGTCTCCCTAATTAAATAGAATCTGGAGAATCATTTTGAATAACCATCGTAACAAAACTTCACCGAAAATCATAACTTTGCTAGGGCCGCGGTAGCCCAGTCGGTAGAGCGCCGGCCTCGTAATTCAAAGATTGCGGGTTCAGTACTCGAGCCGACCAAAGACCGTCGTGTACACTAATGGTGGCTGGTGCACGTAAAATCTGTCGTGGCCGCAATATCCTCCATGTTTCCACCAAAAATTATACCTCTGGGGGTCAGAGCCATCCCTTCCGTGGAGGATCAAAATTGTGATGGCATGTCTCCGGACCACCTCTAGGGATGTGTCCAAAACCGTCGCCAATTGTCCATCTGCGCAGCACTAGTGTGACGTAAAACCCAACCATCCATCCATCCATCCATAACTTTGCTAAAACTCGTAACTGCACATGAATATCGTAACTCCATCCGCAATTTTCTTCACGACTTTTTAATTTTGGATATCCCTGTATATTTTCTATAAACTATACACACCACATTGTGTTCTTAAATATTGTCCGATATGAAAAACACGTAACACAGCCTGAAAGGCACTTTCAGCAATTTCCAAGTACAGTTCCAATATATCCAAATTCTTTTGAATACAGTCAGTAACAAAAGTCTTCGAACACTAGCAAAAATTCCTATATAAAAAAGTGCACTTAATACAGTTTTGTTAAATAAATCCTTTTTAAATCATGTTCTTAGTCAGTGTAAGAACGGGATTCGATAAGGATTTATTTAACAAAACCTGTATTAAGTGCACTTTTTTATATAGGAATTTTTGCTAGTGTTCGGAGACTTTTGTTACCGACTGTACGTATTTCCAAATTATTTTGGCATTTAAACAAATGATGAATGATTTCCATACTGCAATCTACACAAAACATGTTGTTATGCATGTAAAAATATTGTTCATTTCATTTTGTTTAGTGCATCCAACAGATATTACACTATGCTTACCAAAAATTTTGCCCATAGACGTAATTTATTTGAATTCTCATGAATGTCCCTGTACACGAACAGTCGGTAACAAAAGTGTCCGAACACTAGCAAAAATTCCTATGTAAAAAAAGTACACTTCATATGGTTTTGTTAAATACATCTTTATCGAATCATGTTCTTACACTGACTAAGAACAGGATTCGACAAGGATTTATTTAACAAAACCGTATGAAAGTGTACTTTTTTTACATAGGAATTTTTGCTAGTGTTCGGACACTTTTGTTACCGACTGAACCATTTGCTTGGTTTCAACAAAAACTTTAGTAAACCACAATTTTTACAAAAAAAAAAAAAAAAATCCCCTTTAAAACACGTATAAAACGATACATTTAATTAAAATCATTAAAATTACATCGTGTCAAGGCCTTTCGTCCTAAACATCAGAGCATCATTAGGACAGAGCCATTTTAACTAGAAGTACAGTAACATTTGATTTATATATACAAAGGAACCATATTACGATTACAGTTATTATACATGAAACAGATGAACACAGATCAATCACAAATGAAACAGTCTGAAAGCGTAGAGTCGAGCTTCATTTGGTTACTATGGAGACACTTTTTGTGCAACAGTTGAGGCCTTCTTAAATATAGTGTCTCCATAGTAACCAAGTGAAGCTCGACTCTACGCTCTCAGACTGTTTCATTTGTGATTGATCTGTGTTGAACTGTTTCATCTGTTTCATGTATAATAACTGTAACCGTAATATGGTTCTATTGTATATATAAATCAAATATTACTGTACTTCTAGTTAAAATGGCTCTGTTCTGATGATGCCCTGATGTTCAGGACGAAAGGCCTTGACACGATGTAATTTTAATGATTTTAATTAAATGTATCGTTTTATACGTGTTATATACGTGATGATTTTTTTTTATATATATATATATATAAATTGTGGTTTTCTACAAAGATGCGTGTGGTTATGATGTCTCTATATGAGATGTAATATTATATAAAAACTTTAGTGTAACATCCCTGTATGACACAGATTTAGACTACTGAGTTTGGACTTCCTTCTAGTATTTATTCTTGAGATAGGCGGACACAGATTCACAGACACACAGACCTACCGCTAAAAACATGTTTTTCGGTCCCAGGGGACCTCAAAGCTTGTGAATATAACAAAAATTCAATTTTGAAAATTTTACTCTAAAACAATATTTCATCTACCATATATGAGTAAAAGAAAATAAATATGTTTCAAATTGTTTAATAAATAAATAAATTAATTAAATTAAATTGATGAATGTTTTCTTTGAATGTTTTTAAAACTAACCATCTGGAAACTGTTAATGTTTATGAATTGTTTTTTGTAATGTCGTGCATTTTTTACTTTCATCTGTATTTAATAAAAGAAAGTATCGGTTTCGTAAAAAATTTTCGACCTCGGGTTTTCGATGAATTTTCACGTTTTGAGAGTTCTAGAACACGATCTGACCATTTTTAGAAATTTGTCTATGTGTCTGTCTGTGTGTGCGTAACATAAAATTTTGTGGCAACTGTATCTTAGGAACTATTGCACAGAATTTCATACAAATTGATGTGAGTTGCACCTTGACATAAATTAATGCCTATCAACTTTTGGTGAAAATCATGCAACAGGTGACGTTGACATCCCGTTTTTTCTAAATTTTAACATGGCGGAGGACAAAATTTCGTATAAATGCCCGTAAAGAGAAAATTTTTTTAGGAATCATTATGAAATTAAATATATAATAGAGATAGTCAACTGGAATTTATATATATATATGTGTGTATAGGCATTGCTTCTTTCCCTGTGAGGGGGGGGGGGAGTTTTTACTATGGGAATCTTTCAAAAATGCTCATCAATACCTTTAAAATGAATGATTGAACCATCGATCTGTAATAGTTTAAAATAAAGTTATCGATATTTTCATTTTTAACAAAAAATAAATAAATAAATAAATAAATAATCAATTAAAAAAAAATGAGATGTCATATTGAGAATAAAATCGACTTTCTTTGGATATTTAGTGTTGTACTTCTCTAGAATGAAAATCGTCTGTATTCACTATGGAAGATAATTTTTATCTATAATAATAAAAGAAGATGTTTGTCTGTCTGTCTGTCTGTGCATCTATACGTTCAGCCCCTACTGAACGCAGAAGTATAAAATTTGACATACGGGTGCTCAGAAGCCTTTCCGAGTTGATAGTGAAAACAGAATTTAAAAATTTTAATTAGTTCCGGAGATATTAATTAAAACGTCGACCAATGCCTAATTAAAAAGCGAGCGGATCGTAATTTTCGCCCTTCAGCGTGTTTCTCAAAAGAGAAAGCAGAGAGAGAAAAATTTTGCGGGTTTTTCTAAAGCGATCGCTTCCGATATGTTGGAAATTTCGAAAATAAACCTGTACCATGAGAAAAAGCATTTATTACCGATTCTTACGGTACAATTTTTTTTAAAAAAATACGGATTTTTTACATTTTTTAAAAAAGTTTAAAAAGGGTCGAAAATTTCTCTTTTTCTCGATTGTCTTTTTTGAAACGCCCTGTACGACCATATAACTGTTCCATTTCTTAACAACTGGTATATTTGGAAAGGACATTTAATCCTCTTTCGAACCATATAAACATTTTTACAAAATACGGATTAGCGATCCATATTTTTGGATTTTACGAAACATCGATTTTTTCACAAAACATTTTATAACTCAAAAGCGTTTAGCGATAAATCATTTCTTTTTTTTTTTTTTTTTTTTTTTTTTTGTATATAGATCTCGCTTCAACAATTGAATACCCAGAAGATTGAGAGAAAATTTCAAAAACTGAATGAGTTATAATTTTTTTAATTTTCAGTATCTCGGCAGTTTTCGATGAAATTCTGAATCGACGTTTCTGAAACTCTTGGAACTGACCTTGACAGAGAAGAGAGAATAAGATTCTTCAGTGCCAGGTGCTAGAGGTCGGGAAAAAGTTTTTCGCCCACGTGACAAAGTATACTGAAAATAAAAAAAGCAGTTTTTGAATTTTTTCAATTTAAAATCGATCAAAAGCAGAACTTCGAAATTGCCCGTCATTATGGCTCACCTGTATGCAGTTAAAAAATCTAAAGTATAGCTTTAAAAATAAAATAAATAGACATATTATATTTATTCAAATTCTTTTTTATTTCATCTGTTAATGACACCATTCACCAATTTCATCTGTTAATGAGTTACTTTTAACAGAATAAAATTGATTTCCCCCCCCACCTTTTTTTTTTTTTTTTTTTTTTTATGAATTCGGTTGCAAAAAAGCAGTTTTGGAATTCTTAAACTTTAGATGGATTTCAATAGAAATCGTTAATCGCCCTTGATAGATTAGCCATTTTGAGTCTAAAATATATCATAGATATTCATTATTGTAATACATAAATACATCATTCAAAAGATATTTTAAAGTATTTTTATTGCAGGCTATTAAAATGATATAAGCCGTTCAAATTCTGCACGAAACTTTCGGAGAAAACTACGGAAAAACCAGAAAATATTTATTCTTTTATATTTTACAGAGTTTCAAATTTAGATTTTCGGTCACATTTCGTACTAATAATTTTTAAACGAAAAATAGCCCGGAATTAAGCAAGTTTTGGAGAAAACCACAGATAAGTCAGACACAAATCTTTTTAAAAAATGCTATCCGGCGCCACTGAGCGGGACTTAGCTAAAGTCAGAAATTTGAAAGATCATAATATGGTGAGCGAACAGGCTGTTTCAGATATTGAAAAGGGAAGAGGGCGCCGAAGGCGCTACCGCACGGGAATTTACTGCGCTTTCAATAAGCTATTTTCACGATGTATCGATAAGCTGTTATTAGACCTGAAACGGGAAAAAGTAGCGACCCTTCACTGAGAGATACGACAAGGTGTTCATACTTTTTGATTGGTGGAAAGATCCCTTTGACCGCCCGAGCCGATTTCGCGCATCGCTACCATAGACATAAGGCAGGGAGAAATTGTGACTTTCAAAAATGCTTATAATTCATATTAATTAAATGTAATTAAAATTTTTTGAAGCAAATTTTCATGTTCCTGAAGGTTTTTCCTATGAATAGAAATAAAAATTTTCATTGATTTTCGTCAATTATTTTCAAAATAAGTACTTTTCTTAAAACAGTTTCGTATTTGGCGATAACTTCAATAATTACACAGCCAACATCTTTCGGAAAAAATCGCACTTTTAACGTGCGGCGTTTGGTTTTTTTCCCCTTCTTTTTAGAACAATTTTGAAAATAAATTATGTAAGTTAACATTAACTAATATATACTTATTTTATTTATTTATCTATTTATTTTTGTTTTACCTGATCTTATTAAAAATTATTTTGATTAATATAACAAACATTTATATATAAATACAATTGATAGAGTAATGCATATTTTTGGAAATTTTAGTGTTAAAAATACATAACTAACAAATAAAAATGCCTTTTAATTATGTATTTATTTATTTTTTTATTTTTTTAATTTCTTCAGGAGTATATAAATAAAGGCTAGTACATTAATTTAATGCATAAAGCTTAAACTCAATACTCCAGGCATTAATAGAAGTAAATACCTCTATGGTGGCCAAGCGGAATTGTGGTCAAAGTTGGTAGATGGGAAGTGCCGGGTTCGATAAAAAAACGCGTTATCTATCTAGCCGTTCGGAGTTTTCCGTAGTTCTCTCTAAAACTCACGTAAATACGAATTAGATTCAATTAGAACCCCCCCCCCTGACGGAGGGCATTTCTCCTGTAGGCCTAGGCCCCTAGAGTAGTCAATCAGTCTTAAGCCATACAACCAATCAACCATTCTATATGAGATTAACATATGTTAGAATTTTATGTTGTAAAATTATAAGTGCTTATTTCTTTATTTTCTTTATTTCTTTATTAATTAATTAATTTATTTATTAAGTGTCATATTTCTTTTTATCATATACGTTATTTTTTATCTTTTTTTTTTTTATCATACTTTATTCAAAGGTACATAATACGAATATATATATAGATATATAGATATATATATTACATTTGAAGAAAAATAAACTTTTGACATGAACAATAAGGATGTATAAAACTTTTAAAGTTAATAAATAGTTTTACAAATATTAATATTATCAATGATTATGCATTTAGCTATAAAATATTGGTATGTTTTTAAGTATTAAACTAATTCAACTTTCCTAAACTGAATTATTTTAAGAAAAATATGTTGGTGTTAATGTGCCAGTTGCCTACAAAAGAAAGGACGAGGTATGGGTTGAATAACTTAAGTAAGGGGTGGTCTTTTTAAGGTGTTCTAGCCCATATTTACGCTTGTTTCGGAGAAAACTGCAGATAATTTCGAAAAGTTAGCCCGATGACCGCTACCTGGTATCGAACCTGATATCTCTCGTCTACCAGCTTTGAGAGCAAAGTTAATGTTACAGTCTCAAAAACATTTGACCCCCCGAAAAACCTTTTATAAACCAACTAAAACAATTTTTAAACATTTAATGTGCTGAGAATGTATATATTTGTAAGTTATTGCAATAAATAAAATTAATCATAAAGCTAAACGGTCATCTCTCAAATGAATATATCAAATCAAGTTAACTCTTAAATCATCAAATTTTTACTAATTAATCTTAATATCGATGAACTTTCTTAACACTAACTACAAGGACAAATTTGATAAAATAAATTATTTATTAAAAAAATAAATAAAAATGATTTTATTATTATTATTTTTTTTATTATCAGTTTGTATAAATATATATTTTTAAACTACACTTGCATAGTATATCATTAAAAACTTAAGAGTATTAAAATTCAGAATATTTTATATGCAGTATGATAGATAAGATGGTGTAAATTATTTCTATGAATATAGAAATGTAATCTAAATTTAAATAATAATTATAATAATAATAAAACGAATGTAACATAGTGCATAATGTATCTTAGGTTGATTGCAAAGAATTTTTTTTTTTTTTTTTGCTTTACTTTAGAGAATATCTTAAAAAACTTACACCGATAAATCACCAAAATGCGCGATCAGCGCCAAGCATTGTAAAAGGTTACTGTAGCAAGAGGGATTCTGGACAAGCGTTTGTCCACTGAGCATGCGTACTAAGTACCTGTCGTATCTCTGAGATTATCCAGGGTTTCTAGGAAAAAGTAGAAACCCTGGATAATCTCAGAGATACGACAGGTACTTAATACACATGCTCAGTGGACAAACGCTTGTCCAGATTCCCTCTTGCTACAGTAACCTTTTACAATGCTTGGCGCTGATCGCGCATTTTGGTGATTTATCGGTGTAAGTTTTTAAAGATATTCTCTAAAGTAAAGCAAAAAATTTTTCTTTGCAATCAAACTAAGATACATTATGCTTTACGTTACATTCGTTTTATTATTATTATAATTATTATTTAAATTTAGATTACATTTCTATATTCTTAGAAATAATTTACACCATCTTATCATACTGCATATCAAAAATTCTGAATTTTAATACTCTTTAGTTTTTAATAATATACTATGCAACTGTAGTCTAAAAATATATATTTATACAAACTGATAATAAAAAAAATAATAATAATAAAATTATTTTTATTTATTTAAAAAATAATTTATTTTATCAAATTTGTCCTTGTAGTTACTGGTAAGAAAGTTCATCGATATTAAGATTAATTTGTAAAAATTTGATGATTTAACAGTTAACTTGATTTGATATATTCATTTGAGAGATGACCGTTTAGCTTTATGATTAATTTTATTTATTGCAATAACTTACAAATATATACATTCTCAGCACATTAAATGTTTAAAAATTGTTTTAGTTGGTTTATAAAAGGTTTTTCAGGGGGTCAAATGTTTTTGAGACTGTAAAATTAACTTTGCTCTCAAAGCTGGTAGACGGGAGATATCAGGTTCGATACCAGATAGCGCTCATCGGGCTAACTTTTCGAAATTATCTGCAGTTTTCTCCGAAACAAGCGTAAATATGGGCTAGAACACCTTAAAAAGACCACCCCTTACTTAAGTTATTCAACCCATACCTCGGCCTTTCTTTTGTAGGCAACTGGAACATTAACACCAACGTGTTTTTCTTAAAATAATTCAGTTTAGGAAAATTGAATTAGTTTAATGCTTAAAAACATGCCAATATTTTATAGTTAAATGCATAATCATTGATAATATTAATATTTGTAAAAATAGTTATTAACTTTAAAAGTTTTATACATCCTTATTGTTCATGTCAAAAGTTTATTTTTCTTCAAATGTAATACAAATATATATATATATATATGGTAACTCATTGGTAACTCATTGGTTCCTCATCTATATCGCAACTTTTTGTGTCATTCTTTCCTCTATGTTAAATTCAGTTCTATATTTTAGTGTGCTGTTATTGTTTTAGTTCTATTAATTGCTAAATTTTAAGATTAAATTTTATTATGTTATCTATTATATATATATATATATATATATATATATATATTTTCGTATTTTGTACCTTTGAATAAAGTGTGATAAAAAAAAAAAGAGAGAGAGAGAGAGAGAAATAACGTATGTGATAAAAAGAAATATGACACTAAAAAATAAATTAATTAATTAATTAATTAATTAATAAACAAATAAAGAAAATAAAGAAATTAGCACTTATAATTTTACAACATAAAATTCTAACATATGTTGATCTCATAAAGAATGGTTGATTGGTTGTATGGCTTAAGACTGATTGACTACTCTAGGGGCCTAGGCCTACAGGAGAAATGCCCTCCGTGGGGGGGGGGGTTCTAAGGGAATCTAGTTCGTATTTACGCGAGTTTTAGAGAGAACTACGGAAAACTCCGAACGGCTAGATCGATGAACGCGTTTTTTGATCGAACCCGGCACTTCCCATCTACCAACTTTGACCGCAGTTCCGCTTGGCCACCATAGAGGTATTTACTTCTATTAATGCCTTGATTTCTCCATAAAAAATAAATAAATAAAATAAAATAGATAAACAAATAAAAAAATTTTATGTTTTTAAATTAATAAATAAGAGAACAATAAGCATTTTAATACTTTTAACCTTATTCTTTTAACCCTCATATTCCGTATTTTTGAATAAATATAAGAAAAATATAAGGCACCTATTGAGTTTAAGCTTTATGCATTAAATGAATGTACTAGCCTTTATTTATATACTCCTGAAGAAATTTAAAAAAAAAAAAAAAAAAAAAAAAAAAAAAACTAAATAATTAAAAGGCCTTTTTATTTATTAGTTATGTATTTTTAACACTAAAATTTCCAAAAGTATGCTTTACTCTATTAATTGTATTTATATCTAAATGTTTGTTATATTAATCAAAATATTTTTTAATAAGATCAGGTAAAACAAAAATAAATAGATAAATAAATAAAATAATAATAAGTGTATATTAGTTAATGTTAACTTACATAATTTATTTTCAAAATTGTTCTAAAAAGAAGGGGGAAAAACCGAACGCCGCACGTTAAAAGTGCGATTTTTTCCGAAAGAGGTTGGCATGTAATTATTGAAGTTATCGCCAAATACGAAACTGTTTTAAGAAAAGTACTTATTTAGAAAAGAATTGACGAAAATCAATGAAAATTTTTATTTCTATTAATAGGAAAAACATTTAGGAACATGAAAATTTGCTTCAAAAATTTTTAATTACATTTAATTAATATGAATTATAAGCATTTTTGAAAGTCACAATTTCTCCCTGCCTTATGTCTATGGTAGCGATGCGCGAAATCGCCTCGGGCGGTCAAAGGGAGCTTTCCACCAATCAAAAAGTATGAACACCTTGTCGTATCTCTCAGTAAAGGGTCGCTAGGAAAAAGGCGCCTCAGGCGCCACCGAGCGGGAGTTTCGTAAAGTCGGATTTTTCACGGACCGCGAACCAGCTGGTCGCCGAAGGCGGCTAGTAAATAATAATTTTAATAAGTTATTTGCACTGAGTGAATTAAACTTGGAAAATATAGAAAATTATTTGGTGACCACAACATACCAGTTTATTATCATTATTATTATTAATAATGTATTGCATTTCCTATACAAACCACTATAAACATTTTACTACACGTCATTCTAAATCTTGTATCTAAGAATAAATATTTACCTTGTAACTTCTCCTTACAGTTTAGAAGAATCAAATTAGCTAAAACATAGATTGATAGATGTGAGATGCATTAGCGACAATTTCGAAGAATATGACTGGAAAATGTTATGAACGTATGTAAAAGCAGTGTTCTTCATCAAAAAGCTTTTATTTACTTATGAAATGGGCTTTAATGGCATCAGCTAATCTTAAACCTCTTAATACCTGAGACAATGTAGGGTTTATGTGATCAGGGATATTTTGAGGCATTACTTTTTGCGTGAAAGTATAGACTTTCTCAGGTGAATCTATTATTTTATTAGCGTAAATTTTTCGTTTAAAAGTTTCATTCACTAAATTAGAATATTTGACTCTTCTTCTTGTATTTTTATTTATTATAATAATAAATAATAAATTTCTATTATGTTCTGTAAGAAATGCATAGCTTGAAAATTAGAGAAAACTAATTATGCAAAACTTTTCTGGCATGTTTCCTCTAAACATACTCCCTCTCCTCTCTCTCTCTCTCTCTCTCTCTCTCTCTCTATATATATATATATATATATATATATATATATATATATATACATATAAATGATAGATATCGTAATAAAATTTAATCTTAAAACTTAGCAATTAATAGATACAAAACAATACCAACACAAAATAATAGAACTGATTTTAACTAATAGGAAAGACTGACACAAAATTGTTGCGATACAGATTAAGAAACAATAAGAAACAAAAACAATTTAAATTACTTACACCGACATAAATGATAGTAATAATAAAGTTATACTTTTAAAAAATTAAAGAACACGCTTTTGTTGAAATGTGAACTAAAAAGCACAAAATATCTATCTTTATACTATTAAAATGCAGGTTAAGAAAAAATTGTGTGAAAGACACACCATATTACAGGGTGATTATAAAATAATTTAGAATTAAACAAAAACCATTTTTTAAAAATCTTCCCTGTCTGGGTTCGAACGTTAGACCTTTAGGTTCGTAGCCCGGAGATTTACCTCACAGCCACAGCGTTCACGTAGGGAAAGTCTTTTATTACAATATAGATTTTTTGTTTGCTCCCAGAGCGGTTACAAACATACATACAAATATAGGTGAAGCTAATAAAAGCGTGTTAAAAAAGGGACCATTAAACTTAATGACAGAGAAAACAAAATATTTGAACGAGAAGAACGAGATTAAACGAGATTAAATTAGATTAGTTATCCATGATTTTCATTAAGCTCGTAAATCGGTTCTTCTAGGAAAATAAGAAATAAAATAAATAAAATAAATAAATGGGAAAATGATTTTAATGAAGGTAGAAAGAGACTTCGAGAAAGAAATCACTACAAATGAATTATTAGTGAATCAGCTTCGTGTAAGAAGCAATTTAGGAAGCAGAGAAAGCAATAGTTCTAGAAGTGCAGTTATTGAAAGGATTTAGTGTGTTATTCTTCTCCGTGTCGATTGTAGCTGAAGTTTGGCATCAATAAATATTTAACCATACGCCTAGACTGATTATGTTTAGCACATACTCGAAAACAACAGTATTTATCCCCACAAAATATCCCCATATATTTATATAATAGAATTCTCACAATCGTGAGCGAGTACGGGAACAGTAAAGGTTCACACAGGTTTGCAAAGATGATGTTGAAAAAAAATTGATTTGATGATTTTAGCTGATCTTTATGTTTTTTGATCTGCTGAAACCGAAAATGCAGCCCGTTTTTCTCTATCACGTATTAGATTTTCGTCAATACATGGTGATTACCGACACAATTTTTTATATATACCAGTATAAGGTTGGTTGGTATGGTTTTACTTCGCAGTGGTGCTGCACAATCACAACAATAGATATCCATGATTAATTAATCATGGAAACATACTATAAATCTTACTATATAATTATGTTTGTGTAAGAGTAATGAATGAAATTGTATAGGTAAGCACCCTGTATTGGCAAAAATCTATATATGTTAGAGAAAAACTGGTTTCATTTTCGGTTTCAACTTTCAACTCACTTAAAAACATAAAGATCAGCTAAAATTATCAAATCAAAATTTTTGATATAGACCGTATTGGCAGGCCAATCGACGGAAAAAAAATACACACGGAAACATCACTTCTCATAAGAATCTTGTTGTTATAACGCAATTCATTGCAGATGTATTGGTATGATTATAGAATTATAAATAAAAATCCAAGAAACAATAATATATCATATAGAAGTTAACGGAACCTTTAACAAAATCCAACAATGGACATTCCTGCAAAACTGCATGTACAGTGTACATATACTCAATAACTTAACTTTTTAAATACAATTAACATGCATATTAACATTTACATTGTAAATGAATGCTGTGTCATTATTATACTTCAAGTCGGTGTCTGGATTTCTTACAGAGGAGGTGGGGCTGGTGGTAGCCATATATATAGTAATAAGACATAGATTGATCATTCAGAGGGGAAAAGTGATACCTTTTTTTAATCGGGAAAAGACGGCCATTTTACTCTCTTATGGATGTATTTCCCCGAGTGAATATACACGGGAATACACATTGGTAATTTAGCAAATAAAATTTATGTACTAAAAGATAATGAAAAACTCCAAATACCCCTTTTTCTTTCTTTTCGTTTTCCTTTCCCGTTATTTTTCTTTCTTTTTTTTTTTTTTTTTTTTTTTTTTACTATACTCTAGTGTACTCATGTCTGCACAAAACTGTCTTTCTTTCGGCATTTATTATTATTATACTTCTTTGAGATAAAAATCGTCTGCATCCATTATGAAAAATAATTTTAATAAATTATAATTTAATAAATTATTTGTATTGCGTAAATTTGTATAGGGTTATATATGGAAGAAAATCTTGTGGTGGCCATAAACATACTAGTTATATATTAAAACTTTCGCGGCTGCTAGCTGCATTTAAAAGAATTTTGAGAATTCCATATTATTTACTAATATAAAATCTTAAAAAATCTTAAAATTAAAAAAAGTAATCCATTAAATATGAAAATAGTAATTATCTCATAATAATAACAAAGCAACTGATTATAAAAATTCTATTTTTCATAAATTACTTGAATATAACTTATTTATGGAACCTACCCCATTTCTTTTCATATATTTATTAGAACACTTAAAAGCCGCGCAATATTTCGGCATTTTCAAAATTCATTACCATTCTATTCTATTACTGTTTTCGAGTTTTAACTCTCTAATGGCTGATGCCAAAAAACTTTTTCGGCATCAAAAATCTTTGCTCGTTAACATGGGGATGATAGATCTGTATAAATTACTATATCTATGGTGGTAGCAGTTTGGTTTTCGGCCAGTCATAATAACCACTGATAAGCATGGTTGTAACTTGTCTGTATCTGTAACAGTTTTCACTGATTAAATAAAATAAAATATTCTATTAAAATATTCTGATAACCAAAAAGTGCTAAAGTTGGCAACTTCGCTGATAAGGCTATAACATTGAGCATAGATGTATTAATGATCTAATGTAAACACAAGCTTTAGAAACATCTCTCATATATGATGCATATTTTAGCTATGGTTCATATTAATATAAGTGATATTAATCTCCAAATAATGATATTGTAAGTGAGTGATAAGTCACTATATTTGTTAAATGCGCATAGAGGTGAAGTTCAAACATGAAAAAGCAAATTTTGTGTTATACCATTATTTATTTAATAAAATTAAATGGATTCTAAGAGGGCAAAAATGACTTTAGATTGAAATTGAATGTAATAAACCTAGCCTAAATCAAAATTTCAATGAAAATTAATATTTCCTGCAGGGAAACTTAGTGGATTTAAAAATATTTATGAAGACCGCTTATCCGTTCAGAAATTATGCATAGTTGAATAATTTAATAAAAGAATGCTTAAAAAAGGAATTATTGCTAAAAAGCTTTTAAATTTAAACACACAAATATTGATTTTTTACATAGCTGTATAGACAAATAATGCAGATATAAATAACTAAAGCTAAAACCACATAATTTATAGTATTTGTTGTCTGAATTATGGTTTTCTGAATAATCGCCATCAAAATGTCACCTCTTTAAAAAAGACAATTTTCTAACTCACGGTGGGTGCTTCTTAGGTAGATTTCATTGTAACGCTAACAACAATGATAGTAACTTTTCTTTTGAAATAAAAAGAGACACACCTTGATCTTAAATGTAAAATAATGTGACAATAATAAATTAGAGTTTTTACATAATACTTTATTTTTCAGATGAACACGCACTCAGAACAAAAAAAGAAAAAGAAAACAAAAGAAGAAGAAGAAATAAAAAGAAAAGAGATGTTTAGAAAATACCCAGTTTTTCGCAAAAGTGGGAACCAAAAATTAAAAACCTGAATAGACCACGGGAAATACTAGTCGTTTGTGAAGACACATCCCCCCATAATACTAAATTATATTTCTAATCGATTCTTAAACTTTCAATTCAATGAAAGTGAAATATGAAAAAGAAAAAAAAAAAAGTATGATCGAAAAAATTCTATATCTTTGCAAGCTAACTGCAACTAAAAGCTAACTTCCATACTAGCGGAAAAGTACATGACTATCCACAGCATACGAGGATAATTTTCCATTCCATCGATCAAAACAAAGAAAAAAAAACGGCATTATCGATTACTGAAAAGGAAAACCATAACTATCTACTTATATTCAACGTGTGCTTACTCCTCTATTTGCATAGCTTTTATACGAAATATCTCTCGTAATGGAAAAATCTCTTTTTTTTTTCCCCTCTCTCTCTATTACTTTTTTCCTTCGTGTATTATAACAAAATGTAGGTTTAAGTGCTTAAGGTCTTCTGGGGGGTAAGTCGAGTCAGATTACAAAGGAACAATGGGGGTATTTGTTATTCGTTTTATGAGATTCTTGAGTGATTTTCTGAATATAATGCATTAAAAGATATTCTGTTATATTATTTATAGTTTTGATCATATTTTTATAGAAAAGTTATGTTTGTTGGATGATTTAAAATATGTAAAATGTTTACTAAAACTTAAATTTGATATGCGTTTTTATATTATTATTATTATTATTTATTCTTTTCTTTTAAACAATATGTATATAGAAATATTTATAAGTATAGATAAAAATTTTCTGGTGTGTCACTCACACGACTTTCTCTTACCCTGAAATTTAATACTATAAATACCGGTCAGAGATCAAGAGGTAAGATAACGAGTACTGTTATATAAACCTATGTTAAACAATTCAAATTAAGCTTCGGAAGAGTTTTATGTGATAATTAGTTTCGTGTGAGGGGGGGGGGGCTACCGCCCCTTAACCCCCCCCCCCCCCCATTTCATTAATGCACCTACATTTATATAGAATTTAATTCGGTTAATAAAAAATAATTCTGTTTTTAAAAAATAATTTATTAAAATTATTATTTTAAAAAATTATCTTTTATGATAATGCAGACGATTTCCATATTTGAGAAGTAGTATAACACTAAATATCCAAAAAAAAAAAGTTGAATTTATTCGCAAAATTATCAAAATTACATTTGGAAATTTTTTTTTTTTTTTTTTTTTTTTTTTTTTTTTTTGTTAAAAATGAAAAAAATCTATAACTTTATTTTAAATTATCTCAGATCGATGGTTCAACCATTCGTTTTAAAGGTATTGGCGAGCTCTTTTGAAAGATACCAATCATTAAAATTTACTCCCCTCGAGGGGGGGGACTCCCCCCCCCAGGAGGGAAGCGAGGCTCGTACATACACAAAAATGTTTTCCCAGTTGACTATCTCTATTACAAAAAATATATATTCGTTTCATTTGGTTTAGTGCAGTCTCTACTTACCTGCAATTTCCCCCATAGACGTAATGTATTTGAATACTTTTGAGTGTCTCTGTACACGAACCATTGGCTTCATCTCAACGAAAAGCTTACTGTAGCATCCCTATATGATACACATTTAGAATACCGAGTTTGCAATTTCTGCTACTATTTGTTCTTGAGATATGCTGATAACAGACACACACACACAGACAGACACACAAACCATTCGCTAAAAACATTATTTTCGTATTCAAGGGACCTCAGAAAATGTAAATATAACAAAAACTCACGTTCGAAAATTTGACCCTAAAACAATACTTTCTCTATATTATGGGTAAGAGAAAGTAAAAATAGGTAAATAACATACTCGATTTAAGGAAGAGGTTGTGTTATTCATGTAAATGTGAATCGAGATGACAGTTTAGAAAAATTGGAAACTTCAATGAAAATGGTACAAATGCAGTAAAAATGAGGTTCTAAAATTGTGGAAAAAATTAAAAGTAATATAATCTTGTCCAAAAGTTATTTTTAGAGAAATCTCATTGAATATCTATGAGAAATTATATATGTGGACAAAATTGTTGATAAAATATTTCTTTTACTATCCTATGCATAATTTAATACTCAGTATTACTTAATATATATTTCCAATGATTAATATATTTGATTATATAACACCTACTTGATTCCTTTATTCTTTAATTTCCATCTCAATAATAAAAGGCCAAGTTTCCCGAAATTAACACTGAAAATGATGCCATAGCTAAAACAATATATTGGAAAATGAAATTTTATTCATGGTTTCCATAGGTTCATTTCAACAGAATAAAATAATTAAAAAGGATAATTTAACGGAAAAACTTACATCATAATCGCAACACTGTATTAAGATAAAGAATATAAAATTTAATGCATGGTTTGCATGGTTTTGGAAGATTCATTCATCGATTCGAATAATAAATTAAACATATAAAGTTCATTCTTCCATTTACAGAGATATATTTCGATAAATTTTAATTAAAGGATTGCGATGTCATTTTTAATTTATTAGAGACTTTTGGACTTCAGAACATATAAATATGCCGTCTAGTTACAAAATCGGCCATCTCCAAAAATTAAAATTTTTGGGAAAAGCTGAATTTTTTGGTCACACCTAACCAGAATAAGATTGGAACCAAAACTGTTTATTTTTTTAGTCATTAGGGTAGTATGTTTGAAAATTCGAAAAAAATGTAGCAGAGGCACCTGAAAGGAGGGATTATTTAAGCTTTGGATTTGACTGCTTTTACAACTTACTTTGGAATTGACCTGTTTTGTAAAATCAGCCACCTCCAAAAATTAAAATATTTGGAAAAAGTTGATTTTTTGGCCACACCTAGCCAGAGTAAGATTGGAACCAAAACTCTTCAGTTTTTTAGTCATTAGGGTAGCATGTTTGAAAACTCGAAAAAAAAATATGGCAGAGGCACCTGAAAGGAGGGATTATTTAAGCTTTTATTTTGGATTTGACAGCTTTTACAACTCACTTTGGAATTGACCGGTTTTGTAAAATCAGCCACCTTCAAAAATTAAAATATTTGGGAAAAGTTGATTTTTTGTCCACACCTAGCCAGAGTAAGATTGGAACCAAAACTCTTTACTTTTTTAGTCATTAGGGTAGCATGTTTGAAAACTCGAAAAAAAATGTGGCAGAGGCACATGAAAGGATGGGATTATTTAAGCTTTTATTTTGGATTTGACAGCTTTTACAACTTACTTTGGAATTGACCAGTTTTGTAAAATCAGCCACCTCCAAAAATTAAAATCTTTGAGAAAAGTTGATTTTTTGGCCACACCTAGCCAGAGTAAGACTAGAACCAAAACTCTTTAGTTTTTTAGTCATTAGGGTTGTATGTTTGAAAACTCGAAAAAAATGTCAAATCCTGTTTTTAGACTGACCAAGAACATGATTCGACAAGGATTTATTTAACAAAACTGCATTAAGTGTACCTTTTTTTATATAGGAATTTTTGCTAGTGTTCGGAGAATTTTGTTACCGACTGCATATATCAGAGGCAGAGGGTGTAACATGGAAAGCGAGAAGGAGCATATAAGACATTGTTTGTTATACGAGTTCGATAAAAAGAGTACGGCAGTCGCAGCATGTCGTAATATTTGTCAAGTTTATGGGGAGAATGCACTAGTCGAAAGCACATGTCGTCCATGGTTTCGTAAATTTAGTGGAGGAAACAGAAGCTGCCAAGATAAGGCTAGGAGTGGACATCACACATTGGAGACGACGATATTGACCAAGCCATAAAGAACAACCCGAACACAACCGTGAAAGAATTATCAGAGACCTTCAACGTACACCGGACAATGGTTGAGAGACGGCTGGTTAAGTTGAGTTTTACGAGAAAGTGGGATCGTTGGTTTCCACATAACCTGACAGCTAATCAACGGGATGACCGAATCGCCACCTGTGTTTCCTTGCTTTCTCAGTACAAAAATGACCCATTCTTGACACGAATTGTGACAGGAGATGAGAAGTGGGTTATGTACCGTAACGTAAAGCGTCTTAGGACTGTGTGTCGCTCTTCTGATCCGCCTGCATCGACTTCGAAATCTGAACTCCATCCCAAGAAGGTGTTATGGAGTGTATGGTGGGATGTGCAAGAAATAATTCACTGAGAGGTCCTGCCACTCAACCAAACCATCAATGCTGCCTACTACTGTCTACAGTTAGACAGGCTGCAGTCAAATTTGGTAGCAAAGAGGCCAGGTCTCATCAATCGTCGCGGTGTTATTCTTCATCACGATAACGCCAGGCCACATGTTGCTGTCATCACTCGCCAAAAGTTACTGGGCTTTGGTTGGGAGGTTTTACCCCACCCTCCCTATTCTCCTGACTTGGCACCAACTGACTCTCACCTATTTCAAGCATTGAACAATTCCTTCAGTCAGAAAATCTTTCATGATCTTGATGCTGTGAAAACTGCCATCCAAGACTTTTTTTACTCGAAATCGCCGGAATTTTACCGCCGTGGGATTCATCTCCTACCAGATATATGGCAAGTGGTCATAGATAGCAATGGGGATTATGCACAATAATAGGTACTGTTCGTTTTGCGTTTATTTGCTTTTCTTTATGGGTAATAAAAACGGGTAGAACTTTTGCACTCATCCAATAAATTTGGAAAGACATTTGTTAAAATCAAGCGCTAGACGGGCGAAGACAGACTAGATGTAGTTATCATATAAAACAGGCCTGTCTAACCCGAAACAGTTGGCGGACCGCACTATATGTATGTATGTATGTATGTGTTTGTTTATATAGGTGTGTGAGTGTATAAATCATATATATATATGTTTTTTTTTTTCCCGGGAGAAGAGAGGAGAAAAATTTAGAGCAAATTAGATAGAACCGTCAAAAATTTATGACCTTACATTAATTGCTGTAATAAAAAAGAATGAATAATGGATTTGATTACATATATATATATATATTTACAATAGTGTTTTTTTTTTTTTTTTTTTTTTTTAGCAGCCATTGAAATATATTTTCCCTTCAAAAATTCAAAACGGATTTATTAATGGTTAACTAAAGTTTTCAGGCTTTAAATATCGTTAATTTTCCCGCGAGTCGCGGGTTGGTTACCCCTGATATAAAAGACGTTATATTTGTATCACACTGCACATGTCTATAGAGCATTTCCTTGTGACGTCTGGTGGTTGGCAAAAAAGCGCGCTCGACTTTCCCGCGCCCCGCCTACCATTGATACTATATTGGTGATCCGCCATCGCTATGCTTTTCCCAAGCCTTTTTGCCAACCACTCATAAAAGCTGAGATGTTTGTTTACAAACAAGGAACTGCCCTATAATAAGTCCGATGTGAACACAAACAACCATGTTGACATTTTGTTTGTTTTATTGTGGATCCATCATTCGACATTTAACATCAAAAGATTACTTAGAATACAAATATTAATCACCAGCTTTATCAACTTGCAGGGACTTTTTTATTTAAATAAATACCACTAATTTTGAAGAATGATGTTTGGTACATATGGTAGTCGATAAGACCATAGATATAAGTAATAAGACATAGATTGATCATCGAGGAGTAAAAAGTTCCGTTTAATGGTCGTATTTCTACGCGTGAATACACACGGATAATTTAGCAAATAAAATTTATGAATAATTTATGTTCTAAAGCTGAATGAAAAACTGCAGATACTCATTTTTTTTTTCTTTCTTTCTCTCTTTTCGTTTCTTTTTACTTTTTTTTTTTTTTTTTAATAAAGTGATCAAAAATATTTGACTTTATTATTCTTTTCTTTTAAATTATTATTATTATTATTATTATTTATTTATTTATTTATTTTTTTTTTCATATTAAACCTAGCGAGCTTTACCAGCGCCGCTGCTAACTATATTTAAAAGAATTCTAAAAATTCCATATTATTTATTAATATAAAATATTCAAAATGTGTAAAATATTAAAATAAAAAAAATAAAAAATAAAGTATTCCATTAAATCTGAAAACGGTAATTATTTCATAGTAATAACAAACAATTGATTATAAAAATTATATTTTTCATAAATTAGTCAAATGTAACTTACTTATGAAAACCTATTACCTTTCCTTTCATCCATTTATAAGTACAGTTAAAAACATCGGCATTTTAAAAATTCATCAATATTCTATTCTATTACGATTGCCGAGTTTATCGGTTAATGGCTGTTGCCAAAAAAAATTTTCGGCATTAAAAATCTTTGCTTGTTAACATGGGGATGATAGATCCACAGAGTACTGATAACATTCAGAGCCGTCGCAGAGTATTGCCATCTGAATTACATATGTAAACACAATTTCAGCTCAAATGAATTAACATCTACTAATAAACATTTTCTAATTATAAAAACAGAAATCAACTTCGAAAGTGTTAAGAGTATGGATAAACTTTTATAAATGTTGGAAAACCCTTTTAATTATTTATATACAAGTCTAAAAGCTTAAGTTTGATGTTTTTGTAATTTTTTTTTCTTTCTTTCTTTTAAATTCATATGTTTTTGTTTTGTAGGGGAAGGATGGTTCAGTCAAGCCTCAGTTTCTCCGTCGCCAAATCCAGACAAATCTCAGGAAGATAACGAGTACGAAGATGATTATTCTCGAGGTAATGTGATGGTAGAATTCGGTGAAGATGATGAAGATCAAGACGATGACGACGATGAACATTTAGAGCAGGACGCGGAAGAGGACGAAAATGACAAGAACGATTCAGAATTCCTCTTTGTGACGCCAAAAGACACACGATTGATGTTAGAGGACGACGATGGCGACCAATCAGGTCCTATAAAGGTGAGATACAAACTTTATATTTAACTAATTTTGAGCCTTATTAGCCTAGTTCTCAGAGCGTTGAGCTCATAATTGAAAGATTGCCGGTTCGATACTCGAGCCAGCCAAAGATCGTCGAGTACATTAATGGCAGGTGGTGCACATAAAATCCGTCGTGGCTGCAATGATGTCCATGTTCCGTAAACTAATATATCTGGAGGTTACCGAAGCGGGGATCCATCCCCAACGAGAATGATCAAAATTATAAAAGCATGTCACCGGACCAGTCTTAGTGGATGAATCTCAGAACGTCGCAAACTGTCCATTGAGTAGCTTTAATGCAGTGTAAAACTCACTTATCCTCAACCTCCTTAAGTAATTCCTAAATATAAAGTGAATATCATTGCCAAATCGTGAACTGGAATATTTAAACATTTAAACTGTTAATATATTATGCATACTCTATCATTCATTAAAAAAAAAAAAAAAAAAAATGGTCTCATGTGTTCATTGAGACATTGCCTTTTTTTTTTTTTTTTTTTTTTTTTTTAAAGCGTCGTTATAACTTTATGTCAAATAACAAGTAATTTTATATAACATATTGTTACGAATTTGCAAATAATTTGTAGTTATTTTTATGTTCAAAGAGGCTTAGTCAGGTGATAAAAGGTTAATTTACAGCATTTCTAGCTTGTTTTCGCATTAAAATAGCTCATTTCCCGTTAAAAACACGTTAAAAAGCCTCATTAAGGCAGGTAATGGTTTTGGCACCAAATTTGGTAACTTTTTCATTTCTTCGCGACTTTTTTGGCGATCTTGGTGAGAAAATCCTTATTATCGATATACAAAATATGGAAGCTCTAACTTGATTGGCTTCGAAGTTTCCGGAATTTTCTACATTTTTCTACGCGGCTACTTAAAGAATTGCTTAACGCCAAATGAGTCAGTCTCAGTTTAGTTTTCTCCAATGCTTCATTGCTATATAAAGAGCTCTGAACCTCTTTGGATTGCAGTCGATTACTGTATGTTAATGCTCTGATACAGTTTGTACTGTGAATTTGCTGTAGACATTTACTATTTAAGCTATGTTTACTGGCGAAAGTTAACGTGATACTTCGTTTATAGACCTATAATCTTCTCGAATTTTCTGTAAATAAAGCTTCCGGCCTCTGCAAGATTCGCCTTTCATTCTGGGACAACTTACGACCCTCCCCCCTCCCAGTACGCAACAATATTTTACCAAATTCAGTTGCATACATTATGATTATTCTTTTCATTTTTAAAAATTTTAGAACTATTAGTTAAAGAAATAAACAAATATTGATTACTTATAAATTATTGTATGAAGTGCAGGAAGATAAAATAAATGATACCGGAAATATGGCGTTAACATTAAGGAAACCGTAGTTATATTAATTACACTGTTCGGCATGAAAATTGCCTCTGACACCATTTCAGCATATCCTTATGTAAAATGACCTCCTAAATCGGAATATGACCAATATGACCACCATTTTGCCCAATCACTCATCGTTTTCTAGATACACCCCCCCCCCCTCTCATTTTTATCATTGTTTGGTAATTTTATACCCATCAGTTTGATTTGGAGAGGAACGATGATAATTTTAATCGTTAAATGTCTTCTGACCTGAGGAGCTACAGAGGTAGAAAGTTCTAAAACACGAACATTTGTAGTAAGGAAGAAATTTGAGGAGATTTGTTCCCAGAAAACCAAAGAAAATCAATAAAAACAATCAGTTTCTGTTTCTTTCTTTTTTTTTCGCAATATTTCTCTTATTTTTTACATATCCCAGCTTCGTCTCCCTAAGCCGATGAGTTAATTGCCCCGGCCGTATATATACAGTCGGTAACAAGAGTATTCGAACACTAGCAAAAATTCCTATATAAAAAAAAGTAGAGTTAATACTGTTTTGTTAAATAAATCCTTGTTGTTAAATAAATCCTTGTCGAATCATGTTCTTAGACTGACTAAGAACATGATTCGACAAGGATTTATTTAACAAAACAGCATTAACTCTACTTTTTTACACAGGAATTTTTGCTAGTGTTCGGATACTTTTGTTACCGACTGTACGCTTTTCCGAAGTACGAACCTTCGTGTAACGCTACTACTAGTGAAACTATTCCCGCGATTTTGGAATGCAATTAAATGATCGTCACAGTGTTTTCGAAGAATTTACTTACTTCAAAGAAGATGGGAAGTAAAAGTAATCGAAAAAGGGAATGTTTCTGAAACAGTAAATGCATAACAACGCACGCCTGTGGTAAAAATGGTGCCATTGGGAAGCGAATCTCGTAATTTTTCGTCGGCAGGTAAGAGGTTAATATAAGGTACAATCGGTAACAAAAGTGTCCGAACACTAGCAAAAATTCCTATGTAAAGAAAGTACACTTCATACGGTTTTGTTAAATAAATCCTTGTCGGAACCTGTTCTTAGTCAGTCTAAGAACATGATTCGATAAGGATTTATTTAACAAAACCGTATGAAGTGCACTCTTTTTACATAAGAATTTTTGCTAGTGTTCGGACACTTTTGTTACCGACTGTATCCTAAAAAGTTCGTGCCATATTTTAGAGAAAAACGAAACTGTTTCGGAACTGTTTTTTACGCAAATGTTTATCCATGGCCAAAATCTTGCAATAATCAGGTCAACCAATATCCGGGGGGTAAGAAGAATGAAGTAAATTTTTTTAGCAAAGTCTGTAAATAAACGTCTTTATTTGCTTTCACCGTATCGTATGACATCTGGAGTTGTCTTGAAGAAGGCTCATTCTTTTCCTTTTGACTAGTGATGGCTGCTTCTGACGCAATGTAACTTCATCCCTTTGCAATTGAGACGAATACACCTGAGTTGTAATTTGTTTTTCACGCTCCAGCAACTCAAAACGACTGTAAAACATTCTTTTACACTTATATGCTTACGTCAGAATTGTAGTTTCTATGCAGTTGCTTGCTAGACCGGCGCTTCACAACCCTGCACCGACTGATGCTTGGCAAGAATGTCAAAAACTTGATCTCATCCAGAAAGAATTGCTTAAACCTGATTGAATTTCATTTTTAGTCTAAGCGGCACGAACTATTATTTATATCTGGTACACATTTAAAACTTGTTTCCTAAAACTTATTGTATTATCATAGTAATTGTGACGTCTGTAATAAAACCTTTTGTAAAAACAGAAACGTTACTTATTAGTAAAAAATTCTTTCTTGCAGCAAATATAATTAAAAATTTTCTGAAAAAAAAAAAATTAAACATTTATTATCTCTCTAAACATTGTTCTAACTTTATGATTCTCAGCCTTTAATCATATATTAAAAGGATATTTTATTTAGAAATCTAATAATTGTGTAACATTTTCCTTTTCATTATAGGTACGACATACTGGACGTAGTTCATATACCCGAATATCTGAGGGAGTTGTGAATCCACTTGAATCTTCTGACGAAGACGACAATGAACATTCATACGAATTCACAATTGATGAAGATGACAAGAATAATGATGATGACGACGACGACGATGATGATGATGACGAAGATAATAACAATGATAAGAATGAAAATAATGAAGACGAGGCGTCTCACAAAGATGACGAGAGTGTTGAAATGTTGCCTCGTCCAGAAGCACGGGGTGATAATGATGACGACGAAGATGATTTGATTACAGAAGGAGATGATGACAGTGATATGTTTGATAACCCAGAGGAAGAAGCGGCTGAAGTCATATATGGGGATCATGTGTTCCTTTACTAAAAACTTTCAGTGTGCATTTTGGTGTGACTATTTATTTGGCCGATTTTCTTGAGAAAAAGATCAAAAAATGCATTAAAATTCGAGTAAAGGTTTGTAATCTTCTAAAAAAGAAGAAATGTTCGAAATATTCTCATTTCGTATTAGCAGGATTCAAAGACAATTCTAAATTCTGTCTCCTAGCAAAATTAAAGTGTCTGCTAAACTACATTAGCTGATCATTTAAGCTTGCTAAGATAACTTGGGTAATTTAGTTTTCAATTCATTCATCATCTGCGCTAGAAGACAAAGCTTTGGAGTCAGTTATTAGTGTTTATATTATTTTATCATTTGAAGATTCTGGTTGTTTCTGCGCTATTATTGTTAAACATACTATGTCTTTCATAAATTAAGCTGATAATAAGATGAATATTTTGTTTTTGTATTGGAAGCATATAAATAACACCATAATGAAGCTGATGAGGTGGCTGCTGTTTTGCTTAAAAATGAATTTTTTAAATGTCGCTATAATGAAGCTGACAAGCAAGTTACAATTTTCTTTTTCATTGAAAATGTATTAATTTTATTGCAGTGATGTTACGTGTGTTTTATACCATAGATATAACAATACCAGCTTACTGTATAAAAAAATACCAGAAATTTTCATACATATCTTTAATTTTACAATTAAATCTTCTAATTCTTTTCCAATGACAGTTCAAATTCTTAAGGAATAAACTGATTTGTTTTAAAACATTGCTGTTTTGGGAATCTTTAAACTGTTCAAATTAATATATTTAATAGTTGTGTTAGCAACTGTAATTTAGCAATATTCCAAATTTAACAATAGCAGTTATATTGTAATAGCTTTATAAATTATCAATATTCTAAAAGAAATTGTATGATAAAAATTCTTAAAATTTTTAATATTTGTTTCAATTAAAAAGTAAAACCTTCTGAATTTTTTACATTTTTATTTATTAATAATATCAGTCCAGAATTATATGTCCTAAAGTATACATAAGAATACATTTATGTATTGATAATTTTAATCTACGCATAAGAATTTTGCATGATGCTTCATTTGAATTACTAAATGTGTGATCTTGCTTACTAAAAAAATGTAAGTTTAAAAGTTTTTTTTTTTTTTTTTTTTTTTTTTGGCAAATGCGCACAACTGTTCTGTTATGATAATGTTAGGTTTGCTTTCTTTTATGAGATTTTTAATTTTATGTTTCGTATTTTAATTGAAAGTTTATATTTTCAACTATCACCATTTTTTGCGTGTTTTTCTTAAAGGTCTTATGTTTTATTTTAATCTAAGTTGCATAAAATTTATCATAACTTCGATTCTTTTAAAAGAATTAGTAAATACGTTGCTATTTAAATTATTTTTATTCAAAACAATTAATTCTACTTTGTTAAATATACTTAATTTAAATTTAATATTCGAGTCAAATAATATAATTTCTTTTAAAGTTCTTTTTTTTTTTCCCATTTCTATTATCAAATAAAATCAACAATAATGAATTTAAAACCATGAAATACAATAATTATATAAATAAACAATAATTTGAAAGAACCCAAAATTATAAATTTTTTAACTATATTATTGTTAGCTAAATAGTATAAAACAATAACATAACAGTTAAAAAATATAACGGAAATATTTTGAAACAATTATCCATTTTCTCGATTCTTCATCATTATTGTCTAATTAAAATTTATGACATTTGTTGAGAATTTTTACATTTTATGTATACAGTTTAAATTAGCTATGCAGAAAGATTGCGAAAAATATTTTTACAGATTTTTATTATTTGGATTTAAATAAATATGCACCAAAAGATAAAGGTCATGCATTCACATAAATTTTATGTACACTTAATATCTCTTTTTCCAATTATGAAAATTTTGAACTAAAATAAAAATAACCTAATTGTATAATATTTAAACAAGTATTCGTATAAAACTGTCGCATAAATTTAATGCGCTGTAGTTTTTATAGAAAAAAATTACGCTCTTAATACTTTGAGATGATTTTACAATAAGCAGCTAATTAATTTTTAATCCGTTTACAATCGAAATATAGTTTTTGTACGAAGCTTTGATTAATAATAGTTCTTTTCTCCTAAATAGTTTTGAATGTCTGAATGAATTTATATATATATATATATAAAGAAAATGCATTTAGAAAAGAAGGGCATTTAAATAAATGTGAAAAAATAAAATAAAATAAATAAATAAATCATATCGTTACGATAAAAATATCATCATTGTACATATCTTTTTGTCAATAAATGTTTGTTTTATAGCGAAAAGTTTTCTGTATTTCTTGTAACTGTTCGTATTATTTGTAAGACACACGTGCATATTTATACAGGGTGATTCGAAATAGATATTAAGATGATTATTAAAATCAGCATAATAAAATACATGCATTATCTACATACCAGAGTTGCCGCTTTTTAGGACTGAGGGCCTATTAGTCTCAGACAGCGATTTTTGCGTTGTCGTTTTCGATAGTTGGACATTTGTCGAAATCATTTTTCGATAGTTGGACATTTATTGAAATCTAAAATTTATCTAAAATATAATTGAATAATTTGAAAGCGATGTTATAATTGGGAAGAAAAAAAAACTAATAGTCCTCCGTCCTAAACTAAATTCTGCTTTTGCCAGAATTTCATCAAAATCATTTTTTTTTTTTTTTAAGAAAAAGAAAAGAAAAATTATACAGTATCGTTACAAACAATATCGATTTTTTTTTTTTTTTTTTTAATTTTGAATTAGGTGTGTTGGTGTTAGGGATTAAGGCCGATTGACAACACTGGGGTCCTAGGCCTGAGGGGGAGGGCCTTCCGTGGAGGTCTTTCTAAGGGGTCCTAGCCCGTATTTACGCAAGTTTCGGAGGAAACCACGGAAAACTCCGAACGGCTAGGTCGATGAGCGCGACCGGGGATCGAACCCGGCACCTCACGTCTACCAGCTTTGAGCGCAGAACCGCTCAATTTTGAATTAGAAAATGAAAAGTGCGCGTGCAATAATATGAAATAAAAATAAGTAAAAAAAATGAATTTAATGATTTGATTTTTATATAAAACACGATCGCGTGCTATCTTAAAAAGTAGATGTAAAATTTAAAGTTTAATTTTCTTGGCAACAATTATAAATTAAAATAAATAATTTAATGAAAGTTTAGAAGTTAGAATTTTTTTTTTTTTTTTTTTTTTTGTATTTTCATAGTTTATATTAAAATGAAGTCTTTAAATTACACGTTATTATTTATTTATTTATTATAATTTCATGTCAGCCACAGGCGACTTTTTTTTTAGGACTGAGGACTATTAGTCTCAATCTGTGGATTTTTACGATACCAGTTTTACGATAGTTGGACATTTATCGAAATCTAAAATTTATAGAAAATGCAATTGAATAATTTGAAAGTGATGTTATAATTTGAAAAAAAAAAAAAAATTAATAGTCCTCCGTCTTGAACTAAATTCTGCTTTTGCCAGAATTTCATCAAAATCTTTTTTTTTTTTTCTTTAGGACTGAGGGCCTATTAGTCTATATCTGGGATTTTTGCGTTGTCGTTTTCGATAGTTGGACATTTGTCGAAATCTAAAATTTATCGAAAATATAATTGAATAATTTGAAAGCGATGTTATAATTGGGAAGAAAAAAAAACTAATAGTCCTCCGTCCTAAACTAAATTCTGCTTTTGCCAGAATTTCATCAAAATCACTTTTTTTTTTTTTTTTTTTAAGAAAAAGAAAAGAAAAATTATACAGTATCGTTACAAACAATATCGATTTTTTTTTTTTTTTTCTTTAATTTTGAATTAGGAAATGAAAAGTGCGCGTGCAATAATATGAAATAAAAATAAGTAAAAAAAATGAATTTAATGATTTGATTTTTATATAAAACACGATCGCGTGCTATCTTAAAAAGTAGATGTAAAATTTAAAGTTTAATTTTCTTGGCAACAATTATAAATTAAAATAAATAATTTAATGAAAGTTTAGAAGTTAGAATTTCTTTTTTTTTTTTTTTTTGTATTTTCATAGTTTATATTAAAATGAAGTCTTTAAATTACACGTTATTATTTATTTATTTATTATAATTTCATGTCAGCCACAGGCGACTTTTTTTTTTAGGACTGAGGACTATTAGTCTCAATCTGTGGATTTTTACGATACCAGTTTTACGATAGTTGGACATTTATCGAAATCTAAAATTTATCAAAAATATAATTAGATAATTTGTGAAGCAATGTTATAATTTGAAAAAAAAAAAAAAAAAAAAAACTAATAGTTCTCCGTCTTGAACTAAATTCTGCTTTTGCCAGAATTTCATCAAAATCTTTTTTTTTTTTTTTTCTTTAGGACTGAGGGCCTATTAGTCTATATCTGGGATTTTTGCGTTGTCGTTTTCGATAGTTGGACATTTGTCGAAATCTAAAATTTATCGAAAATATAATTGAATAATTTGAAAGCAATGTTATAATTTGAAAAAAAAAAAAAAAAAAAACTAATAGTCCTCCGTCCTAAACTAAATTCTGCTTTTGCCAGAATTTCATCAAAATCTTTATTAATTATTATTATTATTATTGAAAGAAAAAGAAAAGAAAATTAATAATAATCAGTATCGTTACAAGCGATATCGAAAAAGTTTTTTTTTTTTTTTTTTTTTTTTTTTAATAATTTTGAATTAGGAAATAAGAAGTGCGCGAGCAATATGAAATAAAAATAAATAAAAAATGAATTTAATGGTTTAATTTTTATATAAAACAAGATCGCGTGCTATCTTAAAAAGTAGATGTAAAATTTAAAGTTTATTTTTTTTGGCAACAATTATAAATTAAAATAAATAATTTAATGAAAGTTTAGAAGTTAGAATTTCTAATTTTATTTTTTTATTTATTTTTATTTTTATTTTATTTATTTATTTATTTTTTTCTCTTTTCAGAATAACGCTAATTTTAAAATCCTTTTAAACACTTTACATCACAATAGAGAATGCGTTTAATATTTAAAGGGGAAAAAATGTTTTAAAATAAAGAATTAGAAAATAATAACACTATTAATAAAGGAATTTATTACTTTCTTTTCTCTCTTCATATATATAGGGGAGAGTCGGAAGGGATGGGACACCTAAAATTATTCTTAAAATAAATATTGTTTTTAATTTTTGACACTTCCACCAGGTGAAGTAACTACAGCCCCATATTTGTTGCTATGTATCATTTTAGTTAGAGAACTCTGTAAGTTTATGTAACAAAAAAAAACTATTTTATAACACTAAAAGTAAACAGTTGCTTAATTTTCAAGGCAAGTTTTCAACGTCACTCACTGATGTCAGCGTAATCACTTTTCATATTTTATATACCTAATAATATAACTTTTATGAATTAGTAGCTGAATTAAGCCTAAAAGTAGCATGTGTCTAATAAATTATTATTTATTTATTTATTTATTTATTTATTTGGAAAGAAAAAGAAAAGGAAATTAGTAATAATCAGTATCGAAACAAACACTATCGAAAAAGGTTTTTTTTTTTTTTTTTTTTTTTTAATAATAATTTTGAATTAGGAAATAAAAAGCGCGCGTGCAAAATGAAATGAAAAAAAGAAACAAGATAATTAAGTTTGAATTTGAGTTGGTAATTTAAGGATGCCATTGATATAGTAACTTTTTTTTTGTTGTTGTTGTTGTTGTAAATTGTTTTTAATAAATTAAAATGCGGATATCATAATTGCGCTAGTAAAGACCTTTGGGAGAAACGTCCGAGTTGCTTCGGTGACAAATTTCAAATTTTGCCAAAGGAGTCCTATACTAAAGCTTTTATTATTATTATTTTCGTACCACTATTTCCATAACATAAAATTTATAATAAATTTATTGAGACAAAGTACATATGTACAGTCGGTAACAAAAGTGTCCGAACACTAGCAAAAATTCCTATGTAAAAATAGTACACTTCATACGGTTTTGTTACATAAATCCTTGTCGAATCTGTTCTTAGTCAGTGTAAGAACAGGATTCGATAAGGATTTATTTAACAAAACCGTATGAAGTGTACTTTTTTTACATAGGAATTTTTGCTAGTGTTCGGACACTTTTGTTACCGACTGTATACCTGCAAAAATATATTATAAAATTTATTTTTTTGAAATTGTGGTACGAAAAGAAATTAAAAAAAAAAAAAAATGTCGCCTGTGACAGCCTTGTAATTTATTCTGGATAGCTGTTAGTCCCGATTCCGAGTCCCGCCTCTTCTTCACACCATTTTTTTTTTAATGTAATTTTTTTCTTATTTTATGGTAGTTATATATAAGAAAAAATTATTCTATAAATAAAGTGGTATGAAATAATGGCGGAGTAAAAATGCTCTAAAAGAAATTGTAAAAGTTGACAAATCTGTTTCATACACGGGGATTCAAATAGATATTTCAGTGGTTATTAAAATCGTAGAAAGTTACTTCTAATTACAGAAGTTGTTTAAATCAAGAACAGCTTTCAGATATGTTTTTTTTTCTCATTTTACTATTGTACACAAATATTACGAGTAAAATATAAATTGTGAACTTTTGAATAGTTTTTCTTTTCTGTCATTTGTATGTAGAAAAATATTGACCTGCGTATAAGAAGAAAAATGAAAGACAGCCAATGTTTCCGAGTGAAATAGTTACAAAAGTTATTTAAACTAGCATGTTGTGGCCACCACAAGACTTTCTTCTATATTTTCTTATACAAATTCACTCAGTAACAACATTTAAAAAAAAAAAAAAAAAATCCTAGTTAACTACTACTATTACCAATAATTCATATTAATTTTACAATCACAGGTTTAGAATAACTCTCACTATGTACATTTATACGAAATTTTGTCCGATACTGCCATATTAAAAGTTTACAAAAAATGCGATCACAGCGCCATCTGTTGAGCGATTGATCCCCAAATCTAATCAGCACCAGTTTCTGTCAGGGTGCAACTAAATACCAAGTTTGTTTACATTTCATTCATTGGTTCGTGAGATACAGTGTCCACAAAAATCGTGATACACACAAACAGACAGAGATTTTCTAAAAATTATCAATTCGTGTTCAGAACATCCCAAAACGTGTAAATCCATCAAAAAACGGAGGTCGTAAATTTTCACGAATCCAATACTTTCTCTAAATTACATATAGAAGAAAGTAAAAATGATTGCTTACACCACTTTACCAAGAGTGTTGATGTTCATTTTTGGACGAAAAAATATCTTTACGAAATGAATCGTAATTTAATGAAAATTAAATTACGAACCATTTGCTTAAAATTGGTAATTAAATGGGAACTTTATACAAAATAATCTAGTGCTGTATTATGATAAACTTTATAGTCTCCAGCCTATCCACTAATTACGTAAATATCATACGCGTTTTTTTTTTTTTTAGACTACGTTGCACGGTAAATTTTAGAAGTTTTGAATAAAGTTTTTTTTTTTTTTTTTTTCTTGTGTGTGTGTGTGTGTTTTTTTTTTTCTTTAAATTTGTAAATAAAAGATTTATTTATTTTATATTATTTTATTTATTTTTGTTAATTTTGTAGCTTTTGAATGTAGTTTGAATAGACTGTTTTCTATGACTTCATATTTTTATCGAGAAAATGTAATGCTAAATTGGTAGTCTCTCTTATATTAATTCTTTTAGAATAGTAAGGAAAAGTTGCTAATTCGTTCTTAAGTTTTGGCTGAATAGTTATTCGGTAGTGCCATAGTAAGAGGCTCTTATAAAAATCCTGTTGTAAAGTAGAACAGTTGCTGTGTATGATATAAGGATGCTACACTAAGCTTTTCGTTGAGATGAAGCAAATGGTTCGTGTACAGGGACGCCCAAGAGAATTCAGATACATTACGTCTATGGGGGAAATTGCAGGTAAGTTGAGTTTAACATCTATAGACTGCACTAAACTAAATGAAACGAATATATATATTATATATGCGTAAAAACATGTCTCATGTAGAATATGGTAGGGAAATCATTCACTGTTCGTTTACAGGGCTACACAAAAGAACTAGATAAAAGTGCGACAATAATTGCAAATTGACGGAAGTGTATTTCAGGCTGGGCCATGTATTATTACTATAGGATTATATTTAAGCGCACAATGTGGTCTGTATATAATCTTCGAAAGATATACAGGGCTGCAAATATTTAAGCGATAACATTCTTTTTTGTTGTTAGTGGATGTGCTTTACCATAATATTTTACCATTTCCAGGAAAGCTGTTCGGGAATTGAAATTAATTGCTCATAGAGATATGGTAAATAATGTATGTTTTTAAGTTAAATATTCATTGCTTGTTTCTTGTATATTTACACGTTTTGAGGCTTTCTGATTACCATAGTTAAGTTTTTTAACGTTTGATCTTTGTCTGTGTCTCTCAGAGTGACTTAAAAACGAATAAATTTAGGAGATCCAAATGTTGTATTTTGAAGTTAATATAAGTTTGTTACTGGAAAAGTTTGATCAAGATTGATAAGTTTCAAGGAATGTTGCGTGTGAAAGTTGTCTGAATAATTTTAAGTGAACTGTAATTTTAATAACAGATTTAAATTCTATATAAATGTAGGTGCAGTAATGAAACGGGGGTTGAGTAGGGCGGTAGCCCCCTCATACAGAACTACTTACCATATAAAACTCTTCCGAAGCCTAATTTGAATTGTTTTAACATAGGTTTACATAACAGTACTCGTTATGTTACCTCTTAATCTCCAAGATGTATTTATAGTATTAAATTTCAGGGTAAGAGAAAGTCGTGTGAGTAACACACCAGATTATTTCTATATATGTCGTTTTATTAACAAATAGTTATCTTGCGTCTGCAAAGTTGCACATTTACGTTTCATTTGAACACAGAATTTAGATGAGCACACTGAGCACAAACAATCCAAATTTCTATATTTAAAAACATATTGTTGCGAAATTGTAAATAATTGTATTTATTTTTGTATAAATGCTTTCAATGAGGCTTAGTAAGTTGATAAAATGTTAATTTTGTGCATTTTTAGTTTGTTTTAGTGTTAGAATAGCTAATTTTCCCTTAAAAACGTATTAAAAAGCTCCAATAAGGCAAGTGATGGATTTTGCGCCAAAATTGGCGACTTTTTTCCTCCTTGGCGACTTTTTTGGCGACCTTGGCGAGAATATCCTAATTATAGATATACCAAATATGGAAGCTGTAACTTGATTGGCTGACCATTTTCTCGAATTTTCCACACTTTTCTGCAGGGGTATTTAAGGTACACCAAGACAGGCTGGTATGCGTTAATGATATACCGTGTGTACTGTGGATTTGCTGTTGACAGCTGTTATTTAAGCTGTGTTTATTGGTGGAATTGAAGTTGATGCCTGAATAACAGACCTGTATTCTTCTGAATATTTCTGTTAATAAACTACTGAATTTTTACAAGTTTCGCCTCTCATTTTCGGACAACTTACGAACCCCTAAGTACGCAATAATATGTATGATATGTATTATATTTCTTATTCAAAGATTTCAAGGACGGAAGGAGGCCGCTCCACCGCTATACAGCAGTTTTGAGCGATTTTAACCTTTAGAGAGGGGCTCTGACAACAATTGTCAGACTACACTGGGAATTTGAAAGAGCCCGTCTCTAAAGGTTAAGCCTCCCCCGTTGTTTATTAAATAAACAAACAAAAACAAAAATTACAATCTCTGCCGGATAGAAGATCCTACGCGACAGAAGACAGAAGACTAAGACACTTAAATGTTTATGACGAAGGAACAGTTGCTATTTACAGAGTTCTGTTCTTGAAACAGCTGATAATTAGAAAAAAAATTATTAGAAATTGTTTGCAGAGTTCAAGAATTTGGACAGTTAAGAATTGAAGGTTCACAGTCACACAAAATGCATAGATTTTGGTGAATCTAGCACTTGATACGCATTGTATTTCTTATTCAAGGATTTCAAGGACGGAAGGAGGCCGCTCCACTGCTATACAGCAGTTTTGGACGATTTTAACCTTTAGAGAGGGGCTCTGGCAACAATTGTCAGACTACACTGTGAATTTGAAAGAGTCCGTCTCTAAAGGTTAAGCCTCCCCCCTTGTTTATTAAATAAACAAACAAAAACAAAAATTACAATCTCTGCCGGATAGAAGATCCTACGCGACAGAAGACAGAAGACTAAGACACTTAAATGTTTATGACGAAGGAACAGTTGCTATTTACAGAGTTCTGTTCTTGAAACAGCTGATAATTAGAAAACAATTATTAGAAAATGTTTGCAGAGTTCAAGAATTTGGACAGTTAAGAATTGAAGGTTCACAGTCACACAAAATGCATAGATTTTGGTGAATCTAGCACTTGTAGTTTTTTTTTTTTTTTTTTTTTTTTTTTTTTACAGGGACACAGAGAAAAAAAAATTCTATCATTAAGGACTGAAATTATTTTAAGTGCGATAAAGTCTAAATGTTCGACCGAGCTTTAAATTTATATTCATGTTATAAGTCACCGTCCCACGAACTGTATAGATTTTGGTGAATCTAGCACTCATATTTTTACTTTCCGAACATACGTATGTAATCATGTTAAAAATCCGAATTCGAGATTTTGGAGTTTGTATACGTAGTGAGGTCCCATGAGTCCGTATTCACTATTTTTACGACGATGTATGTATGTGTGTGTGTATGTATGTGAGGGACCACGCTAGCGTCTAAACGCTTTGCTCGAATGAGCTGTAAGTTGGTACGCATGTATTATAATCATGTCAAAATTTTGACTTTAAGATGTCAGTGTACCTACACATTTTGAGGTCCCCTGAGTTCTTTTCTGCTATTTTTACGGTGATGTGTATATGAGTGAACATGAACTATACGCTTTGTTCAAATGAGCTGCAAATCAGTACATGTATTACAAGTCACTGTAGCACAAACTCTATTGATTTTGGTGAATTTAGCACTTATAGTTTTTTTTACTGGGACACAAAGAAAATTCTTTATCATTATGGCCTATGGGGCTAAATTTTTAAAAGTGCGATAGCGTCTAAACGCCTTATTCAATTGAGCAAAAAAATTATGCACATATTATAGGTCATAGTTGCACGAACTGTATAGATTTTGGTGAATTTAGCACTTATAGTTTTACAGGGACACAAACAAAAATTCTTTATCATTATGGCCTATGAGACCAAATTTTAAAAAGTGCGATAGCGTCAAAACGCCTTATTAAAATGAGAAAATAATTTATACACACATTATAGGTAATAGTTGCATGAACTGCATAGAGTTTGATAAATCTAGCACTTATAGTTTTTTTACAGAAACACAAAGAAAACTTCTTTATCATTATGGCCTAAGGGACCAAATTTTAAAAAGTGCAATAGCGTTTAAACGCCTTATTCAATTGAACAAAAAAATTATACACATATTATAGGTCATAGTTTCACGATCTGTATAGGTTTTGGTGAATCTAGCACTTCTAGTTGTTTTACAGGGACACAACAAATAATTCTGTATCATTATGGCCTATGGGGGTGAAATTATTTAAAGTGCGATAGCATCTAAGTGCCTTATCCGTTTTAGTGGAAAATTTATATACGAGTTATAGGTCACCATCACACAATTTGTATAGATTTTGGTGACTCTAGCACTTAACGAATTTTACAGGGACACAAATAAAAATTGTTCATCATTAAGATCTATAAGCTCAAATTATTTAAAGTGTGACAGCGACTACACGCCTTATTCAAATGGACTGAAAATTTATATGCATGCTATACGTCACCCTCACACAAACTTTAGAGAATCTAGCACATATGGTTCTTTTTACAGGGACAAAATGCAAATTTCTTTATCATTGGGGCATATCGGCTCAAATTTTAAAGTGCGATAGAGTCTAAATGCCTTATCCGATGAAGCTGAAAATTTATATAAATATTATAAGTCACTGTTTTACTAACTATGAGCATTTTGGTGAATCTAGCATTTGTAGGTTTTTACAGGGACACAATGAATTATTCTTTATCATTATTAACTACGTGTTCTGTAAAATAGCGTTAAATTAAACATTGTGTACTATATAAAGAAAAATACCCAAACACCCCATTATAATTTTCTCTTTTGTTTATTTAACAACGTCTCTTGCATTACTTTATCTACAAAACCGTTCATTACTCAATGTTCAGAAAGTCGAGTGAAGTCACTCCAGATTTTTTTACAAGAACACAAAGAAAAATTCTTTATCATTATGGCCTATGGACTGAAATTATTAAAATGCAATAACGTCAAAATGGCTTTCGATTAAGCTTTAAATTCATATGTATATATATATATATATGTTATAGGCCACCGTCGCACGAACTGTATAGATTTTGAGGGATCTAGCACATAATAGACTTTTACAAGGACGCGACGAAAAATTCTTTATCATTATGACACATGGACACAAATTCTTTAAAATGCAAGAGCCTTAAATTAAACAGCATAGTACTTGGGGGGGGGGGGGACCCAAACACCCTATTATAGTATTCTCTTTTGTTTTTTTAAAGACTTCTCTTACTTTATTTATACAACCGTTAATTACTTAATGTTGGGAAAGCCCAGTAGAGTCACTCCAGATTTTTATTTATTTTAATTATATTAATTAATTTATTATTTGTTTATTTTTCTATTATTTTATTTGCCATTTTGTTTAATTTAATTTAATTATTTATCTATTTTTTCTGCTTACGGTCTCATGCACAATTGACAAGTAATGCTATAAAAATATATCATCTTAATTATTTGAATTAAATTTTTACCATGTTGAGCTTATTCTTTTGGAACACTTTGAATGGACTAATCTTTACCAAAAACCAATAGACAAATAAGATTACAAGAATACTTTTTAAATGCTTCCATGTAACATTTACTAAATTCTCTTTGGAAAGCTATCTAATTACCCGGAAGCCATTTCCAGCCACAAGAAAAAGATTTAATTGATTTTGCCCGTCAGGAAACGACTGCTTCGGTTTGTATTAATTTATAGTTAAGGAACATTTATTTAACCTGACGCTTAAAGTACTCTAAGTAGGAAAATACTTTCAGTAAGGTTTTATTTTCCTTTCATCTATATATATTAATACGCAAACATGAAATTTGTGATATGTTTTTAACATATTTAATATAGGAGTAGAAAATTGAAAGCGATATCGTTCGAAAGGTATGGTTAATGTGAGTTTGAGAAAAAAATTTTTTTTCTTAAGATGTCAAAAACGTAGTCAAAAATAATTTTATTTTTATGCACTTTATGCACTTTTATTATTATTATTATAATTTATTTCCTATAGATGAAAGTTGTTGAATCTGGCAATTTCTTAAAATTCAAGTAAAACCAAAGACACAGTAATTTGCATAGATGTAGCATGCCTATACTCTCGATTACAGATTTTTCTTTCTAAAAGGCAACAACCATTAAAGTGGTACAAATGCTTATTTTGTGAATAAGTGGTAAATCAAAATTTTATACCATTGAAGATATACACAATTTAAAAAAAAAAATTGATTTATGAAAAAATATATATATATTTTTTTTTTCTTTTTTTTTTCCTAATTTATATACGATCTAATCTCTTTTTTTTTTTTTTTTTTTTTTTTGTGTGTGTGTGTGTGTGTATGTGTGTGTGTAATTTGCGTTAGCTCTAAATCGAAGTTATATTTTTTAGACAAAACATATTGCATTTTAATTAACAAAAATTGACTACTTATTTTCAGAAAAAAGTGGATTTATTACTATTTTCTATATGTATAAGATGAATGTATAAGATTTGGAAAACTCCAGTTTCCGATGAATTTACATGTTTTGAGATTTCCTGAACCCGATTTGACAATTTTTAAAAAATGTCTGTCTTTTAGAGTTAGCAAAACTCTACGAACACTGTATATCGTAAACCAATGGACTTAATTTAAGCAAACTTTATATTTGATTGGACCTTGGCTTGAATTATCGCTGATTAACTTTTGGGCTACATTACCAAACAAATGGCAGTGCCACACTGCGATTTCCTCTCATTTCAGGGAAGATCCAGCATCTACGGTGTACCAATCGTAATATAAGATATATATATATATGTTACGGTCAATGTGATTAATTGATAATTATTAATAACAACCAAATAAGTCGGTTAAAGTGAAAGATTTTTGAGAATTTATCACATTGACGGATTATTATTAATAATTACCAAAGATTTTTGTTCAATGTATTAATTTTTTATGCGTTTATCTAGAGCTTTCCATTACTAAGATATGACTAATTGATCACATTGAACAAACTCCCTTGGTAATTGTTAATAATAGCCAGTTATTGTGATTAATGTCCATTATTTAATCACATTCACCAAACTCCATAGGTAATTATTAATAACAACCTGTTAAAGTGATTAATGTCCCTCAATTAATCACATTCACCAAATGAGGCGGTTATTATTAGTAATCGTCGGTTAATATTAATCATAACTGGATTTATTACTTTAAACGTAACATATATGTATTAGTAAAATTCTGCTGATTCAGTTTCAATGCATATTGGCCAAGAAGTGGTTCTACTATGCTACAATTTAATCTAATTTTGGGGGAGACTATATCTAAGCTTCTATAGTGTATAAATGTACAAAACTTGGCATGTGAGGCAGATATTAGGTTTAACTATGATGATTCCCTTCGGATGCATATTAAGTGACTGGTGGCTACTATTTTGCATTATTTGCCGTTTACGCGAAAGCTATATACCAGCTTCTATGCTATATAAATGCACCAAACCCTGTGTGTGACATATATTATGAAAAATTATTCTTATTGAATTTTGTTGAATATAGGCCGAAAAGTGCCGCTGACATTACTTTCTGCGGTTTCTCATGTGACTATATCTCAACATCTATTAGTAAAAATTGCACAGAATTGCATATGTAAATGGACATTATCTAAATAGGGTCAAATCCTGTTCTAGACTTTTCAAAACATGTAAATCCATCGACAGCCGGAAGTCTAGAATTTTTACGAATCCAATACTTTCTTCTATTGAATATAGAAAAAAGCAAAAATGGAGATGTATTGTTACTTTCATGTTTCATTCGAACATTTTTCGCCTGATAAAAAATCAAAGATCGCAAAAAACTGCTGCAGATGTTTGCGAATGTGACCTTTTCTCTAAAAACTAAAGATTATAGAACTTTTTTGCATAAATCTAAACTGCAATCTAACAGGTTGTAATCTCCGAAAAAATTAGTTTTCTCTGGTAAGCATTTTGCTTGAGATAAAAAAAAAAGGGGGGGGGGAATGAACGGCTTTGCTTATTTTATTGAAAATCAATGATTGGGAGGGGAGGGAATAGAAATACAGAAATCGATCTGATAGTCGGCTATTACCATAGATATAATAATAAGACATAGATTGATCAGCGAGAGGAAAAAATTGATACCTTTTTTTTTTCGGGAAAAGTCACTCTAATGGCTGCCTTTCCCCGAGTAAATCACACACAGGAATACACACGGATAATTTAGTAAATAAAATTTATGAATAATTTATTTACTAAAGGTGAATGAAAAACTCCAGATACAGTTTCAAATTCATTTTTCTTTTTATTCTTTTTTTCAATACTCTCTAATGGCTGATTTTAGAACTTTTTTCGGCATCAAAATTTTTTGCTTGATAACATGGGGATGATAGATCTATATATATTACTATATCAATGGTTATTACAGATAAAGTTAATTTTTACGAGAAATTTTTTCTTAGAACGGGAGGAAAAAATAAAAAATAAATGTTTTTTGACCACTTCGTTTTGTCTTAATACATAATTATATGCAATTTTGAACATTCTACAGATATAATTTTTCAATTTTCCTTATTTTGGACTTTATTATGAAATATGACATGAGGTGAGAAATTTAACCTTTACTTTAGTCTAACTGATAGAACTTAAACATTTTCTAAAGTTTTACGTAACAGCATTACATCCATCAAATTCATTTTGATAAGATATTCAATTACCGGAAAACTGGCTTCTCAAGACAAGAAAACAAGATTTAATTGATTTTCTTCCAGCCGACAACAACAACTTCAATTTAAAGTAATTTATAGTTAAAAGAACATTATGTGTGACGCCTCGGAACTTCCTGGTGCTACAAGAGTCTTTAAAATTAAATTTTATGGTAGGATAATATTTGATATGCGAGTTTAATTTCAAAAGTATGAAATTTAATGGGCACAAAACAAGACAAATCACTAGAACAGATGGGTTTTTTTTTTCTAATTAAACCTTTTTAAATGTGGTATTTAAAATTTCACAAAAGTGTTGAAACTTCTTTTTGCAACACATACAATCAAAATTAGACAGTTAGCCGAACATTTAATTTCCATTTAAAAGCCTACTGTCGGCATCAAAAGTATCCGAGCACTAGCAAAAATTCCTATATAAAAAATGTACGCTTAATACTCTTTTGTTAAATAAATCCTTGTCGAATCGTGTTCTTAGACTGACTAAGAACAGGATTCGACAAGGATTTATTTTACAAAACTATATTAAGTGTACTTTTTTATATATAGGAATTTTCGCTAGTGCTCGGATACTTCTGCTGCCGGCTGTCGCATGCTGTGACCATCACAAAACTTTTTTCTATATCGTTAAAATAATTGCGCGACTATTCGATTAACATGTCCAAAAATTTAAATTACTTAGCTTCTCACAATCAAGATTTCAAATATGCAGTTTGGTGCAATTTCAATCAATAGATATTGAGATATAATTATATTAAAATTAGCAAAAGGTTGGTAATAGCAGTGCCACCTGCCGACCGATATACACCCAAATTCACTCACTTTTATTTATTTATGTATTTATTTTTCATAACGGCCATCTCACATTTCAAGCTTTGTACATTTATACGCAATTGAAACTGAGGTATATCCTTCTTTTACAAGGGGAAATTTTTAGCATAATAGCGCCACATGTTGGTGATATGCCTTTAAATTAAATAAGGATAATTTTAGAAAATGGCCATGGTGCATATCAAGTTTTGCATAATTATACAATAGAAACTGAGATACAGCCTTTCCGTAAACGGAGGGTATCGCAGCAGCGTAACAACTTCAACTGTCATACACCAGATATACACCAGTCTCCAATCTATGTCAAGGCGTAACCAAATATAAATTTTTACGAAATTCTGTGCATTAGGTCTTAATTTAGAGTTTCCACAATATTTTGGTCTCTAACACACATACAGAGAGAGATAGGCAGGCTGTCGGATATTTCCTAAAAATAGTTACATCTTATTCAGGACACTCAAAACGTGTAAATAGTTGTAAGCTGAAAGTCGAAGATTTTTACGAATCCAATACTTCCTTATATACTCATAGTTGCCAAGTATTACGTTTTTCAAGGAAAACTGAAAACCAGAAAATTTTTATACTTGTTTTCAGCTTGTTTAATCGTCGAAACTACATATGATAATTTCCTTAAAAAAAAAAAAAAGTGGTGATAAATCTTATTAAAAAATTAGAAAGGTTGGAAGCTGTATATATATATATTTCTTCTATATGGATATCTACTTCGATATAGAAGAAATTAAATAATACATATATAAAAAATTTTTCAAAAACTGGTTTTATTTCAAAATGTATTAAAAACTCGAATGTAGCAGATGTGGATATTATACATGTATGCAAAGCTTCAGTTCAATCGGATGACAGGAAGTGGTTTAAAATTCGAATATAAATTTTGAAATGTAATTGGGGGACCAGGCCCTCCGGCCCCCTTCAAGTCTCTTACTGCTCGAGCTCGATCATGTATTGTCGTCGCAGTGATGCCAGATGGTCGAAAATTATTTCCCCAAACAGGTCTTCAAATTTCCCCAAATCAGGGGTTTTTTTCGAAATAATCCCCAACTTGATTTCTATTAAAAAGGGAAAATAAAAATTTGTTCAAAAGAAAATATCAAGCAGATTTAAGTTGATAATAGCAGGAGACTTGGCGTTGGAATATTAAAACAGGAATAAACTACTACGTCAGAAACGCCAAAGAAAAATTATTGAGGTGCATGCACCTCAACAGATTTAAGTTGATTTTAGCTCAGATTTTTCCCCAAATGAAGGCAATTTTTGGAAAAAAAACTCCCCAAATAACAATAAAGCTATTGAAAATCCCTGGACGTAGGGATAAATCATTACGTTGCCAACATTGACAGAAGGTGTTGGTTGAACTCCCCAGATTTGTCCCCAAAAATTTTAGAATTCCCCAAAAAAGTCCCCACAAACATTTGTTCTCCAAAATTGTCCCCAGAAGCCTCAAAAATCCCCAAAATGGGGACAAAATTCCCAATCTGGCATCACTGTGTCGTCGGAATTATACATGTACTGATAAACCGCGAAAGGAAGATCCCTGGCGTCATCTGCGCATGGGTGAAAAGGACTCGTCCATTTATACAGTAGGAATGTCCGTAGTACCTAGGGATCTTTTTGTTTATGGATATGAAAAAATTATAAACTCACTGATTACATTTCTTTTCCTTCTTTGAACTGATTCTTGAATATCTGGTTACATAAATATTTTACGATTAATTAAAAGAAAGAAAAACTGATAATATTATAAAGGGATAATTTTAGATTTCAATATAAATATTACTCAAATAAAAATAAAAATAAAAGCTTTGTCAGTATTTTGAAACTTTTGAAGTCTGTAATACTAATTTAAAAATTATGTCAATTATTATTTACAGACTAGCATATAACCCCGACAAAAATGACGGAATGTGAAATCAATTAAGGTAGGGAATCAATGAATGCTTTGCCAGCTTCGCTGGTTACTATATTTAAAGGGGACTAATGTGCAAGTTGTACCTGACGGGAATAATGTGAAAGTTGTACCTCACTGGACTAATGTGCAAGTTGCACCGAACGAACAAACTATTTAAAATGACACTATTTAAAATTGGATGTTGCTTTAAATATTTGACACTTACTTTCATTTTAATATTTATTATCAAGATTCTTGAAGAAATAATTAAAATTCTTCAAACAATAACTTCTCCTTTCAAAGCTTCTTTATCGCAAAACTTAATGACATTATGTACAATATGCTTCGATTCACTACGGATAGGTTTAATCCGAGAACTCGTACCAGATGTATGTTCCATTTGTTCCAATATAAACAAACTGTTATACAGAAAGAAATAAAAGAAAACAAAGCAGGAGTATTAATGATTCTACTCATAACAGAAGAAACAAGAATAATAGAAAATTGTCCCCTCTCTCTTCCTTCTTCCTTTGCTGTGTCTCCCAGTGAGTGAGTGGAATCGTCCTGGCACTTTGCCAACCAGGTATCACTCATCCGCGAACGAACAGTATGCATAATTTCAGCCCAATCAGATGCGGATTAAAATTCGAAACAAAAATAGATCTGTAGTTGAGGGCTTAGGGTTCATACGGCTCCACCCATAAGTCCGTTGCTACTTCAGCATGTATTACCATCGGAGTCATACATGTGTGCAAAATTTCAGCTCGACCAGCTGATAGAAAAGAAAGTAAAATAAAATGCGAAAATTTTTTTGAATTGGATTTACGCACCCAGGCTCCCACCCCAAAATCTGTTAGTACTTGAGCATGTATTGTCATCTGAGTACATGCAGTATTTATACACCAGTATTAAGCATGTGTGTAAATTTTGAGTTCAGTCGGACGATAGAAATTGGGTTTAAATTCTAAGCAAATTTTAAACTGGAAATATGGACAAAGAGCCCCAGAGCCACCCCCTTAAGACTATTACTACTTGAGCATGTATTGTCATCTGAGTACATACAGCGTTTATACATCAGATTATACATGTATGAAATATTATAGCTGAACTGGATAAGAAACAGTGGGTTACAATTTGAAGAAAATTTTGAACCGGAGATATGGGCCAAGAGCCCCAGGTCCACTCCCCTAAGTTCATTACTACTTCAGCATGCAGTTATTCATGTATGAAAAATTGTAACTCAATCGGATGACAGGAAGTGGGTTAAAATTCGAAACAAATTTTGAACAGGAGATATGGGTCAAGAATCCAGGGCCACTCCCTTAAGTCCGTTACTACTTGAGCATGCATTATCATCGGAGTCTTACATATATGAAAAATACAGCTCACTCGGATACCAGAAAGTGAGTTAAAATTAGAAACAAATTTTGAACTGGAGAAATGGACCAAAAACTGCAGAGCCAACCCCTAAGTCCGTTATTACCTGAGCATGCATTGCCACCGGAGTTATACATGTATGAAAAATTATAGCTCAATCGCATACCGGTTAAAATTCGAAACAAATTTTGAACAGGAGATATGGGTCAAGAATCTAGGGCTACTCCCCTAAGTCCGTTATTACCTGAGCATGCATTGGAACTGGAGTTATACATAATGAAACATAATCAAAAATTACATGATGAATACATAATGTATGCTATACATAATGAAAAATTGTAGCTCAATCGGATGACAGGAAATGGGTTAAAATTCAAAACAATTTTGAACAGGAGATATGGGTCAAGAATACAGGGCTACTCCCCTAAGTCCGTTACTACTTGAGCATGCATTGTCTTCGGAGTTTTATATGTATGAAAAATTACAGTTCTTTCTCATACCAGGGAGTGGGTTAAAATTCGAAACAAATTTTGAACAGGAGATATGGGTCAAGAATCCAGGGCTACTCCCCTAAGTCCGTTATTACCTGAGCATGCATTGGCACTTTGAGTTATACATGTATGAAAAATTGTAGCTCATTCGAATACCAGAAAGTGGGCTAAAACTCGAAACTAATTTTGAACTGGAGATATGGACCAAAAACTGCAGGGCTACTCCGTAAGTCTGTTATTATCCAGGCCCTGATTACCCAATAGGAACGAGAAGCATGTGCTTCCCCTGGAAATTTTTGAAAGGGCCCCAAATTAAGCAAAATATGGGCTACGAATTGTCAGGTTGTGGTCTAAATGCATTGTCTCATTAAGAGAAGTCACAGTACACTTGACAGCACAACTATAATTTCTAGATTATATAGGAAATATGCTAATGAAGCTTTTACACATTCGTTTACAATAGAGTAATTTCATATATTATGGTGAATATAGGCTTTCACTAGTTAATATTTTGGTACAAATAAGTGAATGTACTTCTCTACATTTTAGGCGAATTTAGTTGTCCTCAATTCCAGGTAATTACAAAATATAATGAAAAAATTATAAATTTTTCAAAATGTTTTTATGAGGGCGGGCCCCCAAATGGATTTGTACTTCCCTTCAGTTGTAAGGTTAATCGGGCCCTGTTATTATCTGAGCATGCATTGCCACCGGAGTTGTACATGTATGAAAAATTATAGCTCAATCGCATACCAGGATGTGGGTTAAATTCGAAACAAATTTTAAACAGGAGATATGAGCCAAAAGAACCCTAGGGCCACTCCTCTGAGTCCATTACTATTTGAGAAGGCATTGTCATCGGATAATTGTATGCAAAATTTCAACTCAGTCAGATGAAAGATAATGGGTGGGAATTTAGTTCTTAGATTTAACTCACACACATAAATAAATAAACAACAAGTTAAATAAAAGCAAATTAAAAAAAAAAACGGTGTTTGTATATCGTTAATTTTAAATAAATAATTTTTATTTCTTTGTATTGCACTCTTCTATATTCAACAGAAGAAAATATTGGATTCGTAAAAATTTTAGACTTCCGGTTTTCCATGGATTTACACTTTTGAGAGATCTAGAACACGATTTGATCATTTTTAGAAAATGTCTGTCTGTGTGTATGTATCTCTGTGTGTATGACAAAAATTCTGCAGCGACTGTATCTCAGGAACTTCTGAATTTTTATTTATACATGCACCTTGACCTAAATTAGTGCCTATCAACAAGTGTCTCCTCAGGTGGCGCTGCTATGCTGAGATTTCCACAATTTAAGGGAAGGCTGTATCTCAAGAATTACTGCACAGAATTGCATATAAATTTATATGTGAATGCACCTTGACATAAATTAGTGCTTATTAACTTTTGGTACTAATCTCTCAACAGATGGCAGTGTTATACAGCGATTTCTGTAATTGAAGGAAAGGCTGTATCTCAGGTTCTATTTCGCATAATCGAATAAAACTTGAAACGTAAGTGTCTCATAAAGGAGGCCATTATGAGACATTATGCTGATCCAATTTAAATGCATATCGACCGATAGATGGCGCTGCTATATTGCAATTTCCCCCGAGAACGGGAGAGCTATACCTCAACTTCTGTGGCATTTAACTTTCCGAAACTTGATATGTGAGATAACCACATATCAAGCATCATTAATAAAATGCATCTTTTAGGATGCCATTTGTAGAGAATATATATATATATTTTTTTAATAGTGTTAGATGAAAATCGTCTGCATTCATCATGGTAGATAATTTTAATAGATAATAGTTCTAATAAATAATTTGTACTGAGTGAATTTGTATAGGAAAATATAGAAGAAAGTCTTGTGAGCAACATACTAGTTTTATTTATTCATTATCCTTATAATTACTCGATATATTATTGTACTGTTAGTATTTTCATAAGATTCATTATGCGTTTTAAATTATTGAATCTTATGAATTTTTAATAATATATTATTACAATAATGCCTATTTAACATACGGTGGTAAATAAAATAATTTTTACTTTCTTCTATATTTAATAGAAGAAAGTATTGGATTCAATTTCTTTTTTTTTTTTTTTTTTTTTTTTTAGGACTGAGGATTATTAGTCTCAATCTGGGATTTTTGCGGTGTCATTTTTCGATAGTTGAACATTTATCGAAATCTAAAATGTATCGAAAATATAATTGAATAATTTGAAAGCGATGTTATAATTTGAAAAAAAAAAAAAAACTAATAGTCCTCCGTCCTAAACTAAATTCTTCTCTTGCCAGAATTTCATCAAATACATTTTTTTTTTTTTTTTTTGGAAAAAAAAAAAAAAATAAATAAATAAATAAATAAATCCCTTTTCGGCAAGCTTAAAGGCAAAGGTAGATTCCTTTACGTTAATGTTACAATTGTCAAGAAATTTTACATATGCATTAATACCTAGCCAATTGCTTTGTTCCCACACATTGCATTATTTACGTCGCTATTCTGTTTTCAAGAAATTTAATTTTCAACTACAAAAATTTTCGGCTAAATTTATTGGTTTGTAAATGTTTCAATTTTTTAAAAATTCAAGTTCATAATCATTCAACAAATAAAAGCCTTAAAGATATACAATCCCAGCTATGCTGAATCCCGGAGGGGGCTATTAGGCTACACCCCCTCCCCCCACCCCCCAAGCTTAATCAAAATTATATTTTTTATTTAAAATCCATATGTTGTTCAATATCTTTCTTTTAAAAGAAAAAGTAATGGAAACGTGAAAATGCACTTGTGATCTTACTAGTTCTGGTAAGCCTGGCGTTGGTATGGTGAAGTCAAAAACAGATAAGTGGTAACGGTTTTTAGATAGTTGTAATTTTCATTGAATTATTGAAAGTTTTGTGTTGTGTTTTTGTGATTCTTATTGTCAGATAAGTAAAAATTGTAAAGTGAAACTGTTTTGGTTCACGTAAACTGGAACATTAACATTAGTTAACATTTGACCATTTGGCACCGCTGAATTTCAATGTTAAGTATTATCAATTTAGTAAATTGCATGATTTGGCGAGATTTTGGTGACAAAACTTGCGACTTGGCAATGAAATTTGTGATTTGGCGGCAAAAGTTGATAGTAGATGTCGAAATTTTTGACTTGGCGACAAAATTTGGCGAGCATGGATATGGAGAAAGGCAGCTTTGGCGTCATTATATTTTCTTTCCACGCGAAAACCTCATATCTCTTCACAGACCAATATCTTGTTTCGACAAGATAAAAAGTCAAAGGAAGCTGTAACGTATTACTCTCAATCATAAATTTTAAATTCTTGCCTAAACTGACATTCTAAACTATTCACCACAAACGATATTTGTATTAAGATTGACGTATTATTTTAATTTTATATTTTTAAATGATTAATTAAAGCGTTTAACAAGGTTTTTAATTAACACACTTCTATTAACTTGATAATGATGCAACTATTAATGTATGTAACGGAATTTTGCAATTCAATTTTCGGCAACTTCTTGTCGTCCAAAGGACCTGAAATTTTGCACACAACTTCATAATCAATGAAAATACTAGATACAAGTATTTCCAGGCTCTTTTCCCATCAGGGGCAGGTTCCAAGGGCAAACAAAAAATCTATACTTATACAAAACTATCGTATGTGACACAGGATTTGGATGTATTTGTATAATGTCGAGTGGCAACAATTAATATTTTTTTTAATAAAGATTTCAAAGTATGTAATGGTTTTCTAAAACCTTTATTAGTTCATTTTTCAATAAAAGAGTGTTCTTTATTTTTTTTTTTTTAAATGGTATAATTTTATTTATAAAAAAAAAATATAAAATATACAGACACGACATTATTTCATTATTTAAAACATGAAAATCTAACATTGACAGATTTTAATTTAGTGCCAGAGGCCTATTGCTAAACTTGTTAATATCGACAAATTCTTCTTTAGTTAATTCGTGACGATCTAAATTCCATGATAAAGTTTTCATTAAATCAAACCAATGTGTTTCAGCTGCAGATACTGTAACAAATAACGTTGGAAGTCCAAACTGTCTTATAGCCGCAAAACAAACTTTTTTGCTCTTTTTCCCAATGAGGGGGAGGTGTGCCTTGGAGGGGACTCATGTCAAAGGTGTGCCTTGGGGGGGGGGACTCATGTCAAAGTTGTACCTTGGGGGGGACTCATGTCAAAGTTGGGCCTTGGGGGGGGGGGACTCATGTCAAAGTTGAGCCTGGGGGGGGGACTCATGTCAAAGTTGTACCTTGGGGGGACTCATGTCAAAGTTGGGCCTTGGAGGGAGACTCATGTCAAAGTTGGGCCTTGGGGGGACTCATGTCAAAGTTGGGCCTTGGGGGGGGGGACTCATGTCAAAGTTGTACCTTGGGGGGGGACTCATGTCAAAGTTGTACCTTGGTGGGAACTCATGTCAAAGTTGGGCCTTGGGGGGGACTCATGTCAAAGTTGGGCCTTGGGGGGGGACTCATGTCAAAGTTGGGCCTTGGGGGGGACTCATGTCAAAGTTGGGCCTGGGGGGGACTCATGTCAAAGTTGGGCCTTGGGGGGGACTCATGTCAAAGTTGTACCTTGGGGGGGACTCATGTCAAAGTTGGGCCTTGGGGGGGACTCATGTCAAAGTTGGGCCTGGGGGGGGACTCATGTCAAAGTTGTACCTCGGGGGGGACTCATGTCAAAGTTGGGCCTGGGGGGGACTCATGTCAAAGTTGGGCCTTGGGGGGGAGTCATGTCAAAGTTGTACCTTGGGGGTGACTCATGTCAAAGTTGGGCCTGGGGGGGCTTATGTCAAAGTTGGGCCTGGGGGGGGACTCATGTCAAAGTTGTACCTTGGGGGGGACTCATGTCAAAGTTGGGCCTGGGGGGACTCATGTCAAAGTTGGGCCTTGGGGGGGAGTCATGTCAAAGTTGTACCTTGGGGGTGACTCATTTCAAAGTTGGGCCTGGGGGGGGACTCATGTCAAAGTTGGGCCTTGGGGGGGGGGGACTCATGTCAAAGTTGGGCCTGGGGGGGGACTCATGTCAAAGTTGTGCCTTGGGGGGACTTCATTCAATAAATCCCCATTCAATAAACCGACTGAAATAGGCCCTTAGCACTATTAAGAGTGTATTATAAAAATTCGACAACGCTGTACCGACTGAAATAGGGGTACCTTGGGGGGACTTCATTCAATAAATCCCCATTCAATAAACCGACTGAAATAGGCCCTTAGCACTATTAAGAGTGTATTATAAAAATTCGACAACGCTGTACCGACTGAAATAGGGGTACCTTCGGGGGGACTCCTGTCAAAGTTGTGCCTTGGGGGGGACTTCATTCAATAAATCCCCATTCAATAAACCGACTGAAATAGGCCCTTAGCACTAATTAAGAGTGACGTATAAAAGTTCGACAACTGTACCGACTGAAATAGGCCTCTAGCACTAATAAGGAAATTCGAGTAATGAAATACTTTAATTTAAATTTAAATTTTCATGAAAATAAACTTCAACGGAAAATTCATTAAAATCGCCCCTAGTTCATTTGTTAAAGGGATACCTAAATGTCCCCAAATTTATTACCTTTTCTACCATGTCAGTTTAATTCGTTTAGGATCGATTTACAAGATTTTTTTTTTTTTTTTTTTTTTTTTTTTTTTTTAACGATGACATTTATCTTTTACATTATAGTATCTATGTCATAAAGATATATTGATTTTATTTACTTATTTTTTTATTAACTTTTATTTTATTTGTTTAAAATCACGGATAAAATTTTATTTCATTTTTCTAAGTACATTGTTATAATTGTGACGTCATATTTTCTGTTCAATTAAGCTTTTTTTTTTTTAATCAGATTATTATATTGTTTAAAAACATGATTAAAATTTTATTATATTTTCAGTGATCTTTTTTATTATCATTTGCACGTGACATAAGCATCAGATTATAAATTTTTGCAATGAAAGCTATAGAAAATGTCGGCTTCATCACAAGAAAAATCACTTTTAAACTTGTAACTTTTAAGCAATTGAAGTTATCGAAAAAGTTTAAATACAAAAGTTGTTCTTTAGGGTAAGGCGGTAATTCGCCTGATTTGAAGTATTTTCCTATTTTCAATATTAAAGAAATTATGGGCAAATGAAAATTTCCACCCCCCACCATTTCCACCCCCTTTGAGCAGGATACCCCATCTACGAACTCGACCGAGATTTTTACTGTCCTGACAACATATCCCGAGCTGGTTTAATTTAAATAAAAATTACTCCAGTTATCGTGTTCACAACTTAACATGGGAAAAAGCGTTATACATATATATATACCTATATATATATATAAACTTTTGAACGGAGGGTGGTTTTGGGTTCTAGGGGTCATGATCGGTGAAGATATGAAGAAATTTTCCAAAAGTCGTGTCATGAGAACCATTGCAATAGGTAGATCTCCTATAAGGAATCTACCTAAAAGAAAAGAAAATTAATAATAATCAGTATCGAAACAAACACTATCGAAAAAGTTTTTTTAATAATTTTGAATTAGGAAATAAAAAGTGCGCGTGCAAAATGAAATAAAAATGAGTAAATAAATTAATTTAATGATTTAATTTTTACATAAAACATGATCGCGTGCTATCTTAAAGAGTAGATACATTTTTTTTTTTCTTTTCTTATCTTAAAATAAATGTAACTTTTAAATTAAAATTTTTCTTTCTATCATACAAGTTTACAAATCATGCATTTTCTACTTTAAGAATTTCGGAAAACATATTTTTTGTAATATTAATAATACGAAAGCATTATAAAACTATAGTGAGACCACGTTTCCTACGACTAGCAGTGAGGCCGAGTCCAAAAGTCTGGAGGGATGCAAAATTGGCCGAGAGATATGTTATTTGGCAAACATCCAGTTATTCGGTGTTCCCTTATCGCTTGTTTTCTCTCAGTCACCCCTATTTTAACACTGGACTCGTTCAATCCGCACTTGCGCAGAGGATTCCATGGTCGCAAGAAATGTGGTTAAAAAATAAGTATATTGTTTGCATTTTTTTTTTTTTTTTTTTTTTTTTTTTTAAACATAAGGTGATTTTACTTTCTAAAGTTGAACATGAAAAGACTTCACATTCTTTTCATCTAATCTAACTTGATATACATTAAATTTTACCTCGGAATTCTTACGAATCAACAGAGATAATGAGCTCGTTATTTTTACTTTCTTCTATATTCAATAGAAGAAAGTATTGATTTCGTAAAAAATTTTTACCTCGGTTTTTCGATGGAATTACATATTTTGAGAGGTCTAGAACACGATTTGGCCATTTTTACTTTCTTCTATATGTATGTATATATAGAGAAAGTATTGGATACGTGAAAATTTTCGAACTCCAGTTTTCGATGGATTTACACGTTTTGGGATTTCCTGAATGCGATTTGACTGTTTTTAGAAAATGACTGTCTGTCTGTGTGTATGTGTGTGGGTATCATAAATTTAGTGGACGCTGTATCTCACGAACCAATGAAGGAAATTTAACCAAACTTGGTGTTTAGTTGGACCCTGACATAAACTGATGCTGAGTAGATTTGTGGAATAATTGCTTAACAGGTGGCGCTGTGAACGCATTTTTTTCTAAATTTTTAACATGGCAATAAGAGACAAAATTTCGTATAAATGTACATAATGAGAGTTGTTTTGAGCGTGTGATTATAAAATTCATATGAATTATTGATAATAGTAGTAGTTAACTAGGAAAACATTTTTCTGCACGTGAGTGCATGTCTCCCCCCCTCCCGGAAAGTCAATTTTAAATATGGGTATCTTTCGAAAGATCTCGTCAATACCTTTAAAACGAATGGTTGAACTATAGATCTGTGATAATTTAAAACAAAGTTATTGATTTTTTATCTTTTAACGAAAAAAAGTATTTCTTCTGATTTGCCAAAATTTGACATCTTTCGGCATTTAGTGATAATATAATTCTGTCAGATAAATATCATCTGCATTTATAATGGAAAATAATTTGATAATTTAATAAATAATTTGTATTGAATAAATTTTGTGTAAAATTGTATAGAAAAAAGTCATGTGGTGGCCACATCATGCTAGTTAGAAAATGTCTGCCTGTCTGTGTGCGTGTGACAAAATTTCGTGGCAACTGTATCTCAGGAATTACATCACATAATTTCATAAAATTTTATATGCAAATGCATCTTGACATAAATTAGAGCCTATCAACTTTTGGTGGAAATCGTCTAACAAGTGACGCTGCCATCCTCCCTTTTTTTTTTTTTTTTTTTTTCAAATTTTTAACATGGCTGTATAGGAACAAATTTCACATAAAAGTGCATAAAGGAAACTATTTTTTAATAATCATCAGGAAAAGAACTTTAAAATATCTTTCGAACGATGTATTAAAAATAATTTAATCATAATTAGAAATTGAAATACGCGTATTAGAATAAAATTTAATTTGGAATTAAAATGTAAACCTTTTGTTTATAGACGAAAATCGATGAAATTTGAACTGCAAGTTTATTTTGTGGTGTTAAGATTTTATACCAAGTGACGTGTATGAATTCGAAAAATTGAAGAAAATAGAAATTTGCAATTGTTTATCCCAGTTAAAATACCTCCGATTATCAACGGCAGGTTTTTTTTTTTTTTTTTTGGTTTCGCTTCGAGCAGAAATCTCTCTTCCTTGAAGTGGTTCCCATGGTAACGAAAAGCGGCAATGAACACGTAATAGAATCTCATCGAAGGAAGGTCGCGTATTCTATTTCAATGGGTTTAAAGCGTGAAATTAAAAAATTTATAACTCATTCAGTTTTTGAAATTTTCTCTCAATCTTTTGAGAATTAAATTATGAAAGCGAGATCTATATACAAAAAAAAAAAAAAAAGAAAAGAAAAGAAAAGAAATGATTTATCTCTAAACGCTTTGAGTTATAAAATGTTTTGTGAAAAAATCGATGTTTCGTAAAATCAAAAAATATGGATCGCTAATCAGTATTTTGTAAAAATGTTTATATGGATTAAATGGCCTTTCTTTATATACTAGTTTTTAAGAAATGGAAGAGTTACTCGGTCGTACAGGGCGTTTCAAAAAAGACGATCGCGAAAACGAAAAATTTTCGACCCTTCTTAAAACTTTTTTTAAAAATATAAAAAATCCGTATTTAAAAAAAAAAAAAATTACAGTAAGAATCGGTAATAAATGCTCTTTATCGTGGTACAGGTGTATTTTCGATATTTCCAACAGATCGGAAGCGATCGCTTTACAAAAACCCACGAAATTTCCTCTTTCTAGTTCTTCTTTCGAGGTAAGCGGTCCTGGTCGAAAATGGCGTTCGCCTCCGATTTTGAATCGTTTTTTCGTTAGACAATGGTCGACATTTTAATTAATATCTCCGCTAATTAGGGTCGCATCGTTTAGCAAATTAGATAACTTAGATCTGCGATAAATTCTCTGTCCGACGGTACCTGTTCGAAGTCCGTGCGACCGTTAGCGGCGGAGCCTTTGCTGTTTCAAGCCGTTTCTCACAGACAGACAGACACACAGACACACGCGTACAGATTTTAATAATATAAGGAGATTTTTAAGCTTTTAATATTCCATATGTTCTTAATTAATTTTTCTTATTTAACTGCTTTAAAACGAAATCTGTTAAAAATTTTAAAAAATAATTTTAAAAAAACGGCAAACATTTTAACGGTTGTGAATTTTTACTTTCGTCTATATTCAATAGAAGAAAGTATTGGATTCGTAAAAATTTTCGGCCTCCGGTTTTTGATGGATTTGCACGTTTTGAGAGCTGTAGAACACGATTTGACCATTTTTAGAAAATGTCTGTCTGTGTGTGACAAAATTTTGAGGTAACTGTATCTCAGGAACTAATGCACAGAATTTCATACAAATTGGTATGTAGTTGCACCTTGACATAAATTAGTGCCTATCAACTTTTGGTAAAAATTGTCTGACAGTTTGCGTTGCCATTCCGCTTTTTCTAAATTTTTAACATGGTGATATAGGACAAAATTTTGTATAAATGTTCATAAAGATAATTATTTTTTATTAATCATTGTGAAATTTACAAGAATTATTTATAATAGAGATAGTCAACTGGGAAAATCTTTTTGTATGTGTAGGAGCCTCTCCACCCCCCCCCCTGGGGGGAAAAATGGGTATCTTTCTAAAGAGCTCGCCAATACCTTTAAAACGAATGGTTGAACCATCGATCTGCAATAATTTAAAATAAAGTAATCGATTTTTTTTCATTTTTAACAAAAAAAAAAATTATACATATATATTTTTATTATTATTATTATTATTATGTAATATTGACAATAAAATTGACTTTTTTTTTTAGATGTTTAGTGTTTTACTACTTCTCTAATATGGAAATCGTCTGCATTATCTAGGAAGATTTTTTTTTAAATAATAATTTTAATAAATTATTTTTACTGAGTGAATTTGTATAGGAAAATATAGAAGAAAGTCATATGGTGGCCACAACATACTAGTTTAAATATGAAAACGGAATTTTAATAAATACATTAGGTAATGAATGATTTATAAAACAAATTTCTCCATAGATTAACATTGGGTTAGACTACCAGTCAAATCTGGTGAAGTATACCCTTAACACTAAACATGTCATCATTCATTTCGTTGTTTCAAGTTTTTCTTATTTTCTAAAACTGAACAAAGATCTTTCCTCCTTTTCTTTTATCTGACTTGAATCAGTGTTAGAACTAAACTTCACTTTAAAATTCTTACTAATTTCAAGAGTTAATGAGTTTGTTATTTTTAACAGTAATAGATGTTTTTCTCGATAAGATATTCTTAAATATTGTTACTATTGTTTTTATTTTTATTATTATTTTTTTTTAATTCCTAATATTTTTTCTTTCTTCTATATTCAATAGAAGAAAGTATTGGATTAGTAAAAATTTTCGACTTTCGGTTTTCGATGGATTTACACATTCTGAGAGGTCTAAAACACGATTTTACCATTTTTAGAAAATGTTTGTGTGTGTGTGCGAGACAAAAATTTTGTGGCAACTGTACCTCCGGAACTACTGCTCAGAATTAAATATAAATTATATTTAGATGCACCTTGACCTAAATTAGTGCCTATTAACTTTTGGTGTCAACCACTCAATAGATAGCGCTGCTATTTAAGGGGAGGCTATATCTCAGGTTCTATTGTGTATAATCAAACAAAACTTGATATGTAAGAAGGTCATTATGTGACATTATGTTGATTCAGTTTGAATGCTTATCAGCCAACAGGTGGCGCTCCTATACTGGAAATTTCCTCGATAATGGGAAGGCTATATCTCAGGAACTGCTGCACAGAATTGCATATAAATTTATATGTAGATGCACCTTGACATAACTTAGTACCTAACAACTTTTGGTGTGAACCGTTCAACAGGTGGCGTTGCTATACAGCGATTTCTGCAGTTTAAGGAAAGGCTATATCTCAGGTTCTATTGCGTATAATCAAGCAAAACTTCATATGTGAGAAGGCCATTATGAGAAATTATACTGATTCAAGTTGGATGCATATAAGCCAATAAATGGCGCTGCTGTACTGGAAATTTCCTCGATAACGGGAAGGCTATATTTCAACTTGTATGGCATAAAACTATATGAAACTTGTATGTGAAATAAACATTATAAAGACGCGTTTTTTAAGACTCTATTTATAGACAATAAAACTGTCTTTCTTTGGATATTTAGTGTTAGTTTTCTCTAAGAGGAAAATCATTTGCATTCATCATGTTAGATAATTTTAATAAATAATAGTTTTAATAAATTATTTGCCCTTAGTGAATTTGTATAGGAAAATATGGAAGAAAGTCTTGTGGTGGCCACAACATACTAGTTTTAAAATAATTTCTTTATTTCTTCATTATTATTATTATTTTTATTTTTTTTATTTTTCTGAGGGTTTCTTTTAGATTTGAACATCATTGTGTTATGAAACATATGTAACAACATTCTTTTGGTCTTAAAATTCTGTTAATAGAAAATGGTGTAAATTTCATTCTAGATAATTTTTTATTATTATTATCAATTTTATAAAAACAAGCTGAGAGTACATCTATGAAAATGAAGAATTTGTTTGTGAACATCGTTGGACTGGTATATGAATCTTTAAATTAAACAATTGACAAACACTATACAAACTTTATTTTTATTCAGTGTGAATTTTGAATTAATAAATATTAGACTGGCAATAATGAGTAAATAAAAATTTTACAGCCAATAGACGACTATTATTATCAAATTTTTAAAAGGGCGGAGAATTTTTAATTATGCTGATAGGTAGCAAAGTAATAATGTACATCATTTTGTGTTACTATTTCTCAAAAGGAAATAAGAAAAATGATAATCTGGTGTTTCACTCACACTACTTTCTCTTACCCTGAAATTTAGTACTATAAATACAGGTTGGAGATTAAGGGGTAAGATAACGAGTACTGTTTTATAAACCTATGTTAAACAATTCAAACAACCCCCCGTTTCATTAATGTACAAAAAACAAGCGATGAATATTTAGCTTAAAACATACATTATTTACCATATCTCTATGAGGAATTTATTTTAATTCCCGAACAGCTTTCCTGGAAATAGTAAAATATTATTTGAAAAGCACATCCACTAACAACAAATAACTAGTGTGTTGTGGCCACCACACGACTTTCTTCTATATTTTCCTATACAAATTCACTCAGTAAAAAAAAATAATTTATTAAAATTATTATTTAAAAAAATTATCTTCCATGATAATGCACACAGTTTCCATATTAGAGAAGTAGTACACTAAATATCAAAAAAAAAAAAAAAAAAAAAAAAAGTTGAATTTATTCTCAATATTACATTTAAATATATATATCATGAGACACGGCCGTGTCTCCGTGACGCAGCAATATATATATATATATATACACATTGTTAAAAGTGAAAAAAATCGATAACTTTATTTTAAATTATCGCAGATCGATGGTTCAACCATTTTGTTTTAAAGGTATTGGCGAGCTCTTTTGAAAGATACCCACAGGGCCGGCTCTAGGCGGTAGGCAAGGTAGGCAACTGCCTACGGCGGCAAAATTTAGGGGCGGCAAAATCAGTTGTACTACAATAAATAAATAAATAACATACTTCGATTATTGAATGTAGAAAATAAATAAATAGAAAATAAATAAGTAAAAAAATAAGTAAAAAAATAAGTAAATAATCATAACAAGAATTTATAGGCTTCTCTGCCCATTCCTATAATTTGAAATTCAGACAAGAATAGACAAACTTGTAAGTTCTGTACAGTATATATTGTATGCACAGCCGCGACGCAAAGGGAGAAATGCACACTGGCTGCTGATTTTACCCAGATCTTTTTGCCCTCTAATTAAAGAAAGTCAAGAGTCTGCCAAATGGTGGGACTTTCAGCAGTGTTCTTCAGCATGTAAGAATTATTTGGAGGTACCCTTTCTCAACAGGACATTATCAGTATATCCTAAGTATGAAAGAATGTCCTAGGACATCATCAGCCATAAGGTAGGGACATTTTGAGTTGCCCGTAAAAACACGGCAAAATGTGAGTTTGAATTGGCAACAGAGATGTCAGATTTAAAACAATGCTTTATTTATGCAATAACGTCCATCAGATTCATTGGATGGGCGGGGGGGGGGGGGGGGAGATAAATTTTTGATGAAGGTATGTTTCCATTGGCCAATCAGCATTTCAATGCAAATTCAATGAACATTTTTAAGGTTTTCTTCCTGTTGAAAGATCTAGTGGTAAGGAACTGCCTAAAGTTTTATTTAAATAGTTGGAAAAAAAAGGGTTAAAATTAGGAAATATGAGAGGTCAAGGTTATGAAAATTGCTCAAATATGAGAGGTGACAAATTCGGATTACAATTTTAAATTCCTGAGCATTTCACGCACATTGCAGCAGTCATTTATTAAACTTAGTACTTAATGAATTACTCCGAAGTTGGAAAAAATGTATAGATTCCCTAATATCTTTATTTCTTAAATTAGAAAATAATCATGATGCTTTATTAAGCAATTACAAAAATGTAGAGATAGATAATAATGATTCAAAATGAGGCAGTTGTTTATTGATTACAGTCGGCAGCAAAATTATTGAAGCACTATAAATAATTCCTACTTAAAAGATGGGCCCCTTATACCGTTTTGTTAAGTAAATATTTGTCGAGTCATGATCTTAGTCTTATACTGTTTATAAAAAAGAAAGTTGATGATAAAAAGAAGCGACCAAACTAATATATATATATATATACCTGAAAAATGTGGATGTGTGCTTCAGTAATTTTTCTGCCGACTGTACAATAAAACAATTAAAGTTTTTTTATGTTTGATCGTCATTTGACACAGAATTTTTAATTATATTAATCAGATTAAGTAAGCTATGTGAAAGAAAAGTTTTTGATTTATACCAGGCCATTAATTTATTAAATAGCTGATTATTATTATTATTATTATTAAGAATTATGATCACTTGAATCCTTTTAAAACTTTATCTTACAAGGAGAGGTCACGACATGGAAAATTCAGATCGGGACGAAATTGCGCAGGATTGTAGTATACTATGAGGGTAACAACATATTAAAGCAGTAGGACCCACTATCCACAAAATTTCGACAAAAAAGCATTTAAAGTTTCAGTAATCTTTAAATACAAGTTATTTCGTAAGCGAGTAAGCGCCTCAGTGGCGTGATCCTAAAGCGCGAGCCTCCCACTCAGATGACTTGTGTTCGAGGCTACCTGCGGGACTACACTTTTTTTTTTTCTTCTTTAACTTTTTATGTAATCTTAACTTTTTATTTATTTTACTTTATTTTACAATTCAATTCAAAATTTGAAAATTTTAATAAAAAATTATTTAATTTTCTCGAGTATAAAATAACTTTTTCTATTTTTAATATTTATAACTTAAAAATACAATAAATTTCTATAACTTAAGAAATAAAGTTTAGTTTTGCAAAACCCTAAATAAGAAACATAAAGAAAAACAGACAAATATTTAAATAATTAAAAAATAAACAAGCTGTAAAGAAAGTGTAAAATAGTTAGCAGGTGTACTTAAATCTTGGTTTGAACTTCCTGATTTGGTTTGAATGTGTATAAATTACGCAAACACTTCTAGCTTGTTAATAATGAAGGACAGGTGGAATTTTATTTTGTGCACAGAAGGATAAAAAAAAAAAAAAAAAAAAAGAAGTCGTTATCGAAAAAGAAACGATGTTCATTAACATTTAAAATCTACATTTAAAGATAACATTTCTTTACCTGTAATAATTTAATAGCCTCGCAATCCTATACTATAATTTTTAAGAAACTATTGATTGGAGAAGTAATTATTTAATTTGGATAGTAATTATATATGCAATTAAAATCATCATTTCTCTGTAATTTTTTTTTTTCGTAATTTAAAAAATAAAATTAAATATACCTAAAATGAAATAAAATATTTAGATAAATAATTAAAAACAGTTTCTTTAGTTTTACCTTATTTTAAAGTTAAAATAAAACAAAAATTTATTTTTTAAGTTATATAAATTTATTGTATTTTTAAGTTATAAATATCAAAAATAGAAAAAGTTATTTTATACTCAAGAAAATTAAATAATTTTTTATTAAAATTTTCAAATTTTGAATTGATTTGTAAAATAAAGTAAAATAAATAAAAAGTTAAGATTACATAAAAAGTTAAAGAAAAAAAAAAAAAGAGTAGGCCCGCAGGTAGCCTCGAACCCAAGTCATCTGGGTGGGAGGCTCGCGCTTTAAGATCACGCCACTGAGGTGCTTACTCACTTACGAAATAACTTGTATTTAAAGATTACTGAAACTTTAAATGCTTTTTTCTCGAAATTTTTTGGATAGTGGGTCCTACTCCTTCAATATGTTGTTACCCTCATAGTATACTACAATCCTGTGCAATTTCGTTCCGATCTGAATTTTCCATGTCGTGACCTCTCCTTGTTAGAAGCTGAAAAATTAGCTAATATAATAGACATAGAAATAACTTTGAATTGACTACACCACGCCATCATGTCCAATCTTAAAAAAGAAATTTTTCTTATGAAAGTGTAAACGAATCTATAGAAAATTCAAAAGAGAAATATAAAATAGATTTTTCTTTTCTTTTCAGCGATCAGGCGATCAGTGCACTGAAGCTGAGATTAAATTTATTAAATAATCATAATCATTCTTTTGAATTTTTATGAAATGTCCACAAACTTAAAGACACGTGCAAAAAGGAATTACTGAGACTGACACACCTCAAAGATCTGGGAAACGACTTAACAGATGGCGATTCCTCTGTTAAGTCGTTTAAATCTCAACATTTTAAAATTGGCTGGTAAAATATACTTTATTTTTTTCACTTTTGAAAAAAAAAAGAATGTCCAGTTTTGACATCTTTAAATTCTTCATTACTTCCTTAACATTGGATTGAATTTAAGCACTGCTTTAAAAATTTTGTTAACCTTGCCCATAAATTTTGCTAACGGAGAAAAATATTTTTCTAAACTAATAATCTGGTGTGTCACTCACACAAATTTCTCTTACCCTGAAATTTAATACCATAAATACAGGTTGGAGATTAAAAGGCAAGACAACGAGTAGTGTTATGTAAACTTATGTTAAAACAATTCAAATTTGGCTTCGGAAAAGTTTTATGTGACAATTAGTTCTATGTGAGGGGGGCTACCACCCCCTCAACCCCTCGTTTCATTACTGCACCTACATTTATATAGAATTGAAATCTGTTATTAAAATTAAAAGTTCACTTAAAATTATACAGATAAATTTTAACGCGTAACATTCCCTGAAACTTTTCCAGCAACAAACTTATATTAACTTGAAAATACAACTTTTGGATCTCTTGAAATTATTCGTTTGTAAGTTACTCTAAGAGGCACAGACAAAAATCAGACGTTAAAAAACTTTACTTCGACAATCAGGAAGCCTTAAAACGTGTAAATATACAAAAAATAAGAGATGAATATTTAGGTTAAAAACATACATTATTTATCATGCCTGTGAGGAATTCATTTCAATTTCTGAGCAGCTTTGGTGGAAATGGTAAAATATTACAGTAAAGAACTTCCACTAACAATAAAAAAGAATGTTATCGCATAAAATTTGCAGCCCTGTATATCTTTTGAAGATTATGTACAGACCACATGGTGCACCTAAATATAATTCTATAGTAGTGATACACGGCACAACCTGAAATACAGTTCCATCAATTTTCAGCTATTGTCGCACTATAATAAAGTTCTTTTGTGTAGCCCTGTAAATGAACAGTGAAGGATTTCCTTACCATATTCTACATGAAACATGTTTTTATGCATATAAAAAATATATATTCATTTCATTTTGGTTTAGTGCAATCTATAGATGTTAAACTCTACTCCCCTGCAATTTTCGGATTCGGGAAACCTCAAAACGTGTAAATATAGCAAAAACTCACATTCGAAAATTTGACCCTAAAACAATACTTTCTCTACCTTACGGGTAAGAGAAAGTAATAAGAGAATGTAAAAATTATAAAAAAAAAATATTTTAAAACCATATCTAGTCAAAATCGACTCAATGGATTAGCAATGTTGGACATTGAACATGAATTGAGTAACAAATTAGATAAGAAGTTATTCGAGGCTTGCACAAAAAAAGGTTCGAAAGAGATTATTGTATTCAGGTTTAAATTTTGTATACTGTACTAGCATTCTTTATTCTTCGCTGTTTAGAAAATATTGTCTGTACTCTACTAGTATTGCTTCCAAAGATTTTGTTTTTTTAACTTAAAAAATAATCTAGTGTATCACTCACAAAACTTTCTCTTACCCTGAAATTTAATATTATAAATACAGGTTGGAGATTAAAAGGTAAGATAACGAGTACTGTTATGTAAACCTATCTTAAACAATTCAAATTAGGCTTCGGAAGAGTTTTATATGATAATTAGTTTTGTGTGAGGGGGGCGATAGCCCCCCTCAACCCCCCGTTTCATTAATGCACCTACATATATATAGAATTTAATTCAGTTATTAAAAAACAATTCTGTTTTTAACTAGTTGGCATAGGTGGACTCTGCTCAGTTCACCATCATATTTATGTTCTCAAATTTCTAGTGCGAGACACATTATAATCATGTTAAAAGAAATGAATTTGACCAAAGCTTGATACAGTGACAGAATGAAATCCCCGCCTAATAGGCTATCCACCGTTTACTTCGATATATTTATCTTATTCTAATCTATTAAATTATTTTATCAGGGTTAGTTTCGTTGTTTAGTTTTCATGCTACTATTTCCAATGCAATAATCCTCAAAATTCATATTTATATGAAAAATTTACAATTTCGCTATGTTGATAAAATCGTAAATTACGAATAATTTACGAAATTTTCCTATTAGAATATTTGTATTCAACCATGTTCAAACAAATATCATAAATGTAATTTTGCTGTTGTCTAATGTATTTATGATCCTCTAAATGGAAGTTTATGCTCAATTTTGCCTTATTCTGACATGTTAAGTAAATCATAAATTCCAAATAACTTATGAATTTTTTAAATTGAAAAAATCATAGCCTATGATATTCATGCCAGTATCCTAAATAATATTTCGAAAGTGGTTTGACATCTTTACGACGAAAATATCCCTCAAGATTGACGTTTTTGTGAAATTTTGTTCTATTCTGCCATGTTAAGAAATTCGTAAATTTCCAATAACATACGAAATTTTCATATTGGAAAATTCATAGTCATTAATATTCATGCCAGTGTCCTAAATAATATTTCAAAAGTAGTCTGACATCTTTACGATGAAAATATCTCTAAAAATTGACGTTTATGTGAAATTTTGCCCTCTACTGCCGTGTTAAGAAATTCGTAAATTTCCAATAACTAGCGAAATTTTCAAAGTAGCTTATTTATAGTTACTGATGTTCATTCCGGCATCAAAACTGATATTTTAAAACTGGTCTGATATTTTTACAGTAAAAAGTTTCCATTTAATGCACGTTTAAGTGAATTTTTGTCCTATTCTCCCATGTTAAGAATATTGTAAATTTCTAATAACTTACGAAGTTTTTTAATTCGAATGTTGCAAATTAATAGGGTTCTTGCCAGTATTGAGAGTAATATTTTAAAACTAATCTGACCTCTCTGTGATCATTTGTTCGTGATATATCGTGTACACAGACTAACAAACTAACGGACTAGCACACTAACAGACACCCTACAGACAGACACCATACAAATTTTGTCATTTTCGGATTCCTCACACCTGAAAACGTGTAAAAAAGCCAAAAAACCGAGGTCAAAAAATTTCACGATTACCTAAGTTCCCCATAAATATAGTGTGATGGGGAACTAAAAAATAATTTATTAAAATTATTATTTAAAAAAATTATCTTTTATGATAATGCAGACGATTTCCATATTAGAGAAGTAGTATAACACCAAATATCCCAAAAAAGTCCATTTTATTCTCAATATTAAAAAAAAAAAAAAAAAAAGGTTTTTTCTGGGTTTTTTTCGTTAAAAAAAAAAAAAAAAAAATTATAACTTTATTTTAAATTATCGCAGATCGATAGTTCAACCATTCGTTTTAAAGGTATTGGCGAGCTCTTTTGAAAGATACCCATCATGAAAATTTACTTCCCTCGAAGGGGACTTTCCTCCCCAAGGGGGAGGTGAGGCTCCTACATACACAATTCCTTTTTTCGCTGTTGGCTATCTCTATTACAAAAAACATATATTCGTTTCATTTGGTTTAGTGCAGTCTATAGATGTTAAACTCTACTTACCTGCAATTTGCCCCATAGACGTAATGTATTTGAATAGTTTTGAGTGTCCCTGTGCACGAACCATTTGCTTGATCTTAACAAAAAGTTTAGTGTAGCATCCTTATATGATACACATTTAGAATACCAAGTTTGAACTTTCTGCCATAATTTGTTTTTGAGATATGCTGAGAACAGACAGACACACACATACAGACACACATACATACACACAGACCATTTGCTAAAAACATGATTTTCGTATTTAGGGGACCTCAGAACACGTAAATATAACAAAAACTCGCGTTCGAAAATTTGACCCAAAAACAATACCTTCTCTACCTTATGGGGAAGAGAAAGTAAAAAAGAAAGAAAAAAGAAATAGTAGTAAATATTATATGAGTATTATTTACTTAGCCCAATTCTATTAGACCATTTATGTTTTTTATTATTATTATTATTATTATTATTATTATTATTATTATTTAAAAGTTTTTAAGGGGGTATTCTGGTTTAGAAATTGAAAAAAATCGATTTTTTTTTTTTTTTTTTTTTTTTTTTACACATTTTCATAGTATAACCCTTTAAAAATATGTTCCTAAAAGGATTTTTCGAAATTCGAATTATTTTCGGAGTTACAGCTCATTTTGTGACGGTACTCGCTGAAGGTACTCTCGATGAATTTCAACATGAAAACCCTCCGTTAACTGAAGCTGTTCAAAAAATTATAAAACCAATCTACGAGGACTTATCTTCAGAAAGCTTGCTGGAAAGGTTCTCGGGCTCTGAAACTCAAAATAACAACGAATCTTTAAATTCGCTCTTCTGGACTTTCGCACCCAAGCATATCCATGCTGGTACCCAAGCCCTGACCAACAGCAGGGCATACGGGGTAAATGCCCTGGGCCCCCTTCTGGAAGGGCCCCCTACAGGCGTATGCAGAAATTCTTCAACCAAAAGAGCTCTTATTCCACTGCAAGGGGGTCCCCCTGAATAGACTTGCCCCGGGGCTCCAGGTAGTCTAAGTCGGGCCCTGCTGGTACCCATACAATAGAAATTGCTAATTTCATTGCAGTATGTATATTTAATGAAGGGTTTTTACCAGTTTTAAAGTTTATGTCAAAAATTGGAATAACAATTGGGCAAGAATCCCACACGTTCGTTAATAGACGCAATCAAATCCGAATTAACAGGTCCGAGGTACGAGCTTCTGAGGCTTCCAAGGAAGCTAGAACTGCTAGATCATCTGAAAGGTCGTCTTTAAACATGACATTTGAAGTGGAGGAAGGTACTTTGTATGGAGCAGGAATCGCTGATTAAAAAAAAAAAAGTAAGTATAACAAGCCGTTAAGCGACTCCGGTTGCGCGTGACTTGTCCTCAAACTTTAAACGCGTTTTTCTCGGAACTACATTTTCAGAAACGGTGTGCATGATATCTCAAGTTCTACTCAACCGATTCACTTGAAATTTAATACAGATCTTCTTTATACATTATAGTATCGCACTACCAAGAGTTTTTTTTTTTTTTAAATTTTCTTTTTTATATTTTTTAAAAATTCCGAACGACCAAAAAACAGGGAAAAAACGAAACGTATTTTTCAAAACGCCGCCATTTTGTGAGATTTTTTTTTTTTTTTAAATCCTCTCGTAGTGCGATAACTATATCCTTCCTCTTCAAGGATTATTAATTGTTTTCCATTTCAGGTCACTGGAAGGACTAATATCCTGCACACCAGGACACGCCATTTTTTCCACAGTCCCTACTTTGCCGGCCTGCAGTTTTTTGAAATTTGATTTTTTTTTAAATATTATGCATGTTTTGTATTCTTTAAATATCATTAAAAAACTTATAAAAAATGGATAGTAAAAATATTTATTGTTTTTTTTGTTTTTTTTTTTTTTTTTTTTTATCGCCTCCAGAAAAACACCTAAAATTTGAGCTTCTAAACCAGAATACCCCCTTAAATCTTGGGGGACGGGGGGCGGCACTTTTGAGGTTTGCCTACGGCGGCAAAAACGTTAGAGCCGGCCCTGATACCCATCATGAAAATTTACTTCCCTCAAGGGGGACTCCCCCCCGGGGGGGGAGGCGAGGCTCCTACATACACGAGAATTTTTTCTCAGTTGACTGTCTCTATTACAAAAAATATGTATTCGTTTCATTTTGTTTAGTGCAGTCTATAGATGTTAAACTCTACTTACCTGCAATTTCCCCCATAGACGTAATGTATTAGAATTCTCTTGATTGTCCCTGTACACGAACCATTTGCTTCCTCTCAACGAAAAGCTTATTGTAGCATCCCTATATGATACACATTTAGCATACCGAGTTTGGAATTTCTGATACTATTTGTTCTTGAGATATGCTGATAACATACATACTCACAGACCATTCGCTAAAAACATGATTTTTGTATTCAGGGGACCTCAGAACATGTAAATATAACAAAAACTCACGTTCGAAAATTTGATCCTAAAACAATACTTTCTCGACCCTATGGGTAAGAGAAAGTAAAAAAGTTCGCTAGAGAAAAAAGATAAAGTAATAACTATATATCATATACTCGAAATAGGAAAAAACTCCACCGAAATTATTAAAAGCATTTGGCAACACATTCGATCGAATGTTTCGAAACACGAGTTCCTACTCACTTTAACTACAGACGATCATCAAAAGAGATTGAATCCTTTTATGAATGCTTACAGACAAAAATAGAAATAAAATAACAGCCAATTTAGAAAGTCTGTAACCTGAAAAGTCGATATAAAAAAGCAATTTTTTTCGCTTGTATATTTCAGTACAAGAATCTGTAAACATATTACTCTCTCAGAAAATGTTGAAAAATGAGGAGAAAATACAGTAACATAATCCTACTATCACATATTATATGAAACTCTTCTTTTCTTATAATGAAATAGAAATTCCATAAAAATAAAACCAAGTGGAAAAAAAATTATAAGTAATCAATTAAAATTATACTAATTAAGAAAAAATGATACAAATAAGAAATTATTAATTAAATACTGCGTATTTTCTAAATTTATCAGAAAATTTTTTATTTTTATTGTCTGAACAATGAACATACATGTTATAAAAAGAAAATATTGTAATCATAAAAAAAAATCTAACTTTATAATATTTTAATTTCTACTCTCAATTGAGTGAATTTTCAAATTCAAATTGACATAAAAACATAAATCCCCAAAAATAAAATATGACACTAAAAGTATCAAAAATTTTAATGCCCTTTATTTTGTACAAAAAATTTTACTATTTAAATTTTTACTTTCGAACATTGTTGCGTACAAAACATAGATTTAGTAGCTTGGAATAAAATTGAATCAAACAATTTCAAACCAAAATAATAAATAAATAATTAGCAAAAAGCCTTAGAAATTAAAAGTGAATAGTTATTTTATTTATTTATTTATTTATTTATTTGGTTTTGAAATTGTTAATTTTAAAGCTATTAGGAGGTTATTATTTTCATATTTTAATTAATTAAAAGAAAACTAATCAAAAATTCGAAAATCGGGCTTCGAGGTAAATATTTATCAATTGGTTTTTTGTATGTTTACACGTTTGAAGGTTTCCTGAATATCAAACTCAAGTTTTCAACGTTTGGTCTTTGTCTGTGTCTCTTAGAGTAAATTAAAAACTAATAATTTCCGGCGATCCAAATGTTATCACATCAAATCTGTATCAAATGTTGTCACATTATATCTATCAGTTGGTCACACACACACACACAAAAGCATAAATCTCATTAATTAATTATAGTAAAACGATATTTTTAGGAACTTATATAAAAAGTTTGAGTGTGAAAATGAACTCTTCTAAAATATTGACGATCTTTAAATGGACCTTTAATAAAAGTAAGCGAACATAAATATGGACACAAAAACAAATACGCGGACACAAAAACAAATCCTGGAGAATAGTTGGTAAACTTAAAACAAACTCACCAGAAAACGGACCTTTCATAATAATTGTCCGATTTTATAAAGTTTCTTTAAAAAAAAAAATTCGAATAAAAATATTTATTTGGGTAATTAATCAAAAAGTTTCAGGAAAAGGGACTAAAAGTATCTATCGATCTCTGGCGAATATGTTAAAATTTTGTTTTAAAGGTTTATCCACAGACATAATGTGATGTGAAATCACACATGGATGAAAGGGGAAAAAATGCATTTTATATTGGTGTCTTTTTAGCACAAAACAAAAAATACGACTTCCATTACCCACTATTACACATATTATATGCATTTTTGAGAGATAACGTGATCAGAAAACATAAAAGTGAACTAAAAAGAAAATCGTTAGAGCCGTTTTTGAGATACCAACTTTTACAAAAAATCAATTATTGACCGGAAAACAATAATTACATACAAAAGGATATTTAAAAGTGAGTTAATATGGCTAGTTTGAAAAAAATCCGCACAGCTGTTTTTAAAGGAACGCCCTTGGGAGACCTGAAATTTAGCTATTTATACAGGACGCCTATCAATTTTCCTGAACTAACCAACTATACCATTCGAAGGGACATCTAATAGAGTGTTTATATAACAATTTTGAAGAAAATCGCTAGAGCCGTTTTTGAGATACGGGCTTACGGTCCCACTTCCGTTTTCCGATGTCCCACTTCCGGTTAAACTCAATTATTGACAGGAAAACAATAATTATATACAAAAGCATATTTAAAAGTGAGTTAAAATGGCGAGTTTGAAAAAAAAAAACGTACAACCGTTTTTAAAGGAACGCCTTTGCGAGGCCTGAAATTGAACTATTTATACAGGACGCCTATCAATTTTCCTGAACTAACCAACTATATCATTCGAAAGGACATCTAATAGAGTGTTTATATAGCAAGTTTGAAGAAAATCGTTAGAGCCGTTTTTGAGATACGGACTTCCGGTCCCACTTCCGGTTTCCGATGTCCCACTTCAAGTTTTTCTATTTTAACCAAAATTTGGAAATTTCATCTGTACACCAGACGTATTTCAATTCTAAAGTTTCGTAGCTCTATCTTTATTAGTTTCTGAGCTATAATAGCCAGAAGATTCTCCACATACATACACACACACATACATACACACTGACCAATTGCCAAAAACCACTTTTTTGGACTCAGGGCACCTTAAAACGTGTAAATCAGGTGAAAACCCGATATCGAATTTTCAGACCGAATACAATACTTCCATTACCTACGGTAGTAGGGTAATGGAAGTAAAAATACACAATTTGTGTATTTGAGGAAGACAACTAAAAATGTGCAATTTGTTTATAGAATATCAATTTTAATAGAGAGTTTATAGTTTCTCCTTATGAACAGCAAAGTCGGTTGTCTATTATGCAGAGTGTGTAACTAACTGGTTATGAATGAGTGTTTGAGGTATTCCATCCCACTCTTTTAGAGGGCGCACTTTCCAGCTGTGGCACCGTTTATGAAGGAGGTAGGCAGGTAGCAATTCATTTGCCTAGCATGTCCCAAATATGTTCTATTGAGTTCATATCAGGAGAATATGCTAATCAAATATGATTCTTCGCATGACTGTTTTGTCATAAAGGAAATTGTCCACCAGCTAAACATGTTATGGAATGCAGTTGTAGTCTATTAAAATGGAACCATCGCCAATCGTTCCAATGTAAGGGACTGCAGTAAGCATTAAGATTTAATCTCTATAAATTCTGAACTTTTAAAGATCCATTTCTTATGATGCGGAGACCGTGAAACCATCATTTGAGATACCACCCTAGATCAACATTCTATTTCTATCAAATCTGACACTTCCTAACACAAATGCAGCATTGTTTCGAGTCCCATGTTCCCTACAGACGAAAATGCAACTGTTATCAGCAACAATTCTAAAATGAGACTCGTCGCAGATGAGCACATTGTTTGATTCAGGTCTTTTCTAATTGAAATGCTGAATTATTTATGTTCTGTGGGCAGCACAGTGATGTTCTGTTAATGACACACATACTATAGATAGATCTATAAGCTTATAAACCTACAGTACAGAGTCAGGTTTGGACGGCTTGACTCGAATTTGTGGTGGCAGTAGTCGAGCTCAAGTTGGAGAAGAGTGGCATTTAACGTTCAATTTCTTCTTCCTTCAACTTTAAGTATTGATCCTTATTTGATGTTTCACAGATTTGGTGTCACTCTTATTTAATCTAGGCCCATATATGATATTCCAGGGTCCCTGGATCAGATTGGTTACAACGCACGGCACTCTTAGTAAGCAGAGGAGTTATGTTTCTATATTCAAAGCTGCAAGAGATATGGGGAAAAGGTTGATTACAAACATGCAACACATCCTTGATTTAGTACAAAAAGACATCTTGCTCACAAAGGTTCCTAGAAAGAGAATTTTAAAAATGTGCATTTCTTTGAATGGGAGTAGTCAAACATGCAAAGTTAAAGACTACATACCAATGGAGAAAATATCTTTTGGACAAAAAAAAAACCTTGAAATTCCCTAATTCTATGGTACGGTACAGCACGATTCACTTTCAAAAGGACCGTGGTTCAAATACATTTAATTTTTTCGCCTCTTGTCGGTGTTTTTAACGTCACAGACCAAGGAAATCTCAACCAAACAAGCACGCATTTTATATGCTCTCAACATTGTTGTAAGCAAGACATATTTTCATACTAAAAGACACTCTATAGCTTTGTAATTGACATTTTTCTTTTTGTTTTACAATTTCCTATTTAGGGACATTAATTATATTGCTTGTCATCAAATGGCGCTTTAACGGATTTCAATTTGTAGAGCATAACCAGGGCATCATAACTAAAAGACACTTTTGTGAATTTTTGGAAGTTTAAAATAAATTTAACACTTTTTTGGAAATTTAAAATAATGATTTTAATTATACTACAGTAGCATAATTACAGACATGTTAAAACTATAACACTGGATTTGGATTAGAAAATTTTATTCTAAATATAAATTCGTATAAATTAATAATTGTTTAAAAATTAAATACTATTTTATAACACAAAAATATGTTGTATTTATTGTCTTATGTTGTATTTATACTGGCATGAGAAACATTTAGAAAAATAGTTATTTTGGATGACTTTTTAATTCATATAAAAAGTAGGATGGATAAAAATGGCTATATTGATATTTTTTAAAAAAGAAATTCTGTATCAGATTTTAATAATTTAAATAAGATTTTTTTCCTTCACTTATATATATATATATATATATATATATATATTTTTTTTTTTTTACTATCCATGTTTTGTAGTTACACAGATGTAATCAGCTTTTCCAGACAAATGTCAGATTTTCTGCACACACTTTACTTCAGTAAAAATGAAAATGTGGGTATGTTAGAGTTTTTCATATTTCTTTTATATAAAAATACCATTAGACAACCATATAGTATAAAATTTCCGATCCAAGGCATGTTCCAAAGTGGCAACGCGATAAAGGCTCTAACATACACACTTTGCTATAACTAGACACTACATTTCAGGTAAATAGTTATCTCCGTACTTAAGTTAAGGTTGAGGGACATGACTTTAATGGACAGTCTGTATTCTGTTTGCGTACAGAATACAGGGTGTCCATATTTTGTGTTTGCTTTCTATACCTCGGGAAAGTATCGTGCATCAGGCATGAGAGTACAGAAAATTAAAAAAAGAGGAAACACGCGTGTTCATAAAATTAATTTTAAAAGAAAAGTAACCTGCTTTTAAAATAATTTAAAAGTGACAAGTTCAACTAAAAGAATAATGCACATCAACACAATAAAACATGTTTAAAAAAAAAAAAAAAAAAAACATAAGCTAGCAAGCAATCAACATTTAATCATTGGCTGGTGGTGGAAAAGGGGGGGGGGGAGTAAAAAGTAGTTCATGAGAGAAATATTAAACACAATTCTACTTCTTTATGGGTTCTAGAATATCATAAAGTAAGTTTTAAAATTAATATTGTGGATGGATAAATATTCAAAAATAAACGGCTTCCCGCAGAACATTTGATTGGCAATGGTTAGAGATGAAAAAGGGGAGAGGGAGGACAAAAAAAATTACATGAGTGAGAAATATTGAATAATTCTGTTCTTTTATGTATTATAGAATCTGATAAAGCATGTTTAAAATGAATATTGACATTAATATTTTAGATGGAAAAAGATTGATAATCAAAAATTTTTCGTGGAGTGTTTCAACACTGATCGTTATTGGAGTTTGATTTTAACAAAATAAAAAACCGCGGAATTGACGAAAATCGCAAAAAAGCGGAAAATCGCGGATCCGTGGAAAATTCTCATGCCTGCGTGCATTGAGAGCCCCACAATGCCATGTCGCTAACAGCCTCACACCACTTAAATCCGTCACTTCCCTCATTAATACAAAGCACCAAAAGAAAGATAAAGTTTACCATTTTTTTTTTTTTTATCTTTTTCATCAAGTTTGCTGATTAAATTCTCTATTGCATATTGTATTTGACTTATTAGAAATAAAAAATGTTATACTATAATTACATCGAAACATTTATCGAAAATTTTTTTCATTTGATCCAAGTGTATAAAGCTACTTTCATTATTGAAGAAATGGTCAAACTCAAATAAAAAGTGAGTAAGGTTAGGAAAAACAATAAAGACGAGGGCATCATTACCATCTGTTGCCCCAGTGCCCTCAAGTTCCTAGTTACGGTTCTGCCTGGGACCAATTTCTTTAAAGAAATAAGTGACATTCTTGATATGTCTTGTTGCTTAACTTCATTATTTCTGTTATTGCTCTTCTAACAGACAATTCAATTCTTGATTACCTCAATCGTTATTTTCTCATGGTATTATGCAGAAGAAGATGTGTGGCCAGGGCCTGATTATCCAAAAGGCTCAGGAAGCACAAGCTTCCCCTCTAAAATTTAAGAGAGGGCCCCATAAGGATTAAAAACATGGTCTTGAATTTTTTTTCATATTTTCACACTGAGATTGAATTTTTTCTGAGAAAGGTTACCTAAAACAAGATAAAACACTCACTATTTCGGGAAAAATCTATTAATTAACCTCAAAAATCTGAATGTTCTTAATTAAAAAGTTGTATGATTTTAATGTTCTGTGTAGAAACCACCCAGAAGTATGAAAAAATAAAAATAATAAACACACACTATTTTTTGGTCTATAGCATTTTTATATTACAATATGTAACAGGAAAACAAGATTTTCTGAAATGAAAGGGGGCCCCGAAATGATGCTGAGCTTCCCCAAACTTCAGAGCTTAATCGGGCCCTGCGTGTGGCATTGGCCAAATGTATTTCCAAGCTCCAAAATTTTCAAAGTCAAGTCTTCAAAAAAGCCAATTTTTATGTTCAGACAAAATAAAGAAAATGAGTATGTTAGAGTTCCATTAATTTTCCACTGCTGGATGACCATATTCTACAAAGATACCTTGCTAAACATAGTAGGTATTTATACGGGAAGGGTCTTGCTAAACATAGGCTATTTTATATTCCATAAGCTAAAATACTACGTAGCATTTTTACCCGCCTACAAACAACTTTTGCTTATAATTTCTTCTTTTAATTACATAATTTGATACTTAGGGAAAAGCAAAACACAAAATTTGTTACTTTTTCCATTTAAAAATCAATATTTGACAGCTTAAAATATGCTTTCAGTAAATATTACATTTTCCAGTAATAAGTTATTGTATGAAATTTCAAGCTGTATAACACCATTAAAAGTGATTTCAATTATTTTTCTACCATAAATCTTAATGTAGAAGAAATATTTTGTATGTCCCTTTAAATGAACTGTAAATGCGACAAACTTCATTTTCAATAGAGAACATGCTGCAGTGAACTCCAATAACAGACATAAATTGCGTAATTTTCAAACATACTTAAAAAAAATTATTGTGAGAGATAGACGAATCAAAATCATAAACAATTTTCAATTTTGTTATTGAAAAGTGTTTAATATATATAGATATAGATTGAAGGTGATTTAAAATAGATGTCACAGCAATTATCTCATAAACTAAGAAAGATAGAAACATACTTCCACTTACAAAATTGGGGCAAATTAAGAGTAGATTTTGGATATGGCATTTTTTTTGTACAAGGGGTTGTATACATATTAAATACGAAATTTAATTTTTATACGGCCCCTCCTATCATATGACTTATATTTAGAAAAATGTTCCCCTCAGTCTAAGGGAAAAAAAAAAAAAAAAAAAAAAAAATCATGTTTCTAAGTGAAAATTTCTCTGAGTTATTGCAATTTGAAAATTCTAGCTTTTTTCGCCGTGTTAAGGGGTTGTATCTAAAGTGAGAAATTGTAACTACTATAGCTTTTGTAATAAGGCATAGATTAATCAGCATTTGGGGGAAATTTCTTTTCATACAGGGAAAGACAGCAATTTTAAACGGTAATGTCTCTCTTTCCCCTAGTGAATACACACGAGAATACTCATTGATAATTTAAGAAATAAAATTTATGAATAATTTATGTACTAAAAGGGAATTTTCAAATTCATTTTTCTTTCTTTCCTTTATATATTCTCTTACCCATATACATGGTATAGAGAAAGCATTGTTTTTGAGTCAAATTTCCGAAAATTAGCTTTTGTTACATTTGCACGTTTTCAGATCCTCTAAATTCAAAAATCATGTTTTTAGCGGCTGGTCTCTCTCTCTCTCTGTGTTATTAGCATATCTCAAAAACAAATAGTAGCAGAAAGTCCAAATTCAATATTCTAAATCAGTATCATATAGCGATGCTACACTAAGCTATTCGTTGTGATCAGTCAAAGGGTTGTGTACAGGGTCATCCAAGAGAATTCAAATACATTACGTCTGCGAGCGAAATTTCTCATATGTACAGTGTGATATCTATAGGCTGCCCTAAACAAAATGAAAAGAAAAAATATTTTATATGCATAAAAGCATGTTTTGTGTAGATTTTGGTAAAGCAATCATTCATAATTCATTTACAGGGTTACTCAGAGTATTTGGATATATTTGAGCTATACTTCGGAATTGCTGGAAGTGTATTTCATTTTGTGTTACGTATTTTACATATAACACTAAATTTATGTACACAAAGTCATGTGTATATAGTTTATAGACCATATACAAGGATACCCAAAATTAAGGCAAAATTTTTTTTTTAATTAAATGTAATTGATGCAAGTGATTTGCTGCATTTTTTTTATGTCGAAGAACACTGCTGACATGGAACGGAAAATTAATTTATCATACCATCCTGTAAACAAAGTAGTTTTTGGTAGTTTTATGTACCGTAACGTAAAGCGTCGTAGGACTGTCTGTCGCCCTTCTGATCTGCCTGCATCGATTTCGAAAGCTGAACTTCATCCCAAGAAGGTGTTATTGAGTGTGTAGTGGGATGTCCAGGGAATAATTCACTGGGAGGTTCTGCCACTCAACCAAACCATCAATGCCGACTTCTACTGTCTACAGTTAGACAAGCTGCATTCAAATTTGGTAGCAAAGCGGCCAGGTCTTATCAATCTTCGTGGTGTTATCCTTCATCACAATAATGCCAGGCCACATGATGCTGTCATCACTCACCAAAAGTTACTGGACTTTGGTTGGGAGGTTTTACCCCACCCTCCCTATTCTCCTGACTTGGCACCAACTGACTCTCACCTATTTCAAGCATTGAACAATTCCTTCAGTCAGAAAATCTTTCATGATCTTGATGCTGTGAAAACTGCCATCCAAGACTTTTTTACTCAAAACTGTTGAAATTTTACCGCTCTGGGATTCATCTCCTACCAGAAAGATGGCAAGAAGTCATAAATATCAATGGGCATTGTGCACAATAATAGGTACTGTTTATTTTGCGTTTATTTGCTCTTCTTTATGGGTAATAAAAATGGGTAGAACTTTTGCACTCACCCAATAATTACACTATCCCTCTAGTTCTCTTTTTACCAGCATTGGTTGTAGAGAATTATAATGTAATAAATTTTGCAGAAAGAAAAATCAATTCACTTCAATAAAAGCTAAAAGAAGATTTTATAAACCTTTTTTTTTTTTTTTTTTTTTTTTTAATAGCTTGGAGATATTTCTTTCTCTTTTTTTTTTTTTTTTTTCAAATCAATGCCTTGAGTTTATATGAACTCTACTGACAACTATTTTACATTTGCAGGAAAATAACCCTATCTAGTTAGAGGTAAGCTGTAAGCTATCACATTACCCATTGAAACAACATAAAACTGTATTTTGTTTGTCCTATTGAATATCATGATAAATGATTGGTGCCTGATATTATGTGCAATGCATATGCCAGTAACCTGTGCAATTGGATTAATGATACAGATCATTCAATGTTCTTTATACTGTCCATGATTTGAAGAGAATCTAAAAATCATTTTACAGGCTGTTCTTTCTGTTTGACACAACATTCTGTCAGGAATTTCTAAAATGCATACAACCTAAAAGACTATAAATAAATAAAATCACAATAAATGTAGTTATTTAATTAATTCTTATTCTTATTGATAGTTAGTCATCAAAATTTTCAATAAAAGTGTTGAAGGATTCTGCAAATTTCGCTATGTAACTGGGAATTGTGCATAACTAATTACTTAGTGATATAGGAATATTCTGTACTTCCATAGTCATAGAAATGTAAAAAACTTATTTGAATAGATTTACAAAAACTTTATCAAAATTTGTAAAACAGTATTATCATTCCTAAGCAGTTTTCCTTAACTCAGTAAAATTTATTTTCTAACCCCCTATTCAATGAATAATTCTTTATGAGGAATTTTTTTCATTTAACCTACTGCTACTCTTTATATACAATAAAAATTATAAATTTTTACCTTATTAAGTGTAAATTATTTTCATTAAATAGAAAGTTTTACATTATTTATAAGCAAGGCATACAAATACACTAGCACACCAAAACTCATTAAGATAAATTAATATTTAAAATTGGACAAGAAAGTAGTATGATGTCTTGTCCTACACAAATAGAATTAACCTAGTGTTATCACCCAATTTTAACTAAAATTAAAATTTCCCATGTCTATAAATACAGCAGAAATTGAAAAAGCTATGATAAAATGAAATTTTTCACATGAAGCTTGCACAGCGATTTCCAATTATAATTTTGAAATTAAAAAAATTCAAGGACTTTACATGAAATTCAAGCCTTGAAAATGTAAATGAAATCTAATGAAATCCTTAATGGCCCTCTTCACTTACCATCGCCGAATGCCCGAGACAACGTGGAAATGGGGAAAATTTTCTTTACAAATAACTTATTAACTAATACATATTTTTAAATTCTGTTTTCACATTCAGAAAATTCCCAACTGTTAAATTGACAGACCTTTTTTAAAAATGTATTCTTTTAATTTTTAATATTTTATTTTGAAATTGCAAAATGAAAAAAATTCACATATTGAAAATTTGTAGTTTGCAGCTTCAAAATAAAATATAAAAAATTAAAAAAAAAAAAAAACATTTTTTTTAAAAAACGTCCATCAATTTAACAGCAGGGAATTTTCAGAATGTGGAAACAGAATTTAAAAATATGTATTAGTTAATAAGTTATTAGTAAAGAAAAAGTTCCTATAGAAAAACATCAGCTTCGGCTTCCGGCGGCGGTGAGTGAAGCAGGCCCTTAAGGAAACCTGCTTAATACACTGTTTAAATAATAGGTTTTCATTGATTGTAGATTTCCCGATCACACTATTTATAAGAAAAATTAGACAAGTACATCGTTTTAATAAAATTAAGCAAAGTCTATTTTTAGTTAGCATAAAATGACCAGCTGTAGTTTAAAATGTAGCATGAAGGAAAAAAAAAATATATATATATATATGATTTGTTGTGATAGTTTAATGATTCGTTTGTTTTGTAGGTTGTTAATTAATAAATCTGGTTTCTTTGTGTATTTCATCCACTGATTAAAAAAAAAAACAATTTTTCATTTTTCTGAACTTCTCAAAGAAATTTTTAATCTTACTGGTCATTGGTGTTTCAGTGACCTTGTATCTGTTGCTTGGCTTCTACTATGCTTAATAGATCATCTTTATTATATATTCAGCAGCACCTTCTAAATCAACTATAGAACTACAACACTTTAATTCACATAATTTTAATCAATGTACCATAGAGATTATCAAAATTCATAAAAATAAAAGTGAGTGTTTATTTCTCGAATCAAAATTTATGCAATATTATAATACAATTTATCCATATGGCCTAAATTCCGAATACTCTAATAAAACTATTAAAGCATATTCTAACATCAACCCTCTTCATGATTATTCGACTATTAATGCACAACTCAATCACAAAATTAACAATAAAACATCTAAAACTAAACGAGGTAATAAAAAAACAGATTTAATCTTTTCTAAAAGTGTCATTATTAAACTAATTTCAGATCTACAAACTAATTATTTATTTAATTATAACTGGTTCATTATTTGAAAATTTATTTTTGCAATTAAAAAGAAATACTTGGTAAATTTTCTGAATGCCTTTCAAAGCCAATCCTATAATAAACATTTTTCAGACATTTTTTATGATATTATAATGTACAAAATCAAACAATTTAATTTAAAAATTAATAAAAAGCCCAACAAAATTAAAACAAATACTCAATTAATTGTGACTTTTACAAATCAATTATTGAATAGTATTAACATTACATCTATCATAAATGACAAAGAATTCTTGTTTCCAATTAAAGATTTAAATATATCTCGTACCTTCAAATATCCTCTTCCTCTTGGCAGAAAGATATTCAATTATAATTCTGTTTCTAAGTCTACCTCTTTTACCAACACTGTAACATGTAAATGCAATGATCCTTCATTCTCAAAATATATTGACAGAGACCATGGACACATTATCACTAGTAATCTCAATATTATTGATAATTATCAATTAAAAAAATTCATGGAATATGGCACCAAATTTAGACTTCCAGTTAAAACTAGCATTCCACAAATCTTTCAACAGTTTTCTTATGACCTAGATTTATTTATTTATAAAATATCTATTACACATAATAAACCTATTGCCTACTTCACTCAATGGAAAGTTTTAGTGTTACAAATAATTAAAAATGCATTATTTCTCAATTATTCAAATCTGTACTTCTTAACTCAATCAAATCTCTACAGGATGACTTTGTGATAACTTATGTTGACAAATCACCTAATAATTATGCCATTATATATAAATCCTACTATCTCTCTATTTTAAACTCTTCAGTCACTAATAGTAACATCTTCAGTTTAACTAATAATAACCTTATTATTAATAACCGAAAAATACATAATTACTATAAACTACTTCAACTTCCCTTCAATAACTTTAATTATCCTTATATAGTTCTCATACCTAAGTTTCACAAATCTCCAATTAAATTTTGCACTATCACTATTGGGTGCAACACATAACAACAATGCTAATAAAGCTCTACTGGATATTCTAAAACAAATTTGCAATTGTACTTGCAAAGTTGATAATTTACACTGTCTTAAAAATAGCTTTCAATTAATTCAATACATCAAATCGCTCGATTCAATAGACAATATTATGACTTTTGACTTTCAAGATCTTTTCAATAATATTGAGTTATCAGATCTTAGTAATATCATTTACAGTCTTTTTCAAGAATATAAAACTCAAATTAATTTTCCTCACAATTTTAAAGCAGAAAAATTTAAAACACTTCTTAACTTTGTTATCCATAATAATTATATCTTCCACAACAACAATATCTATTGGCAATAATTAGGCATCCCACAAGGAGGTTGTAGCTCCAGTATTTTGGCAGATCTCTATCTTTATTATTATGAAAAGCAATTTAGCCATGATGATGTTCAATTTTATCGTTACATAGATGATATTATTGTATTTTATCTCAACAAGAACTCACAAAATGACTTTTCCTTAAATTATCCACCTAATTTAAAGTTAACTCAAAATACTCTAACTAATCAATCAATTAACTTTTTAGATCTCAAAATAATCATTGATGGTAATAAAATTTACACAGATATCTATGACAAACGGCAAGATTTTAGTTTTAAAGTTAACTTATTTACACATTTTAATTCCTGTCTGCATCTTTTGGTATTTAGAAACATCATCATTAACCATTTATTTCAAATTAATAATTTATGCTAGTTTAAAAACAAGAATATTATTAAACTGATCACAGCCACTGCTAAAATGGGTTTTCCTAAAAACTTTGTATTTTCTATTTTATATCCTTAACCATGTCTCTGTCAGTACATAAAAATGAAAAAAAAAAAAATAAAATAAATAAATAATAATAAAAAAAAAACTGTGTACACTTTTGTGCATATTAACAAAAAAAAAAAAAAATATATATATATATATATATATATATAATAATAATAAAAAACAATAAAAAAGGTGGTGGTTGGGTGGGCAGATGTTTGATTACGGAGGTGGGGTGGTGTTGTAAGGCTCGATGGTTGGGTGGGATTGTGAAATTAAATAAATTTTTAAAAAAACAGAAGGCTTGTTGCATTTACTTTGTAATACTATGCTAACTTTCTTTTTCCATTAAAATTTCAGTTTCTTCTTATTTGAGTTGTCAACTATTCTTAAAATTCTAATCATACTATTAAATACATTGTAATCAATCAGTGAATTTCATTGCTGCTTCGTGGTTTCCTTGTTATTCATCTGCTTTGAAATTTTGCTTTTTTAAATCCATTTTACTCCTATTCTGGTCGTGGCAGGCTGGGAGAGTGTTGCCGGCTTGAAACTAGTTTAACCCCACAGGCAAGTCACAAGTCTTGCCGCCTGCCTCCTTCCTTCCTATCTTAAGTTTCTTAAATTTTGATATAGTTTATGGATTTAAGTTAAGATTTGTTGTGTTACTTTATTTATTCATTTGTTTTGCAGGCTGTTAATTAATAAATCTGGTTTCTTTAAATTTGTGTATTTCATCCCCTGATATATACAGAGAACTCTCATTAAGACGGCCCCGTTTAAGATGGATTTCTCGTTATTACGAACAAAAACAGAATCCCCAGCTAAGGCCTATAGTCATTGCATGTAATAAACATCGCTTTATATTGGGCTTAGAAGGCAGAGCACGCAAATTATAATGCATATTGATGAGTCCATATTAAAACGAAACACTTTTAATTAGATGAGCACTCACATCACATAGTTACATATAGAGAAACAAATATTCAACAAGGTACAGGTAAAAGAAGCGCCGTACGAAAACAGTCCAAGTGGTGGCGCCCCAGTCGTTATTGGAATGATCTATTATACAGTGAAGGAGGGTAAATACAAGAGGCATTGGTAATGGAAAATAAATGTAACCTAACACCCCCCCCACAATGTCGACGTATTTACCTAAATAACAATGTTACATCTTCCAATCCCATAATTTTACAACAGTTGTAATGTTTTGATGATGTTAATGCTTTTGTAAGAATATCAGCCCCCATATTTTCAGTAGACAAAATTTAAATCAATAATTCCATCTTTCAGTGCATCCCTTATGAAATGATGCCTAATGTCTATATGTTTGGTGCGCTTATGAAAGATCGGATTTTCAGCTAATTTAATAGATTCTAAGTTATCTGTAAATATACTCACTTTTTCAATTTTGCCTTCAGATAACTCATTTAGTAATTTACATAAATATATCCCTTCCTTAGTGGCATCGGATAAAGCCATATATTCGGCTTCCGTTGACGAGAGAGCTACGGTACACTGTTTACGGCTTTCCCATGTAATTGCACTCCCGCAAAAAATGAAACAGTAACCTGTATATGACCTACGGTCATCGAGGCAATTCCCCCAATCCGCGTCAGTGTAACCGAACAAAGGCTCATTACTTTTTCTAAATACAAGTCCAAAATTTATTGTTTTCTTTAAGTATCGTAAAACTCGTTTAGCGGCAGTCCAATGAGTTTTATCAAAACAAGTTAGAAATTGACTTAATTGACTGACGGAATTTGCAATGTCCGGCCTGGTGGAAGTTGCAAGATACATCAAACTTCCAACTAATTCACGGTAGGGATATTCGTTTTCACAACATTTTTCGGCCTTTTTTAATCGAATGCTTGTATCCATAGGACAAGCTACGGGCTTGGCTTCTGTCATGCCAAAACACTCTAAGAGCTCTCTAATATAACTATGTTGACTCATTGTTATAAGGCCATTTTCTAACTGAAAATTTATCCCTAGACAATATTTAACTATGCCTGAATATTTAACATCTAGTTTTTCATTAAGATGAATTTTGAAGTTTTCTAACATATCAGGGTCCTGTGACATAAACAATATGTCATCAACGTAAATCATTATAAGAGTCAACCCTTTATCACTTTTAATATAATATAAACATGGATCTGCATTTGTTTGTTTTGCTCTGAAATCATTCAAAATTTTATTTAATTTAGTGTTCCAACACCTCCCGGCCTGCTTGAGGCCATAGAGCGATCTTTTTAACAAAAGAACTTTATTCCCTACATTTAGATATTTAAGAATCTCGGCTGCTTTATCAGGTATGTCCCTATCCCAATTTTCATTTATAATTATTTGAAGTATTTCTTTAAAGTAATCGGGAACTTCCATAAAAATTTCCTCATCTAATTTTCCATTCAAATATGCTGACGTTATGTCAAATTGATGTATTTTTATTCCTAATTTTGCAGCATAACCTGCTAAGATTCTAATAGATCCCATTTTTGCTACCGGAGAAAAAGTTTCACGAAAATCTATACCAAATTTTTGACTAAATCCGCGAGCTACTAATCTCGCTTTATATTTCAAAAGAGATCCATGTTGATCATATTTATTTGTAAGGACAAATCTACCTTTTATGCATTTTTTTTGGGGCCTTTCTACTACTTCGAATGTATCATTTTTTAATATTACTTTTATTTAGTCAGTCATTGATTTATACCAATTCGAAGCTTCCGGACTTTTCAAGGCATTATTTATTTCTATTTCCGAATTAAAACTATAAACAGCATTCGCAATTGATTCCGGCTCCCTAATTATTTCGCGATTACGCAATGACAATATATTTTTATCTTCGAGCGCCGATTCTGAGTCACGTGACAGTTCATCTTTTTCATATTTTATTTGAGGAGGAGAAATTTTTTCGTCTGCCTGCTGCATGTGTGAGTCATTTTGCGATTCGCTTAATTGTATTTCTCTTTCAAAAACATCTGGATACAATTGACGTATTTTTGAAACATCATTAGATTTCGCTTCAAAAAATTTTACGCTACGGGATATAATTACTGTGTTTGATTCAGGAAGATAAATACGAAATGCTTTAGAATTTTCTGAATAACCCACAAATATCCCTTTTTTAGACCTTGGGGAAAATTTATGTTTAGGATGGTTATTGAAATAATAAGAAGTGCAACCAAAAGATTTAAAATAGCTAACGTTAGGTGTTATATTATTCCATAATTCATATGGGGTTTTACCATTTAAAGCTTTTGTTGGGCATCTATTTCTTATATAATTAGAAGTATTAATAGCTTCTGCCCATAAATTTAAGGGTAATTTTGATTGTGATAATAGACAACGGGCCATTTCAACGAGAATTCTATTCTTCCTTTCACAAACACCTGATTGTTCCGGGCAATAAGGGGTTGTTAATCTATGCTGAATACCATTTTCTTTCAAGAAATTTTCAAATTCAGTTCCAATAAATTCGCCCCCATTATCACTCATGAATTTTTTTATTTTTATAGATTTTTCATTTTCCCAAAGAAGTTTGATTTCTTTAAAAGCATTCAATGCCTCATCTTTAGTTTTTAAGAATTTTACTGCACAATAACGAGAATAATCATCAATAAAAGTAATAAAATAAAGGGACTTACCTATTGAGGGAATCCTAATAGGCCCACAAAGATCCGAATGAACTATTTCTAACATTTTTGTAACACGATCTGAGTGCTTAGGAAAAGGAGCACGGGTCATTTTATTTAATGCGCAAACTTCACAATTGAAGTCGGATATCTTTTTAATATTTAACCCCCTAATATGACCTTTTAAATTTGAATCAATCAAATCTTTTACATTTAGATGACCCATTCTACAATGCCATTTTTCTACATTGGCAAAAATATTTTTAGAACTATCGATTGATTCACTCGAAAAATTAACTGCATTATTTATATTTGCATTATTATCCCGCAGATAATAAAGTTCATTTTTTCTGTCCGCAATTAGAGTCACATTTTTTTGTCTGTTATTTATAATAGCACATTTGTCTTTAAAAGTTACAGTGAAACCTTTGTCGCACATTTGTGACACGGACAATAAGTTCGTTTTCAATTCTGGAACCAATAGAGCGTCGTTGATCTCTACATTTTGAAGTTTTGAATTGGCTTTTGTTTTAATTAATATTTTACCAACACCGGACACATCAGTTGTTTCATTATTCGCTAAATTTACAGATTTTATATCCGTATCCTTTAAATCGTGAAAATTGGAGTCATCCTTACCCATGTGTCGAGTACAGCCGCTGTCGACACACCAAAGATTCTCGGATTGTTCTTTGAATAATATGTTCATATTCGTTGAATTTGTGCTGGCCAGTAGTCCTAAACTGTTTTGTCGATATTTAAATGATTTATCTTTTTCACACTGATTTGCACGGTGGCCGATACGTTTACATTTCCAGCAAGTAATTTTTGAATTATCTCTTTCGTTCTGAGTGTACTGTTCAGTAATCTTAGGATTCCTTTTATTTTTATTCCACGGAGCAGGTTTCTTTTGGAAATTCCCAGTCATGAACGCTCCATCGTTCGGTCTGTCATCATGGCGTCTGGCGTCGTTTTCTTCTACTATTTTTATTCGTAGTACTTCTGGTTTCGGTAGCTCATCCCTGGATTCTATTGCGCACCGGAAATTTTCATAACTGGATGGTAGGCTGTATAACAACATCACAGTTAACAAGTCATCATCTATTCTAATGTCCATTTCAGAGAGTTTATCGACTATGTCAAAAAACTTTCGAAGATGATCTCGAATGCTCACAGAAGAGGAATCTGCCATTTTATGTTGAATAAGCGATTTTAACAGTGACGCTTTTCTAGCGGGGCCTTTAGATTGATATATTTCTTCTAATTTTTTCCATATATCCAGGGATGTTTCACAGTTTTTTATTTGTTTCAGTTCAGAAGGCGATATACACAAAATTATGTCAGCTTTGGCCTTTTCATCCATATCAGTCCATTTATCGAACGCTTCTTTTGATGTCGCATCACCTGCCACGAGCTCTGGCTTTGGTTTAGAGCCAGATACATAAATCCAGGATTCATTTTTTATTAAGAGTGCCTTCATTTGTATCTTCCATGTCTCGTAATTATCTTTGTTTAAAGTTTCAATACGTAGTGTTCCATAAGACGCCATTTTTAAACGTGGTCGTCTATCTAACAGATAAAAGTCTATTTATCGTAAATAAAAAATTAATTTGCTCTGGGCCCATAACCTATTGGGCTTAGAAGGCAGAGCACGCAAATTATAATGCATATTGATGAGTCCATATTAAAACGAAACACTTTTAATTAGACGAACACTCACATCACATAGTTACATATAGAGAAACAAATATTCAACAAGGTACAGGTAAAAGATGTGCCGTACGAAAACAGTCCAAGTGGTGGCGCCCCAGTCGTTATTGGAATGATCTATTATACAGTGAAGGAGAGTAAATACAAGAGGCATTGGTAATGGAAAATAAATGTAACCTAACACTTTATACGTACAATTCATTCGTTAAGATGGACATTTTTTTCCCTCAAAGCTTAATTTCTTCGAAAAAGAGTCAGTTCCAAAAATCTTTTCAAATTCATTTTTTTTTTTTTAAATATGAAAAGGTTTAATAATAAAAGGTTAATCTCTTTCACTCTGTGCTATTACACTGTGGGAGGTAAATAGTATTGATTGACAGTGACAGTTGAGGTCAACAATTTGCACCTGTTGAGGAAACAAATTTTCATTCATGTTATACTGTGTATGTGCACATAATAGTGATTTTAGAGTTCATATAGAACTTCAGTTTATAAACTCCTGTTATAATGGACTCTCGATAATATGGACAAAAACTGTTGGACCTTGATTGTCCGTTTTAACGAGAGTTCACTGTATATACAGTGAACTCTCATTAAAACGGAAAATCAAGGGCCGGCAGTTTTTGTCCATATTAACGAGAGTCCATTATAACAGGAGTTCATAAATTGAAGTTCTATATGAACTCTAAAATCACTATTATGTACACATACGAATGAAAATTTGTTTCCTCAAACCTTTTTATTCACAAAAAATATAAACGCAGGTAAAACAATACTTAAAAACTTCTTTTCTTCATATAGTACAACAGAGTACTACTTTATTTAAAGCAAAGAGTAAAAGTGTAAGACATTCCGATTGTAGGGTCAGATAAAAAATCACGCGATTACACTGACTACAGCTGGACTGAGTAACCACAGTTTTCAGAAACTGAGGAAAGAATGTGCACTCGTACTGTAAGGACGATTGCCACTGATAACGAAATCCTTTGCTATGTCTTCACAATAGAAGTGGAGACAGGTACAAATAGTTGATCTCAAATGTCACTGTCAATCAATGCTGTTTAACTCTTACGGTGTTATTGTGCAGAGTGAAAGAGATTAACTCTTTTATTATTGCACCTTTTCATGTTGAAAGAAAAAAAAAAAACTTGAATTTGTAAAGATTTTGGGAATTGACTCTTTTTCGAAGGGGGAAAAATATCCATCTTAACGAATGACTTGTACGTATAAAGCGATGTTTATTAACATGCAATTATTATAGGCCTTAGCCGGGGATTCTGTTTTTGTACGTAATAACGAGAAATCCATCTTAAGCGGGGCCGTCTTAACGAGAGTTCACTGTATATATTTTTTTTTCAATTTTCTGAACTTCTCAAAGAATTTTTAATCTTATTGGTCATTGGTGTTTCAGTGATCTTGTATCTGTTGCTTGGCTTCTACTATGCTTAACAGATCATCATTATTATATATATATATATATATATATATATATATATATCAAGAAAGATATTTATAATGAAAGATTTAGAAAAAAAAATTAAAATTTGAATTTTTGGCACATTTGTATGCAAAAAATAGTACAATTTTTGGTACCCCACATATAGCCTTGTAAAATTACTTGTAAACAAAAAAACGAAAAATTCTTTGTTCAAACACTAGTGAATTCTATTTTGAAGACGTGTGCAAAGTTACAATACAATTAGTGCAGTGTTTTTACAGCCTGAATTTTCCAAATTTTTTAATGAAAATTTTATTTATTATATTGGGTGTGTGAATATGATTCCGTCCTTCTTTGTTAAAATAAAACACAATTATTAGGTAATAAAATGAAAAATTTGTTTATTCAAAGTAGTTCCCATCTGCAGCTACAACTTATCATCCATCTTTCAGGTATTTTACTGATTCCTTCTCTAAAGAAATCCTGGTCTTTAGAGGCGATCCAATCAATAAGACAATTTTCAATTTCTGATCGAGAACTAAACCACTGTTCAGAAAGAGATGACTGCATTGATCTATCTGAAGAGGCTATGTCTGGTGAATACGGCGGGCGGAGTAAAACTTCCCAGTCCTGTCCTTTTAAGTAATTTTTTACAATGTCTGCAACGTGTGGTTTTGCATTGCTATGCTGAAAAATTAATTTATTTTGCTTATTAACCAATTTTGGTTGTTTTTCCAGTATAGCTTGTTTCAAACATATAAGTTATCGTCAATAAACATCGCCATTGATGATTTCACCAGTATCTAGCAGTTCATAATATATTATACTCTTTTGATCCCATCAGATACAAAGCATTACTTTATGGTTCTGATGGATTAGGTTCATCAGGCTTCACAAAACCTTTCTCGCACTTAGGATTTTCATAATAAATCCACTTTTCATCTCTGGTAACAATTTGAAACAAAAAACTTTTTCTTTGGTATCTTTGAATTAGCATTTCCCAAATTATTTTTTGACGTTCAATGTCTCTGTCTTTTAATTCATGTGGGACCTAGTTATTAGCTTTTTGAAGCATTCCTAGTCCTTTTAAACGTTTTGCCACAGTTGATCGATCAACATTCAATGCTTCAGCTAATTCTGACTGTGTTTGACAATAATCTTCAGCCAATAATGTTTCCAATTCATCATCTTCAAAATTTTTAGGTGGTTTTTCCATGTTCTTTATCAACAGTACTAAAAATCCCCATTTTTAAACCGGAAAACCATTCTTTGCAAGTACGATTCGATGAAGCATGTTCACCGTAAATGTCTACAAGCAAATGATAAGTTTCTGCTGCACTTTTCTTGACAATAAAATACGGTAAAATAACTTCCCACAAATGATGCTTATTTGAAATAAAATTTGCCATTTTCAGAGTTAAAAATGCTAGATGTTTATACTCAGACTAAATGTCACATACTGCATTTGACAGCTGATATGAAGTACTTACTATTACAACTATTGAAATTTTAAAGGACACGTGATCAGTTTTATAAACAACGTCTTTTGATAAAGAACGGAGTCAAATTCCCACACCTAATACACACACACACACACACACATATATATATATAAAGAAAGAGAAAAAATGTTTTTTTTTTTTTTTTTTTAGTCTTTGAGACCTATGTATCCTTTTAAAGTTAAATCTTTTGTTAAGTGGATGGTAGTTAAAAAAATAAATAAACAATATCAACTAACAAAATTATTTTAATTGAATCACTTGCATAAATCATTAAAAAAAACTATATACTAATTTTAATCTTTACAGAAGTATCACACAAATAAAAGGAAATCTAAATCTTCAAGAAAAAAAAAACATTCAATAAAAGTTTATATTTCTTTATTATCATTACAGAACATGCATAAAACGACTAGAAAATCGAAATAGATAACATAGAAATGGTAAAAGGCAGATATTTTAGTGTAACAATATTGCAATTGAGCATTGTTTAAATAAAATGAAATATTAATAAAAAATGTAGCAATTATAGTTAAAAAAAAAAAAAAAAGTTGATAGACCAAAATACATTAATTTCTAAACTATTCCATTTAAAGAAGATAAAACATAACAATATGTTGAGTAGTTAGTAAAAAGGTATCACTAGAAAAGTATGACAAAAATAGTCATTTTACTTAGCATAAAAGCTTTTAAATATTTGACAAAATAATAGTCATAATTAAAAATGATTGCAAAAATAATGTTTCATTAAAAAAAAATGCAAATATGAAAATGTTTTTCTTAAATTCCTTAACATTTAGTTATTTTACAGAGAATTATAGAATTATCATTCTACAAATTTATTATATAAACACATTTTCTGATTATTGAAAAAAAAAAAAAAAAAAAAGGGAATTTAAAGCTTGTTTTAATATACACCAAACACTTATTTAAAAAAAAAATAAAAAAAAAAAAAAAACTTTTATTAGATAATATAGTCACATGTTGAGATTCCAATTTATACATAATTTCTTTCAAACAATTTAAATAAAATTGATACATTCGCAATAATAACATTAATGTTACACCAAACCAATTATACATTGTGAAATTACACATCAAGAACGATTTATCAAAATAAACAAAATAAATCCTAATAACTTTATTTATCATACCTTATTTATGAGGATTTTATTTATCACACAAAAATGCTAATGGCAATTTACATTTAAAATTTCAATTCATAGATTTTAATTCATCCTTGTTAATTCTATGAAATATTCTATGCTAGTAGCTTTTGCTTTGAGATTCTTTAAAAAATATTTAAGTTAAATGCTTATAATATTAAATTTATATAAAAAAGATAAATAAATAAAGATTATTTACCACATTTTCTACAGTAATCAAATAATCTGAATTTACTCATTTAATTTTTTTTACAGAATCACATATTTAATGAGAAATTTTAGCTAAATGTAGTACATTTTGATATTTGAGAATTGCTAACATTTTACAATACAAATTATTCAAAGTTTTCTTTTTAATTATTAGATATTTAATATAGAACTTTAATGTGAGAGATCAAAATAAATAAATAAATAAAACTACCTAAAGTATTTAAATGACTGATTATCTATACATTTAATACCGAGAACAAACATTTATAAATTTATTTTTGGAGGATATGAACAGCACTACAACCATGGTAATAAAATATCAGTTATTAAAAAATGATTTTCACTCCTCAAGCAAGTTCAGTTATGAAATTCAGTAGATTATCTCACTTAATATAAAATACTTTATATAATTTTCTTTTTCATTGTTAAAAAATTACCAAAGAGAAATTCAATGTTCAGCAAATTACACTATAAAACAATATCTGAAATCATTCACAAGTGTAAAAAACGCTTTTTCAAGGCCAATTCAGGTTCAAATTCAATGTTCAACAGCAGTAAAAATGGACCGAAAAGGTTGATTTTATTATGGAAGATCTAAATTACTTAAGGCATTAAAAAACAGAATAATCATTCTATTTTATAATATTAAACAACTTTTTCATATAAATTGAGCTTGCTAAATAGCTGTAATAGAACAACAAATAGAAAGCCGTAACATTTTACACAAAATATTTAAGTGTGTAAATATATTATATTGTACATTGGCATACAAACAAAACAATAAATAAAAAAAAAAAGACTAGATATTTTTTACTAGTGAGTCAAACAACTGTTGTGAAATATAAATTAGTACTAAATTACAAAAGAATTAAACATCTGCACTAAAACTTAGATTATGTCTTTTAAATAATCTTATGATTTATTAATTTAAATTTGAATTGTTCTAAAATTTTATGTTGAGTTAAATAAAACATAAATGAATCTTATTATTATAATTATTAATGCCGGCTTTACAAAGAATTTTAGGCTGAATAGACACAATAAATAAATATAAATACAACTAAATACAAATACCACAATGCAAAGTTTGACATATTTCAGCTGTAGAAAAGAAATGCAATAAAAGAGAGAGGAGAAAAAAGTGAAAATCAAACTTACACGAAAAAGCCCTTATAACCAATATAGAATACTACTTTGAAATATTTCAAAAACACAGCACCTTAAAGTTACTAATTTTTAAAGCATTTTTTCTCTTTTAATTTTTTATGTGTAATTAAAATTACTTTCATTTGTTAAATTGCTAATATTAAATTAATATTTTAAAATATAATAATAATAAATCACATAAAAATATATAAAAGGCACTGTTTAATATTCATCTTTAAAATTATTTGAAAGATTATATAATCACGTAAAACATTAGAATATTCCTTAAGGTCATCAGCATCAAATTTCTCTAACTTTTCCAGATTGTTTCCCTCAATTTTGGTCTGTGATATTTTATAAATAGATATATTTGTTTGGAATTACCATGGTTCAATAAAAATTTCAAGATAAAATTAAATCCAATGTTTTTTTAATTATTATTATTAATTTTCAGGTTGATAACTATATAAGATTTTTTTATGGATGATAATGTAATTTTTAAAATACAACACCCCTTCTTCCTTTTTTAAATGCTTATAATTGAACACCTGAAAAAAAAAAAAAAAATCACTCACCACAGAGCATTAAGTAAAAATAAAAAGGTAACTTAAAAAACAAAAATAACAAATAATAAAATAAATAAATAATTTGTTACTTTTTTATTTTCATAATGACAATATGACTAAAAAAACTATCAAACGTTTTATTTATTTATTTATTTATTTTTTTAATTATAAAATTCAGGTCATTTCAGCAATCAGATATATATATATATATATATATATATATTAAAAAAAAAAAAAAAAAAATGAATGTTGTTTTGCTGATCTGAATTTAAATAATAATGTATTTCAAAAATCAGCTATGGAAGTCTCACACAAATTTTGCTTATTAGTGGTGAAATAACTGTCTACTTCAGACAATGGTGAAAAAATTAAATTAAATTAAAAAATTACACAGGGTTCCTACTCTTAAAAAAGAAAAAGAAAAAAATTCAAGGACTTTTCAAGGCCTATTTGAAATTTTTCAAGGACTAGGGAAAATTCACACAACGCTAGGAATATACACAAAACTTTAGTAACTACTTTCATTAGTGATATTTTTTTTATTATTATTAGAATAACTTTGCCTGTTTTCACAATACACTTTTGATGGATTGACCAAATTAACTTTCACAAGAGTCAAAAAAAGATTAGTTTAACATTTGGAATCATTATGATTATTCCACAGTATTTAGGTTTGAGTCCTGGTCTGATCACTTTCTGCTCAAAATTAATGACCAGTACATCAAACAGGTATGAGACTGGCAAAAAAAAAATAAGTTGAAACTACATGCAAAAGCAAGACAATGAAATAAGAATTTTATGACAAAATCATTATATTAGACAATGGCGCGTGCATGTGGAGATGGAGATAGTTTAGCCTTGACAGAGTTCGCGCTAAGCCCGTCTATTAAATTCAAGAATTTTCAAGGACTTTCCATAAAATTCAAGTACTTTCAAGGGCCCTTGAAAAAGAAAATGAAATTCAAGTACTTCTTAAGGACTTTAAAGACAGTGGGAACCCTGTTACACTTTTCATGATTTGCCTGTGATTAAATGTAATTTTCTTCTTTTTTTTTTTCTTTTTACTATAATCGATGGCAAAACTATTCCACATTTCAGTGCAACCAGGCACAAAAACATCATATTTCATTTTGTCAATCGAGAAATTTTACAATTATTAGTGAACTGAAAAACGATCATCCACAACGATCAATGAGTTTAAAATGGTCGCTTCACTAAAATCATTTGATCTGAAAAGATTTCTTCAAAGAGATTGGCAGAGAAAATTATTAAATAATTTTCTCGTCTTTTCTTCAGCAATCAACTAAAAAATGTGGTGAATAAGCTAGAAGGATCTACAGGCTTTAAAAATTAAGTTACTGGCCACTGGGCAGTAACTTAAATTTTAGAGTCTATGATACATAGTAATTCATATAAATTATTTGTAAATGACTGAATAAGAAAACTGTCACAGTCAATTGCGTTAGGACTACTAACAAACAACTCACGTAAAGTCATTGTCTTAGTCAAAAAAAAAAAAAAGTGTAAGAAAACTATATCTATATACAAATTCCATTACATAAAAACACTTTGAATAGAGAATGCAAACTTTCTTAATAGCTATATAAAAAAATTTAACATATGAAACGGCAGCTGTTTTTGCATGTCTGTTCACAATTTTGTTTTTTCGTGCACAAGTCTGATCACATTATCCACAACATCTGAAGTCTTAGCATCACCACCAAGATCAGGTGTGTGAACCTAAAATAGAAAAATAATTTCAATTATAAACGTACCAAACATTGTATTGTTTTCAATATTTTCAAATTGAAAATACCAAAAAGGAACTTAAGAATTTCAACATACAATGCTTTATAATTATTAAAGCAAGCAGTAAGACAGTATTTAAGAGCAGACAATACCTAATCATACCAACAGCCAAAGCCAGTGCTATTGTATGGGGAAACTTATATTCACAATTACTTATTACTCTAACATACTTTTTTTACTTTCTTCTATATGTAATATAGAGAAAGTATTGGATTCGCGAAAATTTTCGACTTCCGTTTTTTGACGGATCTACACGTTTTGGGATGTCCTGAACACGAATTGATAGTTTTTAGAATGCTGTCTGTCTGTGGTTTAGTGTTTTCACCATATCTCACGAACCAATGAATGAAATTCAACCAAACTTGGTATATAGTTGGACCCTGGCGGGGCATTGTGCTGATTAGATTTTGGGATCAATAGCTCATCAAGTGGCGCTGTGATCGCATTTTATGTAAATTTTTAACATGGCAGTATAGGACAAATTTTCGTATTTTTCACCGTATCTCACGAACTAATGAATGAAATTCAACCAAACTTGGTATATAGTTGGAACCTGACGGGGCAAGGTGCTGATTAGATTTGGGGATCAATCGTCCGGCAGGTGGCGCTGTAATCGCAAAATTTCGTATTTTTCACCGTATCTCACGAACCGATGAATGAAATTGAACCAAACTTGGTGTATAGTTGGACCCTGACATGGAAAGTGTCTGATTAGATTCGGGGATCAATCGCCCAGCAGATGGCGCTGTGATCGCATTTTATGTAAACTTTTAACATGGCAGAATAGGACAAAATTTCGTATAAATGTACATAATGAGCGTTATTTTAAACTTGTGATTGTAAAATTAATATGAATTATTGATAATAGTAGTAGTTAACTATGAAAAAAATTTTGTGCATGTGGGGGCACCGGTTCCCCCCCTGAGGGGGAAGTACCCCCCGGGGGGAGGGTAAATTTTCAAGATGGGTATCTTTCGAAAGATCTCGTCAATACCTTTAAAACGAATGGTTGAACTATAAATCTGTGATAATTTGAAACAAAGTTATTGATTTTTTTACTTTTAACAAAAAAAAACAAAAAAATTTTTTTTTTTTTTTTTTTTTTTTTTTTAACGAAACTTAACCAAACTTGGTATTTAGTTGGTCCCCGACATAATTTGGTGCTGATTACATTTAAGGATCAATAGCTCAACACGTGGCGCTGTGATCGCATTTTTTCTAAATTTTTAACATGCCAATATAGGACATAATTTAGTATAAATGTACATAATGAGTGTTATTTTAAACTTGTGATTGTAAAATTAATATGAATTATTGATAATAGTAGTAGTCAACTACGAAAAAAATTTTGTGCATGTGGGGGCACCGGTTCCCCCCCTGGGGGGGAAGTACCCCCCGGGGGGAGGGTAAATTTTCAAGATGGGTATCTTTCGAAAGATCTCGTCAATACCTTTAAAACGAATGGTTGAACTATAAATCTGTGATAATTTAAAACAAAGTTATAGATTTTTTTACTTTTAACAACAAAAAAAAAAAAAAACCTTAGAAAAAAAATTGTATTTTTTTTTTTTTTTTTTTTTTTAAATATTGTTACTGGTTGAATATGTATTACTTTTAACAAAAAAAAATTAGAAAAAAATCGTATTTTTTTTTTTTTTAAATATTGTTACTGATTGAATATGTATATAGGAAAATATAGAAGAAAGTCTTGTGGTGGCCACAACATACTAGTTAATTCTGTTTTCACATTCAGAAAATTCACAACCATTTAGTTAGTACTCTTATTGTTTTATTATTATTATTTACTTATTTTTTTTATTTTTGAGTTAAAAAAATAATTAAGTGCATTTTTCTCAATTTTTAGCTAAAACATAAAATATTAAAAATGTGAAAAATCAATTTTTTGAAAACGAATATTAATAACAACTAGCAAACCCGTGCGAAATATTCGCCCTTTGTTTCTTTCCTTATTTACCTTCAAACTTTGAAACTCATAAATGTCATACCAATTTCACCAACTAATTAAAATTTTAATTTACCAGAAGCCAAATTATTATTAAAATTAAGTTAATATTGTACAATAGTGAAACCAAAATCATTCAAAGAAAATGAGTAATGAGTAACTGTGGAAACAAATTTTACCATAGATTAACATAGACCTTGGCTTTCAGTAAGGTAAAGTATTGTCTGCTTAAAAAAAAAAAAAAAAAACTAGAATGTTGTGGCCACCACAAGACTTTCTTCTATATTTTCCTATATACATATTCAATCAGTAACAATAAAAAAAAAAAAAAAAAAACGATTTTTTTTCTAAGTTCTTTTTTTGTTAAAAGTAATACATATTCAATCAGTAACAATATAAAAAAAAAAAAAAAAATTTTTTTTTTTTTTTTTTAAGTAAAATAAATCGATAACTTTGTTTTAAATTATCACAGATTTATAGTTCAACCATTCGTTTTAAAGGTATTGACGAGATCTTTTGAAAGATACCCATCTTGAAAATTTACCCCCCCCCTCCCCGAGGGTACTCCCACCCCCAGGGGGGGAACCGGTGCCCCCACATGCACAAAATTTTTTCCCTAGTTAACTACTACTATTATCAATAATTCATATTAATTTTACAATCACAAGTTAAATATAATGCTCATCATGTACATTTATACGAAATTTTGTCCTATACTGCCATGTTAAAAGTTTACATAAAATGCGATCACAGCGCCATCTGCTGGGCGATTGATCCCAAAATCTAATCAGCACCATTCCATGTCAGGGTCCAACTATATACCAAGTTTGGTTCAATTTCATTCATTGGTTCGTGAGATACGGTGAAAAATACGAAAATTTGCGATCATAGCGCCACCTGATGGGCGATTGATCCTCAAATCTAATCAGCACCATGCCCTGTCAGGTTTCAACTATATACCAAGTTTGGTTGAATTTCATTCATTGGTTCGTGAGATACGGTGAAAAATATGAAAATTTGTCCTATACTGCCCTGTTAAAAATTTACATAAAATGCGATCACAGCGCCACCTGCTGGGCTATTGATCCCCAAATCTAATCAGCACAATGCCCCGCCAGAGTCCAACTATATACCAAGTTTGGTTGAATTTCATTCATTGGTTCGTGAGATACGGTGAAAACACGAAACCACAGACAGACAGACAGACAGACAGACATTTTTTAAAAACTATCAATTCGTGTTCAGGACACCCCAAAACGTGTAGATCCGTTAAAAAACGGAGGTCGAAAATTTTCGCGAATCCAATACTTTCTCTATATTGCATATAGAAGAAAGTAAAAAGAAGCAGAAAAACTGACACAATCTAGATTTTAATCATTATCAAAGCATAACAATATTGACAAACAGCTACATTTCAGAAAATTATGGAGTGGAAGGCTGATTTTTTATACCACTTATGTGAAAAATACCAAAGCCGGGAATTGAACCGGGGTATTCCGCTTTATGTGCGGATGCTCAAACCATCGAGCTACCCTGGCTGATTACCAGCTAAGAATTTCTCACATAACATTTGTTGGCAAAGTCACCGAGTTTTCTGAAATGAACTTTCAGGCTTGATGAATAAATTTCTAAATTAAACAGCTACATTTTTTCAAATCAAAAAAAAAAAAAAAGAGGAAGGGGGGGAAGAGAAAAACAAAATGAAAAATCATGCAATTCATATTATTATTAATGCTTTCCACTTGTACATACTTGTTTGACACATGTAACTGCATCATTTAAAACTTCAACGTACTTTGCCTATGTGTTCACACAACTGATAGAGATTAATTGAATTCATAATCACTCTTAATATCGTTGGAAAGTGTTAAAAACGGTTAACACAAACGGAAATGCAATTTTAGCAATTTCTAATTGCAGTCTTGTAAATCTTAATGATATAGATGCCATACTCTATTGAAAACATTTTTAAACATATGAACAATAAATATGAATCTTATTATAATTTGTTGAGCAGTTCAAAGTTATTTAAACATGATTTATGAAAAGTGGTCGAACCATGTTTAGGACATCTCAAAATATGCAAATCAATTAAAAACCGAAAATTGAAAATTTTCATAATCCAATACTTTCTTCTTATATTTATAAGAAAAGTAACCAGAGATTTTTTTTTTTTTCTTTCTTTCTTTTTCAAAATAATATCACAATGGAAACACCAATTACTTTTTTTAATGAATACTTTATTTACTTCTTTTAATGAATACTTGACTAGTACTTACTTTATCAATGTTTACGGTCTGGTAAATAGCATCACCAATTATATCAGCATGCTTGTGAAGCCTAAAATTTAAAAGAATAAGAGTTAAGAATACAGAAATGCAGTACAGAAAAAGAAATATAACGAACAAAAACCAATAGATTATATAACGTAAGCATACTTTAAATGTCGAAGGAGATCAACACTCGCATTTAGAATTGCTACAGGATTAGCTATGTTCATTCCAGCAATACTCTTACCAGTATTTCTAGAGCCCTAAAAGGAAATATTTTCAATGCGAAATAAATCTATAGCAAGTAACTGTATCTAAGATAACCAGTGATTTGATTCAAGCATTGTTATGAAAGTAATGACAAAAATATAAAAACTACAATATAAAAGCAAATACCAGAATAGAGTAAGATTTTTAATATCCTAACTTACATATGTAAGGAAAGTATTGTAATCATGTCAAAAATTTGATTTTAAGATGTCAGTGTACCTACACATTTTGAGGTCCCCTGAGTTCTTTTCTGCTATTTTTTTCGGTGATGTGTATATGAGTGAACATGAACTATACGCTTTGTTCGAATGAGCTGCAAATTGGTACATATGTTACACGTCACTGTAGCACAAACTCTATTGATTTTGGTGAATCTAGCACTTATAATTTTTTTACAGGGACACAAAGAAAAATTCCTTATCATTATGGCCTATGGGTCTAATTTTTTTTTTAATGTGATAGCATCTAAATGCCTTATTCGACTGAGCAGAACATTTATACATATGTTATAGGTTGTCAGTGCACAAACTGCATAGACTTTGGTGAATCTAGCACTTATAGTTTTTACAGGGGCAGAACGAAAAATTCTTTATCATTATGATCCATGGACTCAAATTCTTGAAAGTGTGATAAACGCCTTATAAAAATAAGTTGAAAAATTATATATATGTTTATATATCACTGTCACACAAATTATAGAAATTTTGGAGAATTCAGCACTTAGAGTTTTTTTACAGAGGCACAAAGAAAAATTCTTTATCTTTGTGGCTTATGGGCTCAAATTATTTAAAGTGTGATAGCATCTAAATGCCTCATTTGATTGAGCTGAAAATTTATATACATGTTACATGTCACTGACACATGAGTTGTAGAGATTTTAGTGAGTCTAGCATGTACAGATTTTTACAGGGACACAACAAAGATTTCTTTATCATTATGATCTATGGGCTCAAATTATTTGAAGGACAATAGCATTTAATTAAACAACATTCTGTATAAAGAGAAATACTCACTTTATTATAATTTTATCTTTCGTTTATTTGACTTCTCATACTATCATTACAGCATACAACTGTTAATTACTTAATGTCCGGAAAGTTAAGTGGAGTCACTCCAGATATTTTTTTTTTTTTTTTTTTTTTTTTTTTTTAATTGCTTAAGGGCCCGCTTCACTCACCGCTGCCGGAAGCCGAAGCTGATGTTATTCTATGGAAAAATTTTCTTTACAAATAACTTATTAACTAATACATATTTTTAAATTCTGTTTTCACATTCTGAAGATTCCCAGCTGTTAAATTGACGGACCTTTTTTAAAAAAAAAAATATTTTTTTAATTTTTTTATATTTTATTTTGAAGCTGCAAAATACAAATTTTCATTGTGTGAAATGTTTTCATTTTGCAAATTCAAAATAAAATATTAAAAATTAAAAAAATAAATTTTTAAAAAAGGTCCGTCAATTTAACAGTTGGGAATTTTCTGAATGTGAAAACAGAATTTAAAAATATGTATTAGTTAATAAGTTATTTGTAAAGAAAATTTTCCCATAGAATAACGCTGGCTCCGGCTTCCGGCGACGGTAAGTGAAGAGGGCCGTTAAAAATGTTTTTAAAGGATACACATGAAATAAAAAAGATTACAATTACATTTGATTTAAAAAAAGAAAAAAAAAAATTACTTTAAATTACTAACTTAGAAAACACTTTCTACTAATATAGTTTTACTTGCAAATTATATGAAATGATTTTATTTATTGCAGGAAATTAAATTATCTTTGCTACAAAACCAGACATTTTGTTAATATTGTGAAAAAGTACGATATTTAATCAAAGCAAGTAAAATAAAAGTATGGCTTTAGCTTTTTTTCATCAAACTTACATTAATATTTCTCTATTCAGATATGAAATAACTGAGTTGTTTCACAATTAACAACTTTTAAAAAATGTACAAAAACTTACTTTTTTGTTATTGCTGTTAATTAAATATAGAAAATAATTCATTAAGCAGAAAGAAAAGAAAAGAAATCTTACAGTTTCAAAGACAGCATATTCATGGCCATAATTTTGTCCTGAGGTTATACCAGGTCCTCCAACAAGTCCACATGCAATATTATTTAGAATGTTACCATAAAGATTTGGTAATAATAGCACATCAAACTGATGAGGATTAGAAACTAACTGGAAAAATAGAACAGAATTGCATAATGTACTTTTATTATTATTACTTCTTTAAAAATACAAATTTTTAACATTTATAACCCTTTAAATTTAATTACCAGAAATAAACTCAAAGATTACAAACGTAATTACTTATAAAAATTACCTTTAATAATGCTCTGTTAAAACACTAAAGACCTTTCAGGGCGAAATCCGCCCCTTCTTCAGTAGTTACATGGTCTGCTTTGGCTGTTGAAACTGATTTCGATCTTCCTTCTTTTCTTTGGGCTGATCCTCCATGATGTGGCGCCACACTCGATCTAAATCGGCGTGCGACTCGTGCCCGTTACATGCCAATTGGTCTTTAACTATTTCAATGGTTTCTCGGTAAAACCCGTAATCGGGGTTATTATAATTTGCTATTTTTCTTGTTTCATTAAAATTAATGTCTATATTGTTTTCTTTATTGACCTTAGTGAGGGCTGTAGTTATTTTTCCATTTACAGCCCTCACTAAAGTCAATAAAGAAAACAACATAGACAATAATTTTAACAAAACAAGAAAAATAGCAAATTATAATAGCTCTGATTACGCGTTTTACCGAGAAACCATTGAAATAGTTAAAGACCAATTGGCATGCAACGGGCACGAGTCGCGCGCTGATTTAGATCGAGTGTGGCACCACATCATGGAGAATCAGCCCAAAGAAAAGAAGGAAGATAGAAATCAGTTTCAACAACCAAAGCAGACCATGTAACTACTGAAGAAGGGGCGGATTTCGTCCTGAAAGGTCTTTGGTGTTTTAACATAGCATTATTAAAGGTAATTTTTATAAGTAATTAAGTTAAATTGGTGTTTTTAAAATTTTTATGGATTACAAACGTTTTAAATTATTACTAAAGAAAAAACATACATAAAAAATATAGGCTACAAGAAAAAATGTAATAAAATAAAAAATGTAATTATTTTACCTGCATGCTACAGTTATCAATAATCATGTTATTGAATTCAATTTGAGGATACTCTTTAGCAACATCTGCACATGTCTTTAAAAATAAGCCATCAGCTAACTTCCTATAAAATATACATTCTACACATTAGACAAACTAATAATACTCTACAGTAAAATCAAAAATCATACTTATTATTCTGTGGGACACACACCAGGGTTCCCACTCAATTTGAAAAATAAAATTCCCTGACTTTTCCAGGTCTATTTTTAGAAAATTACAGTCACAAAATTTGGTTTGCGATATAAAAAATAGCTCACAGTATAAAACAGAACATAATTCGTGACATAAAAGACAACATAGTAACGTGACTTGCGATATAAATTGAATGTTCAAAAAGCATTTTCCAGGTTTATATCATCATTTTTCCAGGTTTTTAAGCTATATTTACAATCTTTCCTGATATTTCCCTGACTTTTTTCAGTAATTTCAAATTTCCTAACTTTTCCAGGTTTTCCCTGACACATGCACACAAAACTTCGATGATGATAAAAATACCAAAATACATATTATTAATAAATATCTATAAAATCTACACATTTTTCATAAATATTATCTTATCTGCACTTGCATTTTACTAAAAATATCTTCCTGCCAATTATAAATACCATTTATTCAAATAAAAACCATATTTTATTTTGAAATTTTATGAGATAGTGGCATTAGTAAAGATGTAATTAATTACATTACTTATTATTATTTATTTATTTACTTTTAGATATGTAACATATTTTTGCCATTTTAACAAATTTATCAAAATTTATTAGGGCTGTGCCGATTAATCGATTAATCGGTCCGGTTAATCGATCAATGCTTAGTCCCGATCAATTTTTTTAAACGAGTTAATCAGATCGATTAATTTGATTAAAAAATTTCAAAATCCGATTAAATTTTCAAAGTACGAATTAAAGAAAAAATGCTGTTCTGCCTACAAATTATTTTTTCACATATTTTACTAACAAACATTCTAACAAACATCCACCAAATAATGAAAAAGCAAAAAAATAAAAAATAAATAACAATAAAACCTCTCAAAAGAAGTTGTTGCATTTTTGTTGTAGAGAAAAGGGGGAGGACAGTCATTAAACAAAATTTCGCTTCATGTGCATGCTGGAGCAACACAACCTGTCTGTAGCCTTCTACAGAAAGTGTTGGCTAGGGTAATAGTATTTCCAGAAACAAGAAGCATTCAAAAAATGGAAATGCTAAAGATTTAAAAAAAAAAAAAAAAAAAAAGAAAGAAAAGAAAGAAAAAGAAAAGAGGGGATTGAGATTTCCACTATCCCTCTGATGAAGGAAATGAGAACAGAGTTTCACAATATCTTCAAGCGTTTATTGTCTGTTCAGAATTGCTTATAGTAACTATTGAAGTAGAAACAGAAAATAACATTCTGTGTTCTAGTCCGAAGTGACAAAAATGAACTAAAATATAAGAATTTGAGATTTTTATGATAAAAGATATGGAATTTTGAGAATTTTTTTAAAAATAGTGACAAGCGAGATGGACAAGGCCTGCAAATATAAAACTAAAATATGTGTAATTTCATTTAATGTTTCTTTCAAAATGAATTGAAAAATTAATTTATTTAAAAAAAAAATTGAATAAGTGAAAATATTTATATAAAATTAACACTTAAAGTCACCAATTATTACTCTGAAAATTGAATTAAATTTCAGCTATGAAACAGATATAATTGATTAGACAAAAACTTGCAGTCAAACTTATGAATAATATATATATACACACAATATGAGAGTTTTATTCGTCATTGAAATAAAATTATATAAAGAAAAATGGAAACCGATTAAAAATCCGATTAATCGATTAATGAAGTACGATTAACTCAGTTAAATCTCACCCCTAAAATTTATATAAAAAAAAAAAAAAAAAATGCAAGATAAATTTGTAAATATATACTGTTTCTGAAAAAACATTAATGTTCACCGATCTATAAATGAAAAGATTAAAAAAATTAACTTGCTTAGTACAAAATCAGGGGTCAATCTAAGATTTCAAACTTAATACCTATTTTTGTGAAAAATCTTAACTATATTTTATTTTTGTGAAAAATTGTAGTGCACTCTTTTTCTTTCTCTCTGTGTGTATGGGGGGGGGGGGGGGGGAGTTTGAACAAAGTAGAATAATAAAATTAACTCTCAGCAGCTAGTGTGAGGCTTATAGCAGAACAGGAACCAAAATCCAAAATTTACTTCACTCTGAAGTAAACAGTTCAGTAGAGATAGTGTAAGTAGAAGTTGTTTTTATTTGTGTTAGTATCACTGCAGTATACATGAATTGTACCAGGGAGGATAAACACATCACCATACAGTCACCAAAATGTTAAACCACCTGACAAATCAGCAAACAGTACACTATGGCCACAATTTCAGAGCGTGTCTGTACCGATGCACACAAGGATCGTTTTGTTTACATATGCTGCACTGTTTCTCGCCCATAACAAACGCTTGTGTGTAGATTAAAACCAACATTCTGTATGATTCTTGCTTCGCAAATCGCATCAACAGAAATGCACGAATTACTTTCCTTTGAAAATGTGCTAATTAAAAATGTTAGATTTTGCTGGGAGGACTAAGATTTTTGTGAAAGTACCGATTTTAGCTGTATGATTTTTGTGAAGATACCTTTTTTGCCAGGTCGATTTTTGTGAAGGTACCCATAAACGGTAGTAAACTCGACCTGTATTAACCCCTGAAAATGTTAGCAAGATGATAAAGAGAAAAAAAAAAAAGGAAGAGAAAAGAAAACAGTTGTATTTTAAATATTTAAACAGAGATTAATTTCTGATAATACCACTGAGATCAAATTGGTGATCCCTAAAAACATGAGCTAAAATTCTCTTCATACTAATTAACTCTTCAACATACATTGATTTTACACTGAAACTACTAGATATTTAGCTTTTTTTTTTTTTTATGCAACAATTTTTAATAACTCTTCCTTGTTTTAATTGAATTTTAAACTTTTGTTTGAACTTTATTCAATAGATAGCAGCACTACTCTGGGGAAAAAAAAAATGGTATTTCAGAGGAAGCCATAATCAGAAGTCACTTGAAACTTTTTAGTAGGTGTGAGTTCATTCTGCTGTTTTGATGATACACTGTTCTCATGCCTAGTTCTTTCAACTGATGAAAAGCTGTGCTATTATTGTAACCTAAAACAACTGTTTCAATGCTTTTGTACTTCAGCGTGGTTCACTAGCATAAATTATTTGAATTTAGTCAAGTTAACATATATATAAGTGTTACAAACTAAAATATTTTCAAAAAGCTTTTTTTGTTTTTGTTTTTGTTGTTCAACATACAAATACAGTGCGGCCACATATCCTAAAACTAGCAGTGGGGACGCGTCCAAAATGTTGGAGGGATGCCAGCGTGACCGACAGTTTGAAATCTGAAAAACATCCAGTAATTCCGCGCTCTGTTATTGCTCATTTTCTCTGAGTCAGATGACTGTCACCCCTATTTTAGCATTGGACTTGCTGAGTTAGCACTTGCACAGATGCTTCCATGGTTTCATGAAATGTGGTTGAAGAATGCAATTTTATGAGTTCTGTAAATACTCAATCTTATGCTAGGAAAAAAAAAAAAAAATATGTTGTGCAACAACCACATAACTTTCATTACCCATCCCTACACATATTGCTCATTTTGAAAATATGTATATAGTCAGGAGACTTAAAATTGATTTAACAAATTAGTCACCTAACAATTTTTCTGTAAAAGCAAAGTGCTACATACATTGTGAAAGCATATAAAAAAGAGTTTACATCAAGACAGGGAGAGAGAGAAAAAAAAAAAAAAAAATCGTGAGAGCTGTTTTTTGAATCACCCATTTTTGAGATCTGACCCACCTAATCAGAACACTTGTCAATTTACCTGGAAAGTGCATCACAAAAGTTTAAGCAGAAGCTAAATTTTTTAATAAAATGAAAAATATATCTCAAATCCGTGATCGGGGAAGCCTAGTAGAGATTCACTCCTGAAATCTTCCAAAGACTTGTGTGATCAATAGAAAATCACGTATTTGATCTCATCAGGTGCAATGAAAACACCATAGACAACTAAAGGACTTGAGTGTTTTGTGAATTGTTAATATTTTGGTTTTGTTCATAAACTTTTGCAACATTACAATTTAGATTTTTATACAATTTATCATTTTCCTTTCAAATAATTGTTTTTGCAATGATTTTTCGAATTTCGTATTTCGGCTAAGCTTTGATAGAAGGCACCCATTGGTGATTCGTTACGCAGTGATGCAATTCAGTGAATCGTAAATTTTTTACAAATAATCTTTTCGCATCAAAACTTTATTTTCTCGTCTCTGAGTCGGAACTTAGTTTTTGATTTTGTGCTGGCCACTTGTTTGTGTTTATCGTATAACATGGTAAAATGGAGTTTTAAAGGATTTGTTTCTTCTTCAGAGCAAAATGCTTTAAAAATATAAGGAAAATATCAGTTTTAAACAAGAAATACATTTTAAAATTTGCTTTTCTTTTTCTTCCAGTTTGAAAATTTTTTTTTAAGAATGAAAATTACACGTCCATTGGGGCCCGCCACAATAAATTTTTCGTGTCCTACCTATGATTTTCAGTGTAATTTATGCACTATAGTGCGTGAACGGCATCACTGTGTAATAGTAAAATAATACATATAAGAAGACATCTAAAAAGGGCTTTACTTAGCAAATTTGAAGAAAATCATTAGAGCCGTATTTGAGATAACGACTTTTGACCCCATTCCAAATTTTCCCCAAAACTTAACAAACTCAGGTGTTCACCGGAAACTATCAATTACAGACGAAAGGATATCTGAAAAGGAGTTAATAGGGCAAGTTTGAACAAAATCCATCAAGCCATTTTTTAACACACTTACTTGCGAGACATAAAATTCAACTAACACAGAAGAGCAATCAATTTTCTTGATATAAATGACTAATACATATGAAAAGACATCTAAAAGGGAATTTATATAGAACTTTGAAGAAAATTATTAGAGCCATTTTTAAGATACAGACTTACAGTCCCACTTCTTGTTTTCCAATTTTTACCGAAAGTTTTCGAATTCATTTGTCTGGATCTATCTTAATTCTGAAGATTTATCATTCTATATTTATTTATTTTGGAAATATGATAATCAGAAGAGTTCCCACGCACATACACACGCACATGCAAGTGCACATACACACTGACCAATTTTCAAAAAACACTTTTTAGATTTACGAGACTTTAAAAACATGAAATCAGACGAAAACTTCATATCGAAAATTTAGACCAAATAAATATAATACATTCATTACGTACAATAGTCAGGTCATCACAAATCCAGCAAAGGTGCATATATACCAGCATATGGGACTCAAACGATAGAATTTTGCATTTTGTGATATTTTTTTTATGGTGAAAAAGGCAAAATGGTATTTTTAACGCTAGTTTTAGGACCCTTGTGTGACCCTGCATTAATCAGGAAAAGTTTTAAAAAGAACACTAATGTACTAGAATAATTTAAAAAAGTATAACTAAGAAAGAGAGTTATTTTCATTTATTTTTGAGTTTGTCAAGAATTAATCATATGTTCAATTTCTGTATATGCCATGTTAATGCAAAAAGTAGTACTTACATAATATTAGCTTTATGAACAGCTGTAACTTTTTTCCTGTTATTCTGCACTGCATAATCAAATGCAAATCTAGCTATTTCTTCAGATTTCTCTCTTGTGACAATTTTTATACTTTCAACTACACCTTTTACACTCTGTGAATTAAAAAGAAAAAGAAAAAAGTACCAAAGTTACACTTGACAATCATAATAGTCATTGATATCAGATAACAAGAAAATCTCAAAAAAATGTTTTAACTTTCAACATAAAAAAAAAGTATAATTTTGACATTATAGTGTCTAAAGTAGGTTTTTAAGAACACTACAGATTTGTGCAAATTATTCAGACTCACAAAAGAAATTACACATCATTTTCTTACCTTCTGCCTTTATTTTTCACTAATACAATAATTTCTAAACTTGTGAGATGTAAATAAATACAGGTGTAACTAATTTACAATATATTAAAATCACACAATCAACTGATTGGGAAGAAAATCATTTATTGAAATTTATTTTTCCGACTGAGTGGTCTGGGGTTCGACTCCCGGTCCAGGCATTATTTTCACTCAGTTGGAAAAATAAATTTCAATAAATGATTTTCTTCCCAATCAGTTGATTGTGTGATTTTAATATATTGTATTTCTTTCTCCCATTGTTTAACAGTGTTTTCCTTTACTTGCGGCTTATTTCTGTTGAGCTATCAACTTGATAGACCAGATGTATCTGCCTAAAGGTTGTCTGAGTGAGTAATGTCCACCGGTTGTCAGCCTGGATGGCTCAACTGGTAGAGCCTTGACCTTGTAAGTCAAAGTTCTGGGGTTCGACTCCCGGTCCAGGCATTATTTTCACTCAGTCGGAAAAATAAATTTCAATAAGTAACTAATTTACATTTGGCTAAATAAATTATGCAAAAGAAATTTTGTTTATGCTTGTAATACTGGCAACATACAAATGAATACAAATAATTAAAAGAAGCTGCATAATCACATGCTGCAATGACAATGAATTTTAAGAAACACTTTTTACTATTCAAAATTATTATTATTTACTATTACTATTTCCAAACATAGTTTTACTTTAATTTGTTACCGATTCCCCCCCCCCCCCCACCCAATGAACATTAAATCTATATGTAACACACATTTGAGAAAAAAGAGTAGAAAATCATTTTCAATAGATTGTATTCTAGTAGTACTAAAATTTTCTAGAATTCAAAATGTTCTGCTTAAACTGGTAACTTCATAACTGATCACAACTGAGTTCTTCATATAAACTTGAATACAAAATATAGCTAAACTAATGATGACAAATTTAGTAAATGAAGAATAAAATTAATTACATTTCATGGTGTTTGCTGAAGTGACAAACATGCATCATAATAAAAGACATTGTGTGTGTGTGGCAAAATAGTTTTGTTAGTTTTGCAAGAGAATATATTTTTTCTTTGTGATGTTTTTTTTTTCTCTATCAAATGAAACTTGCTTTTGTTTAGAAATACCTTCTGATTTAAATAAAAAGACAACTTAGGTTTTAGAATTATAATTTTACAAGAAATATATAGAACAGAGTGAGATGAGTTGATGATCCTAATAGATATTTATCTCTCGATATGATTTAATAGGAACTGATTTACTGAAAGAGAGAACCAATATCCTTCAAAGATGAAACTATTTTATGTCAAACACATTTAGATTTAGATAGCAAAAGAGGAAGTATTATTAATTACAGGCATGAGAGTGCAGAAAATTAAAAAAAGAGGAAACACGCTTGTTCATAAAATTAATTTCAAATGAAAAATAACGCGCGTGGGGAAAACTATACAAATTTGTTCATAAAATTTATTTCAAATGAAAAAATAATGCTCACAGGAAAAAACTATACAAAATATTTTAAAAGTGACAAAATTAAACTAAAAGAATAACACATCAGCACAATAGAACATGTGTTAAAAAAAAAAAACATTAGCTAGCAATCAACATTTAATAACATTGAGTGGTAGTGGAAAATGGGAAAGGGGGGGGGGGGGGGTTAAAAAGTAGTTCATGAGTGAGAAATATTAAACACAATTCTTCTTCTTTATGGGTTCTAGAATATCATAAAGTAAGTTTAAAATTAATATTGACATTTTTGTTGTGGATGGATAAATATTCAAAAATAAAAAGCTTCCCGCAGAATGTTTGATTGGTGATGGTTAGAGATGAAAAAGTGGGGGGGGGGGGACAAATTACATGAGTGAGAAATATTGAATAATTCTGTTCTTTTATATGTTATAGAATATGATAAAGCACGTTTAAAATGAATATTGACATTTATATTTTGGATGGAAAAAGATTGAGAATCTAAAGTTTTTCGTAGAGCGTTTGAACACTGATCGTTATTGGAATTTGATTTTAACAAAATAAAAAATCGCGAAATTAACGAAAATCACCAAAAAGCAGAAAATCGCTGATCCGTGTAAAATTCTCATGCCTGTAATTATTGTAAAGTAGACATAAGTAACCTTTTTATCATAAGCAAAATTTTATTTTCACTCAAAGTCCACGATCAAATATTTAGTCAAGAAAAGAAAATTGCGATGCAATGAAAAACAGCACATTGAACTTTGGAAAATGGCTCAATACTGCACCATAGTTTATATATTAAGATGACTATGATGTTTAGATATCTCACGGGCCAGAAATTCCTCTCCTCTGGTATAAAGTATGATTGTTCCTGCCCAACACACACACAGCTCTTTTGATTTGTATTAATTTAAATAATTTTCAAAGAGTGTTTCATTAATTCATAGACCATCACCTTAAATATTCCTATCTGACCTTGTAATAAGCATTTTAACTCATATTATGTTTAATTAGATGTTATTTAATAAAATAGCATAGAAATTTTGACTGATGATGCACACAAAACAATTTTGAATAAAAAAATTATAAATATTGTTCAAAATACTTTGTTCAGAAGAGGCCAAAACACTCCCTTGTTCTCTTTCTTTAAATTTTCATTTTATTTAACTAAAATTATTTCTGCATAATATTCTACAAATATTATAAATACTACTTTATCATTCTAAAGAAACAAAGATTCTGACAATTTAAAAATACAGAGCTCATGAAATGTCTACATACTTCATGTTCTAAGCAGCTGTATTCACCTTCAGTATTCTGACGAATAAGAATGATGTCAATATTGCTGTGTCTTGTTTTAACGCCAGGTTGACTCTTGCAGTGGAGAACATTTACGAATAAATCTAATTCTAATCTAGGAGAAAACGAAATAATGTTAAAATTATATTAAAATAGCATAGAGCAAAAATAACAATGTATTGAATGTATATATATATATATACACTCCTTCTCATAATTATAAGGACACCCGTTTTTCTATATTAACTAAACACTGAACACTATTATTTAAACAAATAAATTTTTTATTAATTTGAATTTCATTAATAGACAATATTAAAAAAGTATTATCGTTTTTCTATCTTAAAAAACTTTAAATACGGTAAAAAAAAAAGGATTTTTCAGGTGTTCACAATTACAAGGACAGCTCGAATCTTAGTTTTTTTTTTTTTTTTTTTCAATTATTCTTTAAATTAATATTTTTTGGGGTCTCTTTTTAGGGTGAAACAGTCAGACATTATCTCTGGTATATGCATATATATTTTCCTTAATATTCAGTTTCAATATCATTTGATACAGTATAGATGATATTCTGAATACATTTAAATTATTTAAAATTGCTTTCCACTTGCATGTGCTTTTCTAATATGATAAGTTAAGGTTTATTCAACTTTTAGGCTACAGGAAAGGAAACAATAAAGAAGTTTCTTTCTTCAAACTGTTTCCTATTGCTCTAAAAGTAGAGCAAAAATGTAAGTCTTGTTGAAAAAAATATTATTACGCCCCAAAATCTAACAAAAATCTGAGAATTCCAAGTTTAAAGTTTGCGGATAATCTCTTGATGTTCATAATAATAAAAAAAAATTACTAAATTTATTCTGCCTTCAGTAGAAACAGCTCCCCAGAGCACCATAGCTCCACCTTTAAAATGCCCGATTCATATCTGCCTTTACGAAATCTGCTTTGTCTTTCGCTATCTTCAGATCGTGCCAGTAACTGTTAAAACCATTTGATTAATCAAGAATAAAACGTTTTTCATCCGAAAATGCAACATTTTACCAATTAATATTGTCTTTATTCAACTTTAACACAGACGTTCTTTCCTTTCTTAAATGCTTATTGATTATTACAGGTTTTTTATTAATTTTAACATATTATTAAATATTTTAAAGATGCATAAATGTAAACTCCAACCTTTCATTAAAAATTACAAGCAAATTCAGCAGCAGACATTATGAGTAGAACAGTAAGAGGAATTATGAGTCTTCGATCTCTGTAAAACAACTACGATTTTGCATCAGATCTCTCTCCTATCGAACCAGCAGTTCAATGTTTAATCACATTTCCTTCAGCAATTTTAGATTTTCGAATTTCATTATAAATTCGGTGGATTGATTTCCACTTAAATAAAATATTTATCATACTTCACTGCATGAACGTTCTTTTTTTCAAGGAATTATCAGTAATGTCCGCCTAAGAAAAATTGAAAGCTTATATATGAATTAATCTAGCCCAATAGTTAACGAATTTGCATGTCAACTGAAATTTATCCGCTTGTAAGTTAAATAAAACAAAAAAATCTTGATTGTCCCTATAATTATGAACATCTAAAAACGTGGAGAAAAAAATATTTTACATTATCTTTTATTTTGTTTCATATTAAAAAAATTATAGCAGGTTTGGTTTTTAGAATACTAGATATATTAAGAGCACTTAGTATAATCTTGTTCACAATTATTTTTACATTAGTTATTTCAAAATATAAAGTGTCCTTATAAATATGAGAAGGAGTGTATACATAGGGGTTTCCAAAAGTAAGGTAACAAACCCATTCAGAGTAAACGTTTATTCAGGAAATTAAAAAATATATACAATGTAGGAAGGTACAGGTATTTACTACTTCTCAACATAATCGTCATACTTATTGAGGCATTTGTTCCATCAAACCATTGAAGAAATCAGCGTCATGGTTGTGCAACCACATCAAGATGGCTTGCTGAACCTCAGCATCAGTTCTGAAATGCTGACCTACCAAGTACTTCTTTAAAGAGAGTGATTCCAAGTGATTTCCATCCAAAGAGATGGAAATCACTTAGTACAAGATCGGGATTGTAAGGAGGGTGGTCCAATACCTCCCACCGAAAACGAACACATGTCTTCCGATAGCCCAATTGTTTATGCACAATAATGTGTGTAATGCCAATGTAGATATTAAGTTCCTGTGCATTTTTATTCAGAGTTATGCGATGATCATCTTGAATCAAAGCTTCGGCATGGCAAACATTGTCATCTGCAGTAGACGTGCTTGGTCGCCCTGCTTTTTCTTCAACTCGCACATCTGTTCTGTCTTTGTCAAATTCCATGCACCAAAACCACACCTGTTTTCGTGACATAACACTTGTACCATACACTTCTACCAATTGCCGATGAATTTCAACTGGTTAATTTTTCTTTAAATGCAAAAAACTTATCACACTTCTTATTTCAACCGTGGACCATGTTTCTGTCAATGCAGCCATCTTCTAACTGAGATTTAGTCATGTTACTGGACAACGAGCTCCATCTACCGACACCGTTTGATTCCTGTGATCGTCTTCGCTATCTTCAGAGAAATTTTTATTCATATAGATAATTTGTACACCCAACAGAGCTTGTTACTTTACTTTTCAAACCCCCCGTATACATATATATATAGCATAATAATAGTAATTATTCTAAGTGCAGAAACATTGAATCAGATTATGTATATAACATTAAATTGTGTACAGTGCACAAAAAAAGTATAAGGACATGCAAAAAATCGCCAATTCTAGAAGACTTGTTTATGGAATCGTGAGCAAATTTCTGAAGTAAAAATAGGAGTAAAATTAAATTATTTCTTGTGTAAACTAATTAAAATTTCCAAATATAAATCAATTTAAATTTGCATTTTCAAACCCAAATGATATTGGAAAAAAGTTTAAGGACATTGTGTTTTTTTCTTCCATAACTATTGAGAAATTCACATATTTGAAAACAGAAAATGACAATCCCAGTCCCGGTTTAAAAGATTGGTTCGTGAAAGAAATTTCTCACTCACCAATTTTCATCGTGACATTTTAATAATGCCCAAAGGAACTCATCTTTCTGACTCTGAAAAAGTGAAAATTGTTGCTTTTCGAGAATGCGGATTAAGTGGACGGGAAATCTCAAAAAGAATCAAGAGATTTAAAACAGTATTTTATAATTTTCTAAAAAATCCTAGAATGCATGGCATGAAAAAACGAACTGGGAGACCAGAAATTCTCACTTGTCGACAGATAAGAATGATTGTAAGGAAAGCTTGCCAGAAAAAGAAACTGCAAATGAAGTTAGACAAAATTTGAATTTACTATGTTCATCAAGGACAGTTCAAAATGTTTTAAATAAACATCCTCAAGTTTTTTATGGACAATTAGTGTCACGCCCACTTCTTAGTTCTTACAAGTCATCATAAGAGAAGAAGAGTTCACTTTGCCAAAAAATACTTGGTCAAAAATGGACTGACGTAATTTTTTCTGATGAAAAAAAAGTTCAACTTTGATGGACCTGATGGTTTTCATAATTTTTTGTATGATCTGCGAAAGACCAAAGAAGTGTTTTTCAAATGTCAACATGGTGGTGGCTCAGCAATGGTTTGGGGCGCTTTTGTGGCAAACAGTCTTTATCAACTCCAATAGTCTTTATCAACAGTAAAATGAATTCAGACAAACATGTTGATATGTTAGGAGAAAGTTTGTTTCCTGAAGCACCACTGATTACTTCAGAGGACTATTATTTCTCAACAAGATAATGCTTCGAAAAACGTTTCTACGATCGCAAAACTCTGGTTTGAAGCTAATTCTGTAAATTTACTTGATTGTCCAGTGAGGAGTCCCAATCTTAATCCAATAGAAAACTTATAGGGGCTTCTAGCCCGAGAAGTTTACAAAAATGGCACACAATATCTTATCTTCGCTATCAAAGACCTTTGGAAAAAAATTTCCGTGGACACTTTAAAAGATCTTTCAGGATCCATGACCTCTCGGATTATTCAAGTGATTGGAAAAAAAGGTAGTTTTATTTATTATTGAAAAAAATTTTAAGCATTTTAGAACATGTCCTTATACTTTTTCCCAAATTTCTTTTAGTGTTAATTTTTGTAAAATCAATATTAGAAGCAAAATTTTGTTTTTTATGCGCTATAAGTGTTATTACAAAATTAAGTAACAGAAGTCAAACATATCAAAATTTCATTTCGATGAAAAAAAAGCATATTTTCATTCTATTTAATGTTGTCCTTATACATTTTACGCACATTGTATGTGTGCTTAGTATATACATATAATATGTGTGTGTCTTAAAATGAGTGTGTGCAAACCAAGTTTCTAGATTTCTGCTTAATTAATTGTTTGTGACATCATGATTAATCAACAGTCAGCAAAGCAATTGGCCCGTAACTAGTATGCATCTTTATCTTTCTTATATTTTTACTTCCATTACTCGACTACTGTAGGTAATGGAAGTATTGTATTCGGTCCGAAAATTCGATATCGAGATTTCACCTGATTTACATGTTTTAAGGCCTTCTGAATCCAAAAAAGTGGTTTTTGTCTATTGGTCAGTGTGTGTGTGTATGTGTGTGGGGAATCTTCTGGCTATCATATCTCCGAAACTAATAAAGATTCAGCTATGAAACTTCAGAATTAAGACAGAACTGATGTACAGATGAATTTTCCAAATTTTGGTGAAAATTGGAAAACTGGAAGTGGGACATCCGAAACCGGAAGTGGGGAAACCGTAAGTTCGTATTTCAAAAACAGCTCTAATGATTTTCTTCAAAGTTGCTATATAAACACTCTATTAGATGTCTTTTTGAATGATATAGCTGGTTAGTTCAGGAAAATTGATTGGCGTCCTGTATAAATAGCTGAATTTCAGGTACTACAAGTGGATTCCTTCCAAAATGGCTGTATGGATTTTTTCAAACTTGCAATATTAACCCTCTTTTATATATCCTTTTGTATGTAATTGTTGTTTTCCAGTCAACAACTGAATATGCCAAGTTTTGGTAAAAATCGGTGTCTCAAAAATGGCTCCAACTATTTTCTTGAAAACTGTTACATAAACTCATTTTAGATATCCTTTTTCATGCTTTACATGGTTATTACAGGAAAATTAATAGCCATCTTGATCAGATAGATCAGTTTTAGATCTTGGAAATTGGTGTATTTAAAAAAAAAAAAAAAAAACTTTTTTTTTTCTTGCTATGTAAAATCTATTTCGTGTCTTCACGTTTTCATGCATTTACTGCAAACATGTATTAACTTTCTCTTACTGGAAAATTTTTAGTTGTCTATTTCATTAACTCAATTCTATGTCTTCTGATCACATTATTTCCAAAAAGTGCATATAATATGTGTAACAGTGGGTAATGGAAGTCATGTGGTTGTTTCACACCAGATTTTTTTTTTAATAATATATATATTCTGTATTACTTTAATAAACAAGAAAAGTGAATAAATCTGTCATGTGAATACATTCATAAACATGCTAATTAGAGCAATATTTCATATAAACATGCATTAAGGGAATCATTGCATTGGAAATAGTATGGAATTGATTCAAAAAATAAACTACAAATCTGACCCCAATAAAATTAACAAGTTAAGATAAGGTAAATGCATCAAAACTTAACAGTGGGTAATCTCTTAGATGGGGGCCTTTTAGTCTATCACCATGTCGAATGTTCCGTCAAATCTATTTCTGTTAATATGAATATAGAATGCCCTGTAGCAGAAATTTATGAGAACATATATATGATGGAAAACTGATCAATCCACCTAGTTTTATTTTTCTTTACAAATATCATCTTCTATTTTATCATATGTTATTTAAGCATGATAAATTTTATTTTTATAAAAATGAAACACTTCTTTTTTCCATTCAAGAGCAAAAAAGTCAGTTCAGAATTATATACAATCTTTTGTTCTTTTTCTACCATTTCTTTTAATGTACTAAGCCAATGCATTCATACATGCACCCTCTCTTATTAGATTTTTTTTTTCCTCATTTTCTATTTTAAATTCACTTATTTCATTTTCTGAAATTGGTGTCACAATTTTATATTCTAGAATATTCGCCTTTGTTCTAGATCATTAGTAATGAGGATTGTGTCATACTACTTGTGATAACTAAGCAGTTTATTTTCCATTATCACCTCTAAGTGATCAGCTGGTGTGTTCCATACTGGCACCACTCAAGTAATTCAGTTTCATTCTACAAAGAACCTCTGACAAGGAAGTTGATTTTCATCGACTGACTGACAAGTTAACTATCAGTCAGTAAATGAAAATCAACTGATATCAAAGACTGACAAGTTAATTTCCATCGTTCTACACATTGCCTGGTGCTGGACTGTGGACAGTGTCTGAATGGAACAGAACATCACTCTTAGAAGATTGGGTAAAGTAAATGCGTTCTCTGGCTCTCTTCTTCTCAATAGCATAATAAGAAGATTGTACAGACCAGAGTTTTTCGATTCATACACACAAAGAATCAACAAAAATGAAAAGATTACATAATTAATTAAATATAAAAACCTTTAAATGTACCTCATGTTATGTTGTTAATATTTTCATCTGGGCGCCCAGATCTTTTCAAACGATCTTCATCTGTGCCGGATCTCTTAGAGTTGTGGTCTTGATAACTTTAGTTATCTTTTTGTCCTCACATTTAATGTAAAAACATTCCTTAATTTATTTTATATATACAACTTAAAATATCTTTTACTTACTATTTTCTCAAGTTTAATTCATCCGTATAAATCTTCTATTTACTCCATGCTACTTTGCGGCAAACATCGCGGTTTGTTTACTTTTTAGCTTTTGCCATTCTCTGCACTGTTAAAGTAACTTTTTCTCCTTGTTGCCATCATATCTTAATTCATTAAATTAATTATGAAATGTTTCAACTTTGGCCATAAGGTGGCGTCATCGTTTTTTTTTTTACTGTTTTGGTTTTAACCACACGGTGGCTTTATTGTCGATGTTTTTCTGATCGTTTTATGCAAATATTGTTATTCTTTAATGATATAAAAGATTGATTCCATCGTAGTACGGCGCAGTGGCAGCAGTGCAGCAACAAGATGCATTAGTGTGTTTTCAGTGAGCTGGTCTCCTGTTTAGATAAGAAATATGCTGATTTGGAGTTAAAAGTTTTATTTAATTAAAAGTTTAAACAAATGAAATTTATTTACGAAGTTAAGTTTTGATATATTAAAAGTTGATGCTGGTTTACCATGAAGTTAAAATAGTTAATAGCTAAATTCTGTATGAAGTTAATTTTTTTTTAACTCTTGTCCTTGTTCCTCATCGTTTTAAAGATGATAGATTTCTTCTGTTATGAAGTTTAAAGACTTTTGATTATTGTTTATTTGCTTAGTGGTCAACTGGGCGACCATAGGGATGTTAATTTAGCTTCATGATTATTTCCCCGATGGTCAACTTGGCGACCATCTATTTACGATCTTCGTTTGCTTTAATTACATCTTCTTCTGTTCGACCGTTATCTACAATGGTTGTGTTTTTCTTAAATTGGATGTTTATTTGCTTAGTGGTGAACTGGGCGACCCTAGGAATGTTAATTTAGCTCCATAATTATTTCCCCGATGGTCAACTTGGCGACCATCTATTTACGATCTTCGTTTGCTTTAATTACATCTTCTTCTGTTCGACCGTTATCTACAATGGTTGTGTTTTTCTTAAATTGAATGTTTATTTGCTTAGTGGTCAACTGGGCGACCCTAGGAATGTTAATTTAGCTCCATAATTATTTCCCCGATGGTCAACTTGGCGACCATCTATCTATGATCTTCGTTTGCTTTAATTACATCATCTTCTATTGGTATCATCTTACGTTTCTCAATGGTCAACTTGGCGACCTTGATTTATGTTAATTGTGTTATACAATGTTTTGTTTAAAAGGGGACTTTGGGGCAAGATGTTTTTCTTCAGAAATATTGTATCAAGAGCTGAATGCTTTTATATTTTTTCAAGCGAATGTTTTCAAGGTAACTATCCAGCTTATATTGCTATTTTATGTTAATGTATTTGATTAAAAGTTTGTTATATATATCTACATATGTTTTTTTTTTTTTTTAATATTAATAAATTTTGTTAAGTTTTAAAATTTTCCTTGTTTTTACTGAGATCAAGTTTTCTAGTCACTAGTCATTTTACATTTTACAAAAACTTAAAGTTCAAACGTTTCTATTGTGCAAAACTTTGCTTAATATTAAACTTAATAGATAGACCACTTCTAATAGTCTTTATTAGGTCTTTTATAGATTCCATAAGTTGATTCCACATCCGGTTAGGAGCCATTGCATCACTGTCATTGCACACATCCGGCGTTGTTGCGATTTCTATGGCTTCTCTAAACATTGCGTAATTATAATTATTGTAGTTAGCTATCTTTTTAGTTTTTTCAAAATTTATTATAATTTCTTCATTATCGAAAGTTTTAGCTAGAGCTGTAATTATTTTTCCTGTTTTGATATTGTTTTTATGTTCTTTGAGTCTGGTTTTAATCTTTCTTTTCGTTACACCGATGTATGAACCTGGTTTATTGTCTTGGTTATTTGTGTACGATATTTGATAAATTCCGGCAGTTTTCAAAGGGGGGATGGGGTCTTTATCATTATGAATTAGTTGAAAAATATTCGGGTTAGGTTTTATAGGGATATTTACGCCGATTTTATTTGCAGTGCTTTTAATTTTACTCGATGCTCTGCGATCGTAAGGTATGGAAGAGGTGAATTTTAAAGGGGTTTTTTGAAAATTAGGTATACAGTTACTGGCTTTTAATCTGGTTTTAATTAGTTTTTTAATAATTTTGTTAGGGTAACCCGCTCTTTTAGTGAATTCTTTAATTAAATTAAATTCATTATTTAGATCGGTAGGGTCATTACATATTAATATTGCACGATTTATATATAAACTAACGGCATTAATTTTGTAATAGAAAGGGGTTTTAGATTTACAATGTATAGTTTCATTGCTATTTGTTTGTTTACGGTACACAGTAGTTTTAATTTGGTTTCCGGTTCTATTAATTTTAACATCTAAGAAGTTTATCTGTTGCTCATTTTCTTCTTCATATGTGAATTTTATGTTATTGTCTAAGCTATTTATTTCATTTAGTATCTGTTTGACATCGTAATTTTTATTGACGACGGCAAAAACGTCATCTACGTATCTTAACGAAAAAAAATATTTTATCTTTACATTTATCTAAAATTTCTTTTTCCAGCGATCTTAACTTGAATTCTGCAATAAAACCCGATATAGGTGATCCCATCAGGACCCCTTTCTTTTGTTGATATATTCTATTGTTAAACTTAAAATAATTTTCATGGAGTAAGAAGTTTGTAGTTGCAGTCAAGGTTTGGGCTATTTTAGGATATGTGTATTTTTCTTCAATAACATTATTAACAATCTGGCTAGCTTCTTCAATGTCGATGGATGGGTAAAAGTTAATAACGTCAAAACTGACAAAATGTTATTCTTTTTTATTTTCTATATCCCTAAGTTTTTTAATAAATTCTTCTGTGGATTCCAATGAGTGTTGAGAGGGGGGAATAATTTTATGATATATATCAGCCATATATTTCTCGAGACAATAGGTTGGAGCTTCATTCTTATTTACAACTGGTCTGAATTTTGGGGGGGTTTTATGGTCCTTGAATCTGCCAAAAATACGAGGTGTATTAGGTGTGGTGTTTATAAATTTAAGAGGGTTATTATCAGGCCATTTTCCATCTTTAATGATTGTTTTAGTCTTCTCAATTAATTTATTGTTGGGGTCTTTATCAATTTTTCTAACGCCAATATCATTTATTGTAATTACAATAAACTAGGTTCATACATCGGTGTAACGAAAAGAAAGATTAAAATGAGACTCAAAGAACATAAAAACAATATCAAAACAGGAAAAATAAATACAGCTCTAGCTAAAACTTTCGAGTGTGCAATAACAGTGATGCAATGGCTCCTAACCGGATGCGGAATCAACTTCTGGAATCTATAAAAGACCACAACTCTAAGAGATCCGGCACAGATGAAGATCGTTTGAAAAGATCTGGGCGCCCAGATGAAAATATTAACGATGTAATATGAGGTACATTTAAAGGTTTTTATATTTAATTAATTATGTATAAAGTGCTTCATTATAATTTAAATTTTATTTATTGAAAAGATTACTTCCAGTAAAATTGATATTGAATATAAATTTCAACCACTTTTACAAACAGAGTCTGAGAAAAATCTCTTACATTTATTTTAGAGAGCTTAGCATAGTAGGAGTATCATTCTTAGAATGATAAAATCAAAATGACATCATAATAGTTTTTCACTTAATCTTACACATCAAGTTTAGTGTGATTCTATGCTATACAGGTTTAATGCTCTAATTTATTATGCACTATGTCATCATGAAAAATGCATGTTTATTATACAAATCATGAAAATTATGTCCGAACAGAGCCATGTTTTAAATGCTAGACACTAAAATGAAATTACCGTATTTTTCAGAAAGTGTTCATCTCACACATAAAATTTGGTGTGAATTCATGGTACAAAAAATGACTTATACCTATCAAGCCTATCATGAAAGTGAGGAATAGATATGCTATCTATTGACCAATAAATATGCACTAAAATTGGAGCAAAATGTTTTTGTTCATAATACTTGTAAATTTGGAGATTCTTAAAAAATTTCTAAAGTTTTTAAAAAGATCCAGAGTTGTTGTTAATTATGCATTAAAGTAAATTCGACAATATAATTCAATTTTTCATAATAATCAACATTGTTTAGTACATATTGAGTACATCAGCTAATAGCAATTATAATCTACCCCCCCCCCCCCCCCCCGATAAAAAATTTTTAAATTCTTACTCAGATTATACATTTACTTTAGTATTTTTCTCGTAGATTAAATAACTGGTATATTTTATTTATTCAATATTGTGGATTTTAATCCATAAAAATCTTGTACACCCAAGTAAAATTTTGAAATGCCACTTTTTACATAAAAATATCATACGAAATACTAGAGTTTTTTTATGCAACAGATTTTTGGAATAGTTTGGAAAGATTTTTTTTAAAGATTTTATCGCCAAACTTCATTATTTGTGTTATACGTATGCATTTTGTATTTCTAACCAAAAAAAATCGTTAAATAAACCAAAATGTTGAATTCATGATAACCTAAAGGGTTTACAATGATTCAAGAAGAAAAAAAAAAAGGGTGCAAAAATTAAGTATAATATTTTATTATACATTATTTATAATAATATAATAAAATTTTATATATTTAATTTTGCACCGTTTATTCAATAAAATAAAAATAATAAAAAGAAGAAGAAAAACAATACTATTATACAAATATTTATACCATATATATTAAATTGTGGTTATTACCTTAGAATTACATTTCTTGATCTAAACAAAGGATTATTTGCTCTGGTTTCTATGTTGCCTATAAAATTTCATAATATTAGAATAAACAATTAAAAATTCAAAATAAAAACAAAATACAACATCATTATATCACAGGGTTTAAGCTGAGTAAAAATTTTTTTTAGCAAAAGTCAAAATCAGAAAAAAAGCTTTAGCAAAATGCGAAAATGCCAGAAGCAGTAGAAAAAGATGAATATCAGTTTACACATTATTCTAAATGCCTCGACATGTTTGATTTTCATTTGTAAATTAAACTTAAAAGTTTTTAATCAGGTCTTTAAAGAGTTATACACAGAAGATAAATTTTTTTTTAATTTGAAATAAAAAACAAAAAAGTAATTAAAAATTAAACTTACCGTTGTAACCAGATCAATTCGAATATAGTACAAGCATATACTTTAACACATTTATTGGCAGACATGAAAAATATTAAACTTTTTAGATTATTACTTTATCTTGTAAACTTTTTTAAAGCAATATGTACATCTTATATATGAATTATATTATTTTTCTGGAGATATAATTATCACTATGGCACGTAAAACTACATTAAGCTTATACTGTATCTGAAAATAAAAACATAACTTACAAAAATAAAAATAAAAGTAATATAAGTGAAATTTGTTTATTACTATTGAAAGCTTTTTAGTTTACAATTCATAATTTTTCTTTCTTTCATATTAGATCACTTTACAAATGCCTCGTGCTTATTTACAAATTGATTTCCTGTATTCGATTCTTATGCATAGTTCAACATTTGGTTTTCCTTATATGCATGAAACGATGGATTTTTCTTGATCAATGTTGCAATTTTTTTCCCATGAAAGATTCGTTATAATATTTTCGATTTTTTTTTTTTTTTTTTTTCAATTCATCTTTAGTAAGATGCTTTAGCAAAAAAGCGAAAACATGTTATTTCATTTTCGCATTTTGGATAAGTCTCTTAGCATTTCGCGAAAAATGCTACCGTAGCGGAAACACTCCTATAACAATATCTTACAAATAATTTCAGATAAAAATTACACTTTTGTGTATTATATAATAACAAACTATTGTACTTATTAAACACTTAGTAAAATAAAATAAATGCAAATATCTAGCAGTAAGACTTTAACAAGGAAATACTTTCACTTCATATAAGTATATCAAAAAGAAATGTATTTTAAAGAAGTTAATTATTTTTAATTGAGTTAAAACATGACAAAAAGCATAAGAAATAAAAACGAAAATATAGGGCTAATTTAAGAAAAAGAAAAGAAAGAAAAAAAAAAAACATAAATAAGAAAATCAAAAACCTGTTAATATTGAATTATTACTCTGTATGCTATTAAAAGATTTGCTGAACGTAGAAAATGTTGTAGAATTGTTTTAGGAAAGAATTTATCCAAAGATAGATAGAAAAGTATTGTCACAATAAATGATTGTAGTATCTAATTAAAATTTAACTTTGGCTGTCATCGATATGCAATACTGCAAAGTCTGCCTTCTATTCCAACAGTCGTCAATAGACTATTCATGTTTTTTTTGCTTATTTTCTTATTTTTAACAGTAAGCTTTGTCTTTGTCTTTTGTAGTTCTCTTAAACTTTATATTATTTAAAGATTTTACATTTCATGTTTAAATCATTTAAATTTTATCCTTAGCAATTGATGAGACAATAAATGCAACTGTGTTAATATGCCACCTCCACTTAAAGGATTAAACATTAAAATGCAAAATTCTTTTTTTAAAACCATGTATTGTTTTTATAGAAACACCAAAAGGCAAGACTTTTTTTTTTTTTAATTTATAAAATGAGAATTCTAGTTTCTACAGACCAAAGTGTTAAAAATGAATTTTTCTTTCTTTATTTTATTATTATTATTTATTTTATTTTGCGTCTGACATTGTAATTGTTTTTAGTTTTGACCATTGTTAAAGAGTACAACAAAAACAGATTTATTTATAAAAATCAAAGAGAAGAAAGAAAATTTTCAAACTCGAAAGTATCAAAACTAAATAAATTAAGAATATACAACAGTTAGAGTAACCTAGAGACATAATGCAAATTTTATTACCATTTTTAAGCCTGGCATTTCTTTTTTAATCAGTTAAATTAATATGCAAAGCTTTAAACAATCTGCATCACTTGCTACCATGCTGACATTTTATACTGTTTTTAACCTTCAAATATCAGTCTATAGAATTGTTTTCAATTCTTTTATTATTGATTTATTTTTAATGAATATGTTTTTAAATTTTCTGATGCAACATTCATGTATTTTTGCACATTTGTACTTATAACACATTAATAAAATTCATCAACAACATTTAATGAACTTCAAAAAAAGAAATTAAAAAAGAATGTTCCAAAAGATGGGGGGGGGGGGGGGGGCAAACCTCTATATTACAAAAGACATTATTATCACAGAAATTAGATAAATGTTCATGTCATATCTCATGCACAATGGTAATTTAAAAAAAATGGATTGTCAAATTAAACATAAAAAAAAAAAAAATCCTAAATAATTTATAAGTACCATAAAAACTTTTGTGTGTATTAAAAACATGAATGTTTTGTAAAAAAATGCATCAAAATACTGGTTTCACTAATTTTGAATAAAAAAAACTTTGCAAGCAAATTCCATAAATTAAAGGAAAAAGAAAAAAAAAAAAACTACAATTATTTTATCCAAAATATTTTTTTTCTTCTTTTGTCAGGGAAAAAAAGAAAAAGGATTACATTAATTTCAAGTCAGGTGGTGAAATTATATAATCATCTTATATATTAAAACACAAAGGTATTTCTTTAAGAACAAAATCACATGACCTGGACATGCGGGAGAAAATTATGAACCAATTCAGAACAGAAATATTCCTTTCCTTTTATGCAGTACAATATGAACATCGGTGATACAGCTCGAGAAGACGACATTGATATTTCACATGTCTATGGCAGACGCCTGATTAAAGCTCAATAATAAAAACTTCACGTGATTAATTCATTGCTTTAAACTTTCCAAAGAAGTATATTAAAAACAAAGCAATTCGCGAATACAGATTGGCTCCATCATATGCATTTTCATTTTACCGAAAATTTTCTTTCAAGAGTTTTTGTGGCGCCATCTGTTACCATATGAACATACTATACCATATTCCTAATATTATTATTTTTTTTTCAATTTCTTAAAAGAAAAAAAATCTTTTAAAATTGAAGAATTGTCGGAGTTTACTGTTTTTTAAAAGTTAACTTTTATCAGTTGAAAACTTTGTTTAGAAAAAATGAAGATAGATGTTTAAAATCAAAGGAGGTTTTATTTTATTTATTTATTTATTTATTAACCTAATTTTAAATTAATCTCTGATATTTCATTTTGGTACTATATTATAGAAAAAATAATTTTAAAAGAATAACCTTAAAAATATTGATATTTTATATGAGTAAAAATTTACATAGTATAATTTATTCAAAATTTAATGAGCAAATTAACCTGCTAAAGTATTAAATTCATTCTTATTTATTTATTTATTTATTTTTAACAGTATACTTTTGTTGAAATATACTATTTTGATAGAATAAAGTATTAATAATACTAAAAAAATAAAATAAAAAAATAAATAAATAATTCAATCAAAATCAATTTATTTTTAAGTAGCATAGTATGTTTCCAAGTGCAAATAAAATAATAATTGTAGAATATAAAGAAAACTCTATTAAAATTTATTTTAGGTTAAATTATTTTGCCTTATAAATTTATGTAATTTTAAAAGTATATCTTTTTATAAATACCCCTCCCCCTAAAAAGAAAGAAAAGAAAAAGAAAACTCTGAGATTTTATTTATTTATTTATTTCACCTCTAGGTTATAGATGCCACTAAAACTGTCATATTGTATGGAATATATTTTAAACCCTTCTTAGGTTTGTTTAAAAGGTGATAAAGTTTCGTGATCATTTCATGGGTTTTCTGTAGCTTCATTCCTAAATTTACATGCTTAATACTCTCATAAATTAAAAAAATAAACAACTTATAAAAGGAAGGCATAATTTAATATATGATTTATTATTATTATTCAATATATTTTAATGTGTTTCTGTCTGAACTTCATTTTCAAACTTTTAAGTTGGATTTCAAAGATGAGCCTTGAAATTGATTTTTATCTTATCTTTACTTTTAAAACATTCCGATTTCATGATTTCTTTTAAAATTTCCTAATATACAATAGTTTCATATAGAAGAAAAATTTTAAGTTATTTCGATTTTATAATTAATTTTAGTAGTCATTGAATATAACAATTTAACTTAGTTTTAAAAACTGATTCTATAAAAAACTGCATGAACTTTTATTTATTTTTTCCCCAGTAAAAACAAATTTTAACTTTATTCCAATTTGCAGTTTATTTTTAGAATACAATGAATTAATATTTTGGATTAAACCCAAGTGATTTTACAAATATGGGAATGAAAAATCAGAATCAAAACTATTATTTTACACTTAAAATGCACTTATTATTTTCTTGGCAAATTAGAATTAATTATATAATTTACAAGTATTTTACAAGTGAATAAAATTTTTGTCTTTCATGTATGTCTTTTATTAAAAAATTGTGAACTGGTTATCGTTGATAGTAAGTTAATATAATCATGTAAAAGATCTTTGTATTCTTTCATTTCACGTGAAAAGCAACGAATAAATTGCGCAGTAAACATAAAACAAGTGTAGTTCTATAGATTATTAGTCGATTTGGTGTGACAGAGAGGAATTCTATTGTGGGATTAATTTACACGCATGATGATTTGGTAAGTATTATCACAAATATTGATACCATCTCATTAAGAAATATTGATTCTTTCGATAATTTATGTAAATTCTGCCTTTCTTTTAATTACTCCTAACATTCTTTTGGTTATATTTAGAAAAAAATTAGGAAAAACTTAGGATTTTGTTTTTATAATGTGGATTATACTTAGATTTTGTATTTTGAAATTTTATAAAATTATCCCTCCTCCCTCCAACGAAAAGATAATTGATTAAAACAGGGCATTTTAAACTGGTTAAGAGTAATGCAAAATATTAAAGCAAAAGTGTTTTAAACTTTATGCTGTGAAAAGATTTCAGCTGAACATCATCCGTCAAACTTTGACGGGTATTAAATAGTAGTATACACAAAACAAAAAACTAATGTTTTATGTATTGATATTTCATAAAACCTTTTGATTTTTCAAGTAGTTACAATTTGATTTAATTGTAGTTAAACAGTAAAATTGTACAAAGAACATCTGTTAGTATTTTTACAATAAGTTTGAAATCATTACAGGGTTTTGATGCAATTATTGCAAAATGTTAAAATTTTTTAAAGTGAAAAATAAATGTTCTTATTTATTATTTTATTATTATTATTATTATTAATTGATTACTTTTATAGATGAACCTTCTTAAATCTTGAAAATTGTTTGTTAATTTTGATGTGTGAGTATGAAGAATTCAGAAAAATGACGGAATTTTTCATGCAATATAAAAAAAAATACACTACACAGCAAGCTTCATATCATAGACTCAAGTTTCCATTTCTAGGTTTTTAACAATAAATGAACTTAAAAATTAGCATGACAAGGTTTTTTTTTTGTTTTTACATTTAACAGTATGGAACCGTTTATCCGGAAACCCAGTTATCTGGAATTACATTTTCAAACAATTAACTTCTAAGGGGCCGTCCATAAATGATGTCACGCTTGGAGGGGGGGAGGGGGTTCGTGAAATTGTGACAGTTTGTGACAAGGGAGGGGAGGGGGTAACAAAAAGTGTGACATCACATATTTTAGTTAAAATACAAACATTTATATTCAGCAGATGAAAATTTTAAGTTATTTTAAAATTATCAAAGATTAAAGATATTTTTTTAATTCGGGTAAAAGTAACTTTATCCTGTGATTCCCCCCTCCCCTCATACATTATTTTCTTTCAGAAAAAAGCATTCAGAGTAGGTTTTAGTATATGATAGCAATAGAAAATCTTTACTTAGAAGAAAACCTTCCCTTCTCACACTCTTGAAATGTCCAGCAAAAGATATAAGTGCTTATGGTTATATTTACAGATGTCATTAAGATCCATAGTCAACATTTAAAAATAAAATTTGAAATATGATCTCTTGTCTAATATTTTGTTTCTGAACTTCAAGTAATTATTGATGTATGTCATGTTCCGTGACATGTGACAAATGAGGGGGGGGGGGGGGTTATATTGAAACGTGACACTTTGTGACAAAGGGGAGGGAGGGGGTCGAAAATTCTGAAAAAAAGCGTGACATCATTTATGGACAGCCCCTAATGCATATTAAAAAAAAAAAAAAAAAACTTACAGAAGTATTTTTATTTATTTTTTAATAATAATGGTTTAGCATTGTAATATGAAACAATTAAAAAAGTATTTAAATTTGATTAATTGATAAAAAATAGTTATTTTTTTATTTTCAATATTTTAAATGAGGAATTATGTGCATTCTGAAATTCTGATTAATGAGGGTTGCTTTGATGAGCAACCAGTTATCCAGAAAAACCAGTTATCCAGAATAGTCTTGTAAAAACCATTCCGGATAATTGGTTCCCTTCTGTATTACAGGAATTCTATAACCTTTCAATTAGGCTCTTTTTAAGAGATTAAGATGCAATTAAAATAATAAAATAAATAATTTTGCATAACACACTGTGATTAAATTTCATTATTAATTCTTTTGTTAGAATTTTTAAACAGATTTTATGTTCTCCCCACAGACAAACTAAATGATGAAGCTACATTTTCTCATAAGCAAAGAGTTGAAGTGGTTTGCTTTCCTATGAGCTACGAGTAGTCAATAAAATGAGTATTATGAAGTGAAATGAAGAAAATTACGAAGTGTAAATAATTATAAACACCTATATAATTATTCAGGTGCAAATGCTACCACTGACACAAAGTAATCAAGTAAAAAATTTATAATTTTAAAAAACTAAAGAACACGCTTTTATTGAAATGTGAATTAAAAAGTACAAAATAATTTTAAATGTAAATTTTTTATTGGATAGGGCTAAGATGTCCCACAAATGAATGTAACCTAATCCTTCAAATAAGCTTCGAATTAGAATAAACTATTGATAAAAATGCAGATAAATATAATGTACTTTCAAAGAAAAAATAAAAGCGTGGGGTGCTCTTTCTTACATTCTCATAATTACTCTATAACTAGTCACAATCCAAAATTTACGACAACTGAAGTCGAGCACCCCACGCTTTTTTCCTTGAAAGTACGTTATATTTATCTGCATTTTTATAAATAGTTTATTCTAATTTGAAGCTTATTTCAAGGATTAGGTTACATTTATTCCTGGGACATCTTAGCACTATCCAATAAAAAATTTACATTTAAAATTATTTTGTTCTTTTTAGTTCACATTTCAATAAAAGCGTGTTCTTTAGTTTTTTTAAATTATAAATTTATTTTACATTTTTTAGTCTTAAAGAAAAATTTAACCTACAAATAATGACATTCAAGTCTGTGTATTTCATTAAAATAGCATTTATTTTAGTCTGAAATAAAAATAATTCTATAAGTAATGGCACTTCAATCCTTTTATTTAAATAAATTTTAATATTTCTACTTTTTTATTATTAATACAAAACTGAACCTATAAGTTATGACACTTATGTTTTTATAATTTTAATATGGCAATGGATATAGTTCAGAAAATTTTCATTCATGTCTTCGCTATTTAGCCATTTCATGCAATGCGTCACTATTACACAAATCTTTACTACTAATTTTGAGCTGCCAAGTTCTATTTGAGGAACATCCAGTGCTTTATGCAACTGCTCACCTCATAAGCTTGGCCAACTTGGCCAGCAGTAAAGAGACGGGATCCAAAATATATAATCACATAATCTACTGTGGTATGGTAGATGCCCAACTCAAAAATATTTTTAACATTCAGCTGTACCATAGCAGTATTTAGCAAAAAAATGCATCTCTGTTGGTTTGTTTAATTACATTCACACCGCATGGACCAAAATCGACACAGACTGTTGGAATGTCCGTATAATAGACTTAATCTCGTCGGAAGAGTGGCCCAATAATCTCAGTGATAATATTACTTTCTCTTACCAAATATGGTAAAGAAAATATTGTTTTGGATCAAATTTTTGAAGTTCAGTTTTTGTAATAATCACATGTTTTGAGGTCCTCAAGATACAAAAATAACATTTTTAGCGGTTGGTCTGTATGTGTGTTTGTGTGTCTGTTATCAGCATATCTCAAAAAAACAAATAGCAGCAGAAATCCAAACATGGTATTTTAAATCTGTATCATATATTGATGCTACACCAAACTTTTTGTTGAGATCATGCAAATGGTTTGCATACGAGGGACATCAAATACAATTAAAATATATTATGTTGATGGAGCAAATTTCTGTTTAATACAGTGTAACATCTATACGCTGCTTTAAACAAAATGGAATGCACATATTTTTTTATATGCGTAAAACATTCTTTTGTGCAGATTGTGATAAGGAAATCATTCAGCATTTGTTTACAGGACTACCATAAGTATTTGGATATATTGGAGCTATACTTAGAAATATCTGGAAGTCTATTTCATTTTGTGTCAAGTGTTTTTAATATAAAACTAAATTTAAGTACACAGTATGATGTGCATATAGTTTATAGACAATATACAAGGATACCAAAAATTACCCTAAACGCTGTTTTCTGTTAAATGCAATTGATGAATGTGCTTTGTTACATTTTACTTCGTCGATGAACACTGCTCAAGAAGGAGAATTAATTTTTCATACCCATACTGTAAATAAATTATTTTTCGAAGTTCTATTTTCACTTTTGGTTTTTTATGCTTTGAGGTGTTCTCAATATGAAAGTTCAAATTTTAGTGATTCATCTGTATGAATAACTGTTATCAATTTAAAAACAGATAACTGCATAAATCTATATTTATAGTACTCAAATGCAGGGTATGAGAAAGTCGTGTGAATGACACACCAGATTATTTACATACTTCTAGTCTTAAAAAAAAAAAATTAATTATTCACACTCAATGTTATACGAATAATGTGAAATGGTGTGCCGCATACGATAGCGTTTTATATATATATTAGGAGTGGAAATCGATTAAGAGTTTTAACTGGGTTAATCGTAGTTCATTAATCGTAGTTCATTGGTTGATTAATCGGATTTTTAATCAGTTAGCATTTTTCTTTAAATAATTTTATTTCAATGATGAATAAAACTCTCATAGTGTATGTGTGTATATATATATATATATATGTTATTATATGAAATATAAGAGATAAAAAGAAGTATGAATTAAATTAACATTTTCATAGTTTCCGGGTATTCTGTATTTCAAAGTAATATTGCAAAATAAAGTAAAGGAGATTTCATATTAGGCTGTAAGATTAAAAGCATAAAAAATAATGAAACCCCAATGTGATTCCATGCTGCGATCCGAGACTGCAACATTAAAGTACTGCGACTGGATATAATGTCCTCCCTCTCCATCGCCTTCTAAATCCCTACTCCTTATAATTTAAATAAAGTGAAGTTCCAGAAATCAAGTCTGTTTTCTTGAAGAGTCACGACAGTGCAATCCCAGCACCCCATCATTTATAATATTACATATATATATATGTTATTCATAAGTTTGACTGAGGAAAAAAAAAAAAAAAAAAATTCAAAAATTTTTGTCTAATCAATTATATCTGTTTCATAGCTGAAATTTTATCAATTTTCAGAGTAATAATTGGTGACTTTAAGTGTTAATTTTATATAAATATTTTCACTTATTCCTTTTTTTTTTTTTTTTTTTTTTTTTTTAATAAATCAATTTTTCAATTTATTTTGAAAGAAACATTAAATGAATTCACACATATTTTAGTTTTATATTTGCAGGCCTTGTACCTCCTGCTTGTCACTATTTTTAAATGAATTCTCAAAATTCCATATCATTATCATAAAAATCTCAAATTCTCATATTTTAGTACTCTTTGTCACTTAGAACTAGAACATAAAATGTTATTTTCTGTTTCCACTTCAATAGTTACTATCAGCAATTCTGAACAGACAATAAACGCTTGAAGATATTGTGAAACTCTGTTGACATTGTGGAAATCTCATATCTTTCTTTTCTTTCTTTCTTTTTTTTTTAATTTTTAGCATTTCTATTTTTTGAAAGCTTCTTGTTTCTGAGAATACTATTACTCTAGCCAACACTTTCTGTAGAAGGCTACAGACAGATGGTGTTGCTCCAGCATGCACATGGAGCAGAATTTTGTTTAATAACTGTCCTCTCCCTTTTCTCTATCAACAAAAGTGCAACAACTTCTTTTGAGAGGTTTTATTTATTTATTTTTATTTATTTATTTATTTTATTATTATTATTTTCTTTTTCATTATTTAATGGATGTTTCTTAGAAGGTTTGTTAGCAAAATATGTAAAAAAATATTTTGTAGACAGAACAGCATTTTTACTTTAATTCGTAGCTTGAAAATTTTAATCGGATTTTGAAAATTTTTAATCGAATTAATTGATCCGATTAACTCGATTAAAAAAATTGATTGGGACTAAGTATTGATTGATTAACCGAACCAATTAAGTGATTAATCAGCACAGCCCTAATATATATATAGATAGATAGATTTTTTGTTTGCCCTTGTGCTGCCAAGAACCTGCCCCTGATAGAAAAGGTGCCAGGAAACACTTTTATATAGTTTTGTTATTAATTATGAAGTCGTGTACAAAATTTATGGTCAATTGGATGACCAGATGTGTCTGAAAGTTGAATGGCAAGATTCTGTTACATACATTAATATATATGATGTCGAGTTAATAATAAAAGTGTGTTAATTTTCTACATTTTACTATGTCGATGAACAATCCATAGGAAGAAAAATTAATTTTTCATGCCCATAACGTAAATAATGTATTTATCGAAATTCTATTTTCACTTTTTTTTTTTTTATATATTTTAAGGCAACCTGAATACGAAAGTCCAATTTTTAGTGATTGGTACATATGTATACCTGTTATCACCATAACTTAAAAACAAATAACTGCAGAAATCTGTGTTTATATTATTGAAATGTAAGGTAAAGGAAAGTCATGTGAGTAACACACCAGATTATTTACATATCTTTAAATATTTAAAAAATTAATTGTTGTTACTTGACGTCACACAAATGCTTTTAAATAGTGTGCCACATACGATTATGTTTTATGTATATAGATTGTTTCGTTTGCCCCCAAAACATGCCCACTGGAGTTTTCCCCTGATGAGAAAAGTGCCTGAAAATACTTGTATATTTTATTGTCATCGATTATGAAGTTGTGTGCAAAATTTCAGGTTAGTCGGACGACGAGAAGTGGTCTAAAATTGAATTGAAAGATTTCGTTACATACATTAATAGTTACATCATGTCAAATGAATAAAAACATGTTAAAAAGTCTAGAAATTACGTAATATTAACTGAATAAATAACATAATGAAGGAATGAGAAATAAATAATTTAGAATTAAACAAAAACCATTTTTTAAAAATCTTCCCTGACTGGGCTCGAACGTTCAGCTTTTAGGTCCGTAGCCTGGTGCTTTACCTCACAGCCACGGTGTTCACATATGAAAAGTCTTTTTTTGCAATATAGATTTTTTGTTGGCTCCCAAAACTTGCCCCCTAGAGTCTGCCCCTGATAAGAAGGGCGCCTGGAAACACTTGTACATAGTATTGTCATCAATTATGAAGTTGTGTGCAAAATTTTAGGTCAGTCAGACGATCAGAAGTGGCCGAAAATTAAGTTGTAAGATTCCGTTACTTACATTAATAGTTACATCATGTCAAGTTAATAAAAGCATGTTAATAAAATATATTAAAAACACTTCAAATGGAATCTTTCTATGAAGCTGGTTTATAACAGTAGGTTTTGCCTTATTTCATCATGTTACTGCCTTGATAAAAGATAAAACTGTAATACTTATACTGTACAGTTTTTAGAATGCACTAAAATAATTGTTATTTGATCTTGAAATCACAAATATATATAAGTATACATTTTAAGATAAATTGTATGACTATTGTATAAGACCTTCACACTTAAAACCCATCTAAAAATCTATAATTATGTAATTTTTAATTATAAGTGTAATATGAAGAAACCTCTGTGGCAGAATTTAGGCAACATGTTACATTGTCACTGAAAAGAAATTGTCACTTGCAGAAAGATTTGCACATAAAAATTAAAGATATTCTTGATTTCAGTAGAAACAAAAACTCACATACACAAACACATACCTTACACATTTAAAAATTCTTCTAAAGTATATATTGATATTTTTATAATAAAATGGATGTATTATGCGTAAATTAGAAAATATGTCATTATGAAAAAATATCTTCTTGCAGAAAAAGTTTGCACAAACGAGGCTCTAAGCATAAAGCAAAAAAAGATTCTGCTACAGGGCAGAAAAAACTCAGCTAAGTGAACAGACATATCCAACAGTGGCATTCAGAAGGTTAAAATATAAAAGACAAGTTAAACGACAACAGCTTCTAAAACATAGCAAAATTAAATAAACTTAAATATTAAAATTTCACTTAATAGAGTCTAGTTATGAAATCATAGAAAATGTTTTGTTTTCTAATAAAAAAATTACAACACAGGAATATTTTTAAAAATTTTAGATTTTATATTAAAAAAAATTATAAAGTCAACCTTTAATAGCAACTCCATTTCTCTTGATAGAGATAACAGCTTCCTCTACATTATCTATATGCTGCACAGTAGAATCTAAATGAACTTCTTCAAAATCTACAGGAACACCACCTAACCTAAAAAGTTATTTCTATATAAAAAGTATACAAAATTACATTTTATTTTAAAAGTGGCAAGTTTCAAAATTCGCATAAGTATTTAACCCTCTGCACTCGAGAGGTGACTCTCATTCACCACTTGATTTGATATGGTAATGTTTGATATGTTTAACAAATCTCCTTCTTTGAAGTATAAAGTTACATAAAATAGTAAAATAAAAAAGTTTTAATATTAAAATGCAAGTAAAATCATTTTATGTTAATGGTAAGTAATTCCTTAATTACGTGGAAAATCATCTTGAGCTGCTGGTTCGCCAGAGCAAATAAGGCCTTGAGTGCATAGGGTTAACAAAGTAAACAATTAAATCAAACATTAAAACTACAGATTATGAATACAATTCATAAAAGCAAAAAACTTCAAAATGACCATATATGTAGCGGCTTCAAGATTTTGAAAATTAAATATCTTATATAACAATCTCGAAATAAATTATTTACCTCACTATTGTTTAGTGTTGATATATTTATATATATAGGGTAAGTGTACCAGTGATTGACACTTTTAGAGCAATCTCTGATATTTTTAATGTTCTAGTCATCAGAAAATATTTTTAGAAATCTTAAGTTAATACATATGGCATGAAAGACATTCAGAACCACATATATGTTAAAATATATGCATTTGATAACAATTATTATTATTATTATTATTATATATTTATTTATTTTATTTTTTTTGTAAATTTTTATTTGACACCCACTCAATGTTCCAGTAATTGACACTGCCAGTTTTTCCTTTTATCAGTAATTGGCCCCCTATGTTCCAGTGTTTGACACTGCTAGTTATTCATTTTACCAGTTATTAGCACCCTATGCTCCAGTGTTTGACATAAAATGTTAAAATTCTTATATGTAAAATATATGATCGGCTACTTCTTATAAAGGCTTCTCTATGGCCAACCACCCACTTGGCCCATTTCCACAAGCTATTTTTTCAAGGGGAAAGGATATATATATCATCTAGACCATCTAAACTTAAACTATGATTGTAAGCCCCGTTCCTTAGGGGTGAGAGGCGTTTCTGAGGTGACACAATCTAGAGGCATTTGAGTAGTGATCTTACTTAGAATTTCAGTGACCTCATTAGGCAATACCAGTAGCATACTGGGCCACTTTTCATCACTCGAAAGCGTACGTTTTTTCATAGCAGAGAAACATATTTGATATATGACACCCTTTGCCAGCCTACAGGGGGTTAGGGTATGCTTTACCAAGTCATCTACCAATTTTTCAAACTGTGCCCTAAACAGTTTTTGTACCAAGTGTTTAGGGACACCATTTTTGCATGAAAATACATATTTATCTGATTCAGAGTTTGAAAAAATTAGCAACCATATCATACAAAGGACCCACCGGTGAAAAGAAAACAATCGTGCCTATCCAATGTAATAACTCATGAGATAAAAAAGCGATCCCCAGCAATAGTCCTATGTTAAACTATTTTAAAATGGCTGGTTACAAGATCCAATCACGTGCAGAAGTGCATTGGCTAACTTAACATCTATGGCGACCAAACCCATGAAAAATATAAAAATGAAATGCTAAAAAGGGTAAAAACTCTGCATAACACTTAACGGGCGCTTAGGGGGCCTACAGCCCAAACATTAAAAAATTAGGTATTGTACTTATTTGGTATAGGAAAGCATCGTAAAACTTGATTGTGTAACCGCTCTATTTCTGTAACTGTTAATAGAGAAGGTGTGCCTCCACCAAAATAAATGTTGTTAATGGGTATGCCTTTCAAATAATCCTGACATAGCACAAGCTCTTTGAGTATACTGTTTACTATTAATGGCTTAAAAGATAAATTCGTACTGAAATAAAAGTCACAAGACGTAGGTCATAGAGTCGTTCGGCCAGTTTAATAAAGAGCACAGAAAACTGTACATGACTTTTTCTGGGTGATCAAAATGATCTGTTAATGTTTGTAGATCTGCCACTAGGATATACTGGTCATATTCATTTTGCAACTGATGCATCACTTAGACGTCCCAAGCATTAATGTCAATATGCAAGATCATAACGGTCAAACTGCTCTTCATATGGTATTTTTTCTGCGTAAATCAAAAAGATCTCTAGGAGTTTTACATTCCACATTTTTACTATTTACCATAGCACCATTCTTGATAAGGACTATAAATATTTTGTTACATACATCCTGACTAAACTGTCTACTTCCCTTATGAAGCATATTATCTGCCGCATAATGCGACTTATCTCATATAACGCTTCTTGGCCACCTATTTCATATAATGATTTAAATCGGTAATAGCTATGCTTCATTAGACTTTTCAATGGCTATCTGTTTACTATCTAAAAATGTTTGCATAGAGGTTAAGACCTATCCTATTTATCCAATCCTATTTATACACTTGGCCGCGATGCCACTTGCATTAAGGTTACCTGCTTGGTCAGTGCAAGTTTTTCTGCTGTGTAGCATAAGTAGCTTGGCTCATTCTTCAACAATTCATCTTATGTTGGGTATAAAAAAATATATACGCTTTATTATTTGTGTTTTTAATACAATTAGGATGTTGCCATGGTCTATACTATTTTGGACCAATGTATCCTCTCTAGGAGAAGTGCAGTCCATGCGTGAAGTCACAGCAACCCGTTGAATGATGTAGCTACAGATGCGTTATTGGAAGAATTGCTGGTTGTGCACACATTTAGCCCATACGCATATGCAAGAAGATTTATCGAAATGGAAAGGGGAATGTTTTGTTTTTGACAAACGCATCATGCAGGAGATATTGGTACCCCCAAATTGCTTACAGCCTTTAATCATTTTAAGTCTTTTAGAGCAGTATAATGGCATAAACCATTTTTGTTGGCAATGGGAAGCAACTTGAGCTCAGTTTCAGGCAATAAGTTATATTCCAATCTACCAAACATGCGCATTTTATTATTTTTCTTATTTATTAATTATTTCTGGATAGATGTCAATTACTGGAGCATGCCAATCACTGGAGCACCTACCCTATTATATATATATATATATTTATTATTATTATTTTTTTTTTTTTCAAGTACTTAAAAATAAATTTTAGAAAAAGGTTTATATTACAGTTTAACACATTAAATTTAGAGTGTTTTAATTTTTTAACAAATAATTTAATACAATAAACAAAATTTTTTCTGCTATATGCAAATAGTAATGATTTTTTAAAAATATATAAGAAAACAATTAAAGCATAAAACATTACACAGAAATAAATTTTAATGAAATATGTTATACAATCATAATTTCATGTTATTGAAAGAATAATTAAGTATTACCCAGACACACATTTGTTACTTTTTCAATGGCACATACTGTAGAAAGCAAATTACTCTAATTGTACATGTAAAATTAGTAACAAGTATTAAAAAACCAGTATTAAAAAATTAACATTTATTTATTTTATTATTATTAATTTATATTTATTGATAATCAATCTAATAGATTTTTCCCCCATTTATGACTATATTAACTGTTTAAAGAGTTTAATCTTATTGTCTCTTACATTAACATTGTATTTTGTTTAAAACTCTTAAATTATTTTTGCTTCATTTAATTAATACGGCAATGGGTGATGTTCGGTAAATTTTTTGGTTTCCTTTTTCTCACTTTTTGAATGCATTTTAATTCATTGTTAAAATCTATGAGCTGTTGGGCAATGACAGTGATTTTGAATAATCTCATATATTAGTCTCAAAAACAAGTCATTATTTATCACCCTGTTGCAATAACTGCCTATGATAAAGATAGTTTTTGGGGAAAATTTCATAGTTATTTTTCTACATTTATTAATTTTTTCAATATCTTTTGCTTTATGTAATGCTTCATTTCCATATATAATTATTGATCAGTACCTTACTAATTCAAGTCTTAGTGTTTCTACCTAATTTTTGATAATGTTTCATCATCATCATCATAATAATAATAATGAATTTTTATATATTATATAAGGGGACTCTGTCCTTTGCTCTCTCTGTTCACTAACCCCTGAAGTAGGCTTCCCCCAACTCATTTTGCTCATTAACCCTGTGAGGCTCTACCCATCTATTCCCACCTTTATCTTTCACTGAATACGAATATTAATAGTGACAAGACAAAAGTAGAACAATATTATAGAAATTCTCATATTCCTTACTACATTGAAATTAGAGGTCGCGATCTGATTTTCCGCAAATATTTTTAGCATGTCTCGAAATTAATATATTTTATTTAAAGTAATATTAGATGGTTACCTATTCAAAATAGTATGCATGCCGCTACTAGTTTGCGCACATGTACAAACAAAAGATATTAGATACGTTACTGTGTATAAGGCTTTGTGTCCTATGGTCTGTAGAGTTTAGGTGGTATGAAGACTATAAAAATCCTTCCGCTGTAACTTTATCTCTAAGGCTCCTTTTTCTTTTCTCCAGTGCACTGGATGAAAGTAGCATCATTTTTAGCATGTGCAAAAGAATCTATTCTAATGAATATGGTTGAATTAGCATTAAAGTTTTGCTTACCAGATCACATAAAAAATTTGGATACATTACGGTATAAAAGAGGAAATGGTTGAAAGTGCACTTTTAGTAGTATTAAACATTTTAAATATCTTCCTATATTGTTTGATGAATGCTAATATTTTCGATTTGATTTTCTGTTAGTCTTTGTGTCTTCTGTACGTCTGTAATAAAGAATTTCTGCTTCTACATAATTATCTTGTAAAAGTTCAGTAGTTTTGTTAAAGAACACTCTATTGCTTGGCTATATAAAACCTCAGCAAACACATACTAAAAATCTTTTTCATAGAAAGGCATGCATTTTTTTGTTGTTGTTGTTATTTTACATATTTTTGAACCGGGCTTGATTTTATCGCTTTTTATCTGGGCCGGGCAGGGCTGTACACTGTTAAAAAATAAACGGGCCAGGGCGGGTAAACAAAGCTTTTGTACGGGCCGGGCCTGGGCCGAAAGACCTCTAACTAACATACACAATATTTAATATTATATCTTTTATTTATTTATTTATTTTATGAAATAATAGGCCAAAAATCAGTATTTTTTTTTTTTTTTTTTAAGAATGTAGAAAAATTTTTAATATTTAGACCATTTAATGTTACAGCATTAGTATATGACAGCGACTTTTAAATTTTTGTCACTATTTGGCGATGAATTTTTTGGTATAATTGTTCGTTTAAAAAAAATCTAGTACCTACTTTTCCTAATGCTTACACTTTTTATTATATTACAATTTTAGTTAATTTAGGATAATATTTAATACTCTATATATATTTCTAATGCACAGATAGGTAATAATTTTACACTTTTGTAAATATCTGCAGTCGATTCCTCGCCCCAATAACTTAATAATAATAGTTTTCAAAGCTCTCTCCATTTCTCCATTTCTGCCTCTGTTCCCCCATTACAGTACCCCTAATAATTTTACTTCTGAAAGTATCTGCTATCGATTTATCAATCCCTAAAACATAATAATGCTAATTTTTAAGGCTCTATCTGTATTTTAAAATTTTGCCCTCTCATATCCAAATGCCACCCCCCCCCCCTTCCTAATAATTTTACAAATCTGAAAATACTTGCAATTAATTCTTCATAACCCAAAACCTAAATATACCATTTTTCGAGGCTGTATCTCTATTTTAAAAATATTGCCTCCCTCCACCAATCTGTTCCTCCTAATAATTTTACACATTCAAAAAGTATCCATAATCGATTACACATACAATCCCGTCTAACTCTGATTAAAATTTTTCACTCCTCCCCTCTTAATAATAATTTCCTAAAAATTTTACAAATTCAAAATTATCAGCAATTGATTCTTCACACCAAAAACCTAAAAATACCAATATTTCAAGCTTCATCTTTATTTAAAAATTTTGCCCCCCCTCCCTTTCCCCTCCTAATAATTTCACGCATTCAAAATTATCAGTAGTCGATTCCTCACACTCAAAAACAAAAAAATGCAAATTTTTCAGGCTCTACGTCTATTTTAAAATTTTTGCCTCATCCCTTCTAATCTGTTCCCCAAATAATGCCGCTCTAATAATTTTGCGCTTCAAAAAAATTGATTCCCCACATTAAAAAGAAAAAAAAAAAAAATCAATTTCCGAGGCTATCTCTATTTTAAAGTTTCTCCCCCATCCCCTCTTCTGATGACTAGTGAAGCACGCAAATATCATGAAATGAATTTTTGCCATTTATTGCCAGTTTCTGCTGCTTAAATCAATTATAACTAACTTCTATCATTAGCAAGGCAGAAACTGCACTGTTTCATTTTTTATAAGGTTTACTAAAATAATAATGATGATGATGATGATGATGATTCCCCCCGAGCAAAATTTTTTTTTTATTCATTCATGAAAAATACACATATACACCAAAAAAAACAATAAATGCACATTAATGAATAAAGTCATTACCGAAATATTTCTCTCACATGACCCATCATTTCTGGTCCAATACCATCTCCTGGAAGCATAGTGACCATAAAGCGACCACCATATTTTGCTTTCAAACGATTAAGCTGAAGTAAAAATTTTGTTTTAAATTACCAATTAAAAGAAAAAAATTATGAAAATAAATTTTTATCAAAAAAACAAGATAGACACAAATTAAAAATACTCCAATTAGATAAAAATATCTATACATAAATAGGACCTGTAAACATTTTTATTAACATATAAAAGAAAAAAGAAATTTTAATATTTATATAATCCAAATTATATAAGATTTATTCTAAAATTACAATTATTATGTATTTCATATATGTATACAATAAAAAAATTATAGCTTAATTGTATCTGTTTCATGATATTTTGTTAAAAAAAAATAATAATACAGAATATTATTAAAGATACAGTCTTCTTATTCAAGACTATTAAAATTAAGAACAGTTAAAACATCAAACTCATAAATATAGGGGTTGGCACAGTCACTTTTTTTTTTCTATACCACTATTAATCAATAGAAGATAACAAATGCAAACAATTACTGCATTTTTCTATTTAAAAAAAGTGGTATTCAAAAAAAAAAAAAAAAAAAAAAAAAAATTTGCCAAGCTAACTCCTGTAAATACACTGACTTCAGCTAGAAGAGAAGTCAAAATTTTAAGTTGCTCCTCAGTGATTTTTCACTGATTATTAAAATAAATAATTGTCTGAACCTTCTGAAGAAAATTATTTTAATTATTTGTTTTTTAAGTTCACTGATTTTTCTGAAGTGTGCATTCAGATTGATTTTTCTGAAGAACCACTTTAAGTATGTAAAGAGCCTATTTTTGGGCACAATTTTTTCTTAAATCGATTTCCAGAAATATCAGTTTTCTATAAAAATACAAAAAAGTTTAAGTTTTTTAACAGCCAATTAGCAGATAAAACAATATTTTTGTCTCCAATCTAAAATAAGCCATTTCAACACTGATTTATAAAAAAAAAAAAAAAAAAAAAAAAAATACATCTATAACAACTAAATGCTTTTTTTATTTTCACCAAAAATAGCTAAAATAAGCAATTATTTCATTGCTTATTTACTAAAGTTGTCTTATTTTTTAATTTTTTTTTTTTTAATTACTTTTTCCCCCCAAATAGTAAATCTTTATGAATATCCTTTAAGATTATTAGTATAAAAGATATTCAAGTCAAAAACGATAATTTTCAGAACAAATACCAATTTTCATTTTCTATAGTTGCTCGTGATAGAAATATTAAAAAGTATCAGTTTATTTCGAAATTAAAATACCTCACACTCTAATCCTTTTCATTAGCAGCATAAAATACATTTTGGTGTACTTCCATAGCCATTTTCAGTTGCTGCCAAGTCTGTTTGTTGATCTTTACTCTTTATTGCTTCATTTCAGTTAATGACAGAGAGCACAGCATCATCCCTCCTGAATGGCAGCAAGTAATAACTGAAGTGAAGTGAGGAAGGGAGAAGATCTACAAACAGACCAGCAGCAAGCAAAGCAGAAGTCAGTAAGAAGCCACTGAAGATGGCTACGGAAGAATGCCAAAATATATTTTATGCTGCTAATGAAAAAAATTAAAGTATTTTAATTTTGAAATAATTATAAATTCTTTACCCGTGCTAAAAGTATCTGTTTAATTTCTTCCCTATGATTTTACATTTTTTTGAGGACTGTTCAAAAAGTATCAAACTTTTAGTTGGCAAAAATACATTTAGTGATTTGGAAATTCAAAACACTAATCCCCTTGAAAGTAGTTACCTTGATAATGCACACACTTCTACCAGTGTTCCTGACATTGCTGGAAACACCTTGGTAATGCAGTTTTTGGAATGCTGAGCAACTATGCCATCACATTCCACATGATGATCCTCTTGACTCAAATCAAGACCCTTTTAGTGGCATTTTTGAAATAGCCAAAAGTTACAGAAAACCATGTTGGGTGAGTAGGATGCCTGACGAACCCCAGAAATGTTGTGTTCGGCGATGAAAGTCTTATTCAAATGTGCAGACGCATTATCATGATGGAGCTTCCAAGTTTTCTCTGCCCACATATTGAGTCATTTGTGCCACACAGCATCACAAAGGCGACAAAGTACCTCCTAGGAATAAACTACTACGTCAGAAACGCCAAAGAAAAATTATTGAGGTGCATACAGCTGTTTCGGTAGCCTAAAGCGTACCGTCATCAGTGCAAAAAGAAATCTGAATCAGGAGAAGTGCTCGTATATATAGGAGAGGGACCGGATTTAGTTCAACCAATAGGATTACGGAAGAGGTGGGGAGTGTGGCCAATAGGAATTAAGGAATGTGTAGCTGTGTAAACAGTAGAAAAATTAAGGAAATGTGGACTGAATGTAAAATTTCCAACAATCAGACAAATAGGGAACAGCGAAATCACAATTTACAAGGTTTTTAATATTGGCCAAACTAAATGCAGTCTTAAATTTCGCCTAAAAGAACATATGAATTACGTCCGCAAACAAGAAACCAATAAATCGGCTATTTCTAAACATTGCTGGGAAGAAAATCATAATTTTAAATTTAATTCAGCTAAAATAATTTGCAGACCTAAATCCATTCATGAACTCAATTTCTTTGAAGCTTTTCATATTTATAAAAATTTTAAAAACCTTGTAAATTGTGATTTCGCTGTTCCCTATTTGTCTGATTGTTGGAAATTTTACATTCAGTCCACATTTCCTTAATTTTTCTACTGTTTACACAGCTACACATTCCTTAATTCCTATTGGCCTCACTCCCAACTTCTTCCGTATTCCTATTGGTTGAGCTAAATCCGGTCCCTCTCCTATATATACGAGCACTTCTCCTGATTCAGAATTCTTTTTGCACTGATGACGGTACGCTTTAGGCTACCGAAACAGCTGTATGCACCTCAATAATTTTTCTTTGGCGTTTCTGACGTAGTAGTTTATTCCTATTTTAATATTCCAATGCCAAGTCTCCTGCTATTATAAAGTACCTCCTAGTAGCACTCCTTTGGAATAATTTGGCCTTGTTATGCGTACTCATGATGTACCACACCGTAGAAGTCAAGTAAAATGGTCAACATGCCCACTGACGTGTGGCTATCTTTGAAGTGATTGTAACACTCTTTTATGCGTGAGGCATCAGCCCAGAAGCCTGTTGAATCTTGCGAATGATTTCCGAATAGGTATTGCCCAGATTTTGGTAAAATTTGATGCAATATTGCTGCTCAAGTTTTTCTCTCTTTTTGCAAAAATTAAAATCCAACGACTGCTCATTACACATCTTCACTCACTGGCCGACTGTCAGCTACTGATGCTTTATGTGCACAGAAGAATATTTACGACTGTGCATGAGTGCCCCATCTACATATACACTGAAGATAGTCTCCTTTGCTTCATTGGTTTACGCAGGAAAAAATAAGGTTCAATACTTTTTAAACAGCCCTCGTATTTTCAAATCATTAGAATAAAACTGGATCAGGTGCAGTTTTGTCAACTTATTTAGAAATTTTTCTTCTTTTTTTTAAAGAGGGGGGGGGGGGACATATCTGAAAACGATATGTGCTTCAGCAATGACAATAACTCTACAATTTTGTCACTAAAAGTGGGTGATTCAGCACCTCTTCATACAATTAATTCTATCACACTTTAATCTTTTGCACTCGAGAGTTGACTCTCAGTCATCACTTCATTTGATGTAGTAACTCAAGAGGTGACCGAGAGCCCCAATCATGATAATTCAAGACATGATAATTTAAGTGATAACGATGTCAATTTAGGTATGGTTTGGGCAATATATTTTCATGAGTGTATTTAACAATACATGCAAATAAAAGAACTGCCAATCATTAACCCCTTCAGAATGAGCACTGCGATAACATGTATTAATATTTTCATGACTGCCTATCTTTGATTTCTTATTTTATTCTTTCTAATCAAGTACAATTTGTATTTGTAGTAGATTGTTTGTACAAATATGAATATTGCATATATTCTTAAGAAAGAAAATATACAGATTGTGAAAGAAAAGAAACACCCACTGGCAGAGTTTAAGATTTCCAAATTATGTGAATCCGCGTCAGTGGTTGCAAAAGTGTTACATGCTTGGTCTGGAAAGGGTTAATATTTAACAAATGTCCTTCTTTAAAGTATAAAGATAGATATTGGGTGTTTGAATTAATTCGTAGTGTTTTCTAATAGATGGCGTGACAAGTGGCATTTTCCAATAGATGGTGTGACTAGTATTCCCTGTAAACCTACTATCATTGAGCATCGTTATTAGTATATGTCATTTGGTTGAAGCGTAAATAACATAATTTTTTACTTCATCGAATATATCTAACTTTGTGCCGGATAAAGTGTTTTTGCGAGGAGTTCTACTTCATTACTTTAACATGAAGAAAAGTGCTGCCGAAAGTCATTGAATTTTAGTGGAAGTTTATGGAGAGCATGCACTAGTTGAACAAACGTGTCAGAAATGATTTGCTCGATTTAAAAGTGGTGATTTTGAGCTGGAAGACAAGGAACGACCTGGGCAGCTGAAAAAATTCGAAGATGAAGAATTGAAGTCATTGCTCGATGAAGATCCATGCCAAACGCTTCAAATTTAGCTGAATCATTAAGAGCTGACTTTTCAACAGTCAGCAAATGCCTGAAAGCCATGGGAATGATCTAAAAGCAGGGAAATTGGGTCCCATACAAACCGAAACCTAGAGATGTGCTCGTCTGCACGTCGCAAAACCGGTCAAAACCTACATCGAAACGACCAAATGAGAGGTCCTACCTAACCCGCCGTATTCTCCAGACATTGCTCCATCTGATTACCACTTGTTTCGATCGATGAGCCATGGCCTGTCTGAGGAACACTTCACTTCTTATGAAGATTGTAAAAAATGGGTTGATTCTTGGATTGTCTCTAAAGATGATTCATTCTTCCGACACGAAATCTGTATGCTGCCAGAAAGATGGGAAAAAGTAGTGGCTAGTGATGGTCAATACTTTGAATAATCTAGTATTTGTAATTATTTTTGCACAATAAAGCCTCAATTTTCGAAAAAAAAAAAAAAAAACACTACGAATTAATTCAAACACCCAATAAAATGTTAAAATATACAAATTTCAGAAGTCAAATTGTAAGTGAAATCCTTTTATATTAATGTTAATGGTAAGAATTTCACCAAATTGAATACAGAAAATTGTTTCGAGTAACTGATTGGCTTGAGTAAAAAAGAACTTGAGTGTCAAGAGATAATAAAAACAAACATTCACAAAAAATAAAATAGGATGTAAGAAATTTTTGATCATAAATAAAATAATATAATGTAAGAAGATAAACATAAGAGAAAGAGTAATCATAAAAAGAAAGAATAAATGCTTACGAAAAATTGATGCTATGAATAATGAAAGCATGAAAAAAGAAAACAAAACAAAAACAATCATTAAAAGTACAATCAAATACATTTTTCAATACTAAAAGATAACTTTAAATGGACTCAAAGTGTAAAAAAGAGATTTAAAAGGAAAAAAAAAAAAAACATAAATAAAAATATACAATTTCAGAAATAAGTAGAAAGGGTATCAGGAAAAACCATCCCCCAAAATAAATTATGAAATTTTCACACTTACATCTTGTAGGTCAAATTACTAATGAAGTTTATTAAACAAAATTATACAAAAATATAGTATGTTCTACCCATCACAAAACTTTCTTCTTCATTTTACATAATTGTGGTTAACATGCACAAACATAGGCACTGACTTTTCAAAGTACCATTAAGGGGTAGAATCAGTCTTTCTTTTTTTTCTGAGAGGTAATATTTTACTGCAACCTCTACCCCTCCTACTTTACTTTACAATTAAGTTTTTCTTGATTCTTTTTTTTTTTTTTTTTTTTTTTTTTTATTGAAAATTTCTAAACTGTAAATATGGAATTCCTATAAATAAAAAAAAAGCATTGTCATAATCATTTTTGTGCAATTTGAGATCATTATAAAATGCTTCACAGAAAAGCAAGGCTTACAGGGAAATTAAAGAAATATTTTGAGTTACAAATTTGGAATAAGTTTGTCATTTAGCTATTATATATTAAATAATTTTTATATAATATATAGTATATACTTTTTACGCAGACATTTCATCCATTTATTTTTGAATATTAATCTTTTAACGATTCAATTTATATAATAATTTTGTTCATTAATATGTAGTATATTAATTTTTCTTAAAAAAAGAGAAAAACTTTAACAATGCAACACTTAAGCAACTTAGAGTTAAACCCTTAGCAAGAAAAATTTTATTTATTTATTTTTCCAGTTTTTTTCATTAATTCCTAAAAATAATATCTTTGTAATAAATGGTCAACAGAATTTCTTTCTTTTACACTATAATCCATTTGTTTGATGTGCCTCCTCCGTTTGGTGTATTTTGTGTCGATGTGAGCTAGAACGTTAGAGATTTACATGGTGAGAGGTTTGTAAATATCAAGTACCTTAGAGATATTTTTTTTATTTAAATTTGCTTGATATCTTATTTAATGATAATTTAGCAAATTAATAATAATCTGTAAATAAATATTATATATATATATATATATGTAAAACAAAAATATATATTATGTATTTGAGTTTATTATGTAGAAGAAGACTGGGTACAATGAAATAAAATTTACTAATTATTTTTCCCTAACCACAATTTTGCATGCACAGAAATACAATTAATGCACACTTATATAATCTTGTATTTCCCCTACCTAAATAAATTTTTATAAGTTTCTAAACAACATCTTTATACTTTGGGAAATAACAAAAAATAAATGTGTAACACTCAGGCATGAGAGTGCTGAAAATTTAAAAAAAAAAAAAAAAAAAAGAGGAAATGCATGTTCATAAAATTAATTTTAAATGAAAAATAATGTGTACAGGAAAAAAAAAACTATACAAATATGTTCATAAAATTTATTTCAAATAAAAAATAATGTGTGCAGTAAAGAAATGTACAAAATAGTAAGTAGTTACTTGAACATTCAATTTTTAGAACCAAATCAATTTTTAAACAAATCTTAAATGAAAAAATAACAAAAAGCATTGTAAAGTGATTCGTTTGCCAAACAACATAAACACTACAATTAATCATAACTTCTGAAGTCAGTGCAAAATTAAAAAATTGATAATTTTATTCAATACAAAAGTCAAATTTTTTTAGAAATATACATCTTACTTTGACATCTACAAAAACACAGACGAAAATTATTGTATTTTAAATCCAATTAAGATTTCTTAAGCTGCAAAGGTTTGCAGATTTGACATGGTATATCCCACCCTTGGCAAAAAATAAAGAGATCGTCAAATTATCTGGTGAACATATGTAATTCCTCTCAAAAATCATAGTTATTTTAATAAAGTATATCAAGGTATATTAAGAGAGCAATCAAGAATATGAAACAATATTTCGTACAATGTATATTACGAAAATATACATCTTGCGTGTATATTTTTACATTACAATTTGATCACCAAATCCAAAAATTGCCAAAAACGACAAACATCAAAGCTATAGGTACCAAGTTTGTAATGAAAACTCTTGTAACTTCTTAGAAACATACTGAATTCCGAAGGATGTTTACTGTTCTCTGTAGATGTTACTACTGGAGCAATTGTAGGACAGTGATAAAATAATAAAGGAAACTATGAAGATGGATCATTCAGGGCAACAACTTTTGTAGCTATTGATCTAAAAACAAATCTGTTAAAAAAATCGAATTTTATCTAATTTTGCGCCGACTTCAAAAGTTATGATTAATTATAATGTTTATGTTGTTTGGAGAAAGAATTTATTTCATACTTTTAGGTGCAATTTTCTATTTTCTTTCATTTTTTAATTGTTTGAATAATAGTTGGAGTCAGTTCTATTTTTTTACAAAAAGATTTTATTTAAAATGATTTATATATATATATTATTATTTTTCTTTTTTTTGGCTTTTCTAATTATCAAATATCTTAATTTATGAAAAATAAGAAAGTTGTGGAAAAAACGGGAAATAACAGAAAAAGCAATGATAATAGAAAATAGAGAGAAAAAAAAAAAATAAATAAAAACAAAACATGAAAAATCACAAAAATGTGGAAAACCGCGGAAGAATCTCATGCCTGAACATTGTTTCATTGTACCCCATTTGCTGGGGTAGAATGAAACACTCCTAATAATGCAAGAAAAAATGCAATTTTCACCAAATATAGACTATATTATAAACATTTTACAATACAGTAAGCTAAATATAGCAAAAAAAAAAACTTGATTAATTAATAAAATAGAACAAAAGAATTTATAATTAGAATTTTAACTTGATTAAAATAAAAAAACTGAATTTGTTTTAAAGAATAGAGTCCTAGACAAAAAGCAGGAAAATACTTCTCAGGGGGTCTGTCCAGAGGAAATCTTGAGCCTGTTAAAGGACCCCTTCACAAGATTTTATATCTTAAAAAAGGACCCTTCACATTTTTTTTCCCTTTAAAGAAACCTTTTGATACGAACAAGCCGTCTGAGTAATTGGACATGCTTTGCTATATTTCCCCAAAAAGCTGGTATTCAATTTCTAATTTGCAAAAGCTTCCTATGCATAAGTTTAGCTCTATAAAGTTAACTGTCAATTGTCTAAAATAAAACTCTAATTGTAATTTCATTTTGCAAAATTACATTTTTCACAATTTTACAAAAAGAGGACCCTAGCCGAAAAGTTTGGAAGAACTTGATTTTTCACACTAAATTTAGATTCACAAAATTATGTGGAGATTTTTTACAATTTCTCAAAAACAGGACCCTGTCTCAAAAGTCTGGACAGATCCCTGCTTCTACTATTATATATCTTTAATTTATATTAAACTGGCACAAGTCAATTTAGAAAATTAACATTTCTGCTTCTCTTTCAATTGCACCTAAAGGTAAATAAGTGGTAATTTCAGCCCTATTTAAGTTTTTTTTTTAAATGTGTTTTTCTGAAGAATGGATCAGTTTGAAACTAGGTTAAAGTATTTTTAAACATAATACCTACTTTTTATTCAACTTCAACTAAATTTATGATTGCTCCAACAAAATTAAATTTCCTTATGTTTCAGTTCATCCTTCTTGATTAAAACATAACTATTTATACAAATAGTACTGTTTGTGACATACATGTTAGTGTTAATATCTTAATTCTTAAGAATTTGATGATCAACTTTAGCTTTAAAATAATCTGGACCTGTATCAATGGCATCTTCAGAGTCTGTAGAAGGTCTTTTGCTTTTGTCTTGTTTTCCTATTCTTCCTTCCAAGGCTTCCTATATAATACAGGCTACCCATTCGCTGATTCTCCCTTGTCCGCGAAGAATCGTGATAGATGGCGCTACCAGCCAGGTCTTTTAGGGATATTGTTTACAAAATATCCCTATACTGGTGATGAATATCCTTATTTTAGGGAAATTTGTGAAAAAAAGTGGAAAAATTAGCCTAATCTATGCAGAATCACATGAAATTTCTTACAAAACAACTACGCAAAAGTCCCTACAAATTTAAAACCTGTTGCTACATCCTGAAAATATTGCTAAAAGTCCCTACGCTTAAGGACAAATTCTTATAGTTGACAACACTATAGGGATTTGTGAGTCTCTTTTTAAATGCAATTTATATCTATATATTAATTTGAAACATGTTTTGTCTGTCTCCACTAAATCGAGAGAACTACTAGGCGTAAAAATTTGGTTGAGGTGCCTAATAAAAGGTCTTGGTCTGTAGATGTGTCATCAAAAGAGAAAAATAAAAAAAGTTGAACAGTTCACCGCCCCTGGGGGGGGGGGCAGGGGTTAGCGAGCATAACTCAGCTCCAAATTACTTCACGGTGCAGAAATTATACATGGGGGGACTAGAGTCGAATACTAAAAAAATCACTTTCTGCAAATTTGGAATATTTGATTTTAAAGGGGGGGGGGGGGAAAGGGGAAAATAGATTTGGGGGAGGGTAAAGGGGGGAAATTAGTTTGAGGGAGAAATTCATTCTAGACCCACACATGTAGCACCACATTTTAAAGATCTTGAAATTTCATGTTAATTGGTGATGTTTGTATACAATATAGTGCGTCCCCTGGTGGTGAAAAAGGGAACTAAGTGGTTTTGTTGTAGACACTATCATGTTACACCTTATTTTAAAGGTCTTAGTACTCCCTGACTGATGGTGATGTTCGTTCAGAACACACTGAGCTCCCTCGTGGTGTAAGTGCAACTAAATGATTTTGCAGTTGACACCACCATGTGACACCTTATTTGAAAGGTCTTGGAAATTCAAGGTGATTGGTGATAAAGGTTTTGAAATTTCATGTTGATTCGTGATGTTTGTATACAATATAGTGTGCTCCCTGGTGGTGAAAAATGGAACTAGGTGATTTTGTAGTAGACCCCCCTATCATGTTACATCTTATTTTAAAGGTCTTGGTATTTTCTGACCGTTAGTGATGTCCGTACAGAACACACTGTGCGCCCTGGCGGTAGAATGGACTACTAAAGGATTTTGCAGTTGACACCACCGTGTGACACCTTATTTGAAAGGTCTTGGAAATTCAAGTAAGTGGTGATGTTCGTATACAACATACTGTGCCCCCTGGTGGAGGAAAGTGGATTTTGCAGCGCGTGTATAGCATGCCTGCTGTACGGTTTCGCAGCCACAGGCACCGGGGTCACGAGCCCAAGTTCCGTTCGATTTGAGGTAATTTTTTTGTTACAGATGATTATTTTTTTTGCGATGCTTTCATTTAAAAATAGAAATTCAAACAAAATAGAGTTAAAGATATAAAATCATACAAATTTAAGGTTATTATCATGGACCCGGGAAACGCCGGTCGGATTCGTTTGGTTCGAGGTTAATTTTTGGAAATTTTTTTTATGCTATTAGCGACCAGTGCATGCGCTGCCGCAGGCACCGGAGTCACAAGACAAAGTTTCATTCAGTTCAAGGTAATTTTTTTTTTTACATCTGATTATTTTTTTCGCAATGCTTTTATTAAAAAAAAGAAATTAAAACAAAATCGAGTTTAAGATATAAAATCATACAAATTTAAGTTTCATTTAAGGTTATTATCATAGGCCCGGACAACGCTGGGCGGGTCAGCTAACACGTAGTTTTAGTATTAAATGAAATAGAAAATAAAAGATAGCAACTGTTTATTTGGAATCAGTTTGACGTCACATTGACAGTACTTTGTAGAAAGTGATGTCATATCTAATATTTCTATTTATAAGCATTTTTCCAAATTTCTTTTTTTAAGTGAAATGTCATAAATTATATTAGATGTTTTAACTTGAAATGCATTTTTTAAACAATGATGCAATGATTTTTGAAACATTACGGTCAATAAAGTGATCATCGAATTTGACGGGTTCCAGCTAGTTTTATCTTATGATTAAATCTTTCATTTTTTCTAGAATTTTGAAATATTAGTTATTATTGTGGGGGGGGGGGGGTAAACTTTTTTTTTTTTAATTGAATACTTATGTAGTATTGCAAAAATAGCTATTACAATTTATTCTACTACAATACCATGTTATTCAATGGGCATTTTAGAAATTCCATCACACACTCTAAGCACCATCTAGTGAGTAATACACTTTCAAAGGTGGACATTTTCTGCCATAGAAGACCGCCGGAATGGCAATGTCTGATATTATATAGGGAGTCTTGCTTCCTTCTTTTCTTAGACCAGCCTTGGCAGAGGGGAAGGGGTAAGGTTTTGTCCCTTGAGCAGAAATGTGCCTTCCTACAGGCATAGAACTAGAGCATGGTGAATGAACAGTAGTTGAATAATCTGAATTTTGCCAATTCTTCTTAGTAAAAAGTTTTATCTTTATTAGTAAGTAAAGGGCAAAACTGGGAAAATTCATTAGTGGCCAGTGGCCGGTACTGTCAGTTTCATTAGTAGCCACTTTTTTAAGTTAGTGGCCACTTTTCACGTGATAAGACTATTTCTTTCAGACTGCAAAAAGCATTGTCACCATTTTGCGGTATAATTACCACAAGAAAAATATGAAAATAAGAAATACATATAATAATAAAATTAACACAGGGACACTGAAATTGTAATTTGTAATTACGCTCTTTTTAAAAATCCTAAATTGCACATCCTAAGTTAAAATCTGCTTAGGGCTGTAATAATAACAGCAAAAGTTTTTATCTTTCAGATAATTCAGTAGTACTTTTTTTTTTCAATTTATTTAAGTGAAATAAGCTGTTATCATTCACAGTTCACATTGATATTTTCAAGTAAATGTATCAGCTGATTCATCATCATCAGAACTTTTACATGGTCATGTGTAAATACATTTAGCAGTTTTATTATTTTTTCTTATTTCTAAAGACACACTTTTTTAAATGATTTTATTTCAATAGAGTTAAAATATTTCCTCTTAAAAAGTATAGATATGGAAACTTAGCTGCTTCATTAAAAATAATTTACTTAGCTGCCAAATTTGTAGTTTTAAAAATAGGGAGATTGCTACTTTAAAATGGGAAGGAAAAGGGAAGATTTCTACTCAAAAGAAAGCAATTTTCTGAAAAATACACATTTAAGCCAAATCAAATTTTGATACACACATTTGTCAAATATCTTAAATGGGTAAATATACATTAAATACTATGGAGATAATAATGGAAAAAGATTGTGCTTTGCAGGACATTTGATCATTAACTGCTAGTTGAAATGGAGCGCACATGTGTGTGTGTGTGGCAGGGGGGGGGGGATACATCTATATACTTCTTTATAGGTTCTAGAATCTAATCAAGAAAGTTTAAAATGAATATTTACATTTATGTTATGGATGGAGAGAGATTGTAAATCACAAGGTTTCAGTGGAGCATGTAATTGCCAATCGTTGGAGGCAGGGGGGGGGGGGGGGGATTACAAGAATTATGAGTAAGAGATATTAAACAATTCTACTTCTTTACAGATTCTAGAATCTAATAAAGTAAGTTTACAAAAGATATTTATATTTGTGCAGCAAATGGAGAATGATTAGAGATTATAAAGCTTTCTATAAGCTGTGTGATCACAGATCGTTAGGGGGAGGGAAGTCCAAAAATTATATGAGTGAGATATATTAAACAATTCTACTTCTTTATAGGTTGTAGAATATAATAAAGCAAGTTTAAAATGAACATTGACATTTATGCCATGGATGGAAAAAGATTGAAAATCACAAGGCTTCGATTGCCTATTGTCGCTTGATTTTTAGAATCTTTTAATGATCTCAAAAAGTGGCGACTGTAGTGGCGATCAATGCATAATTTTTAATCGCCATCTTTTTTTATTTAGTCGCCATGTGGCCGGTGGCGACCGTTAATTTTGCCCTTTATTAGTAAGCACCAATAAATACGTTATTTTATATTAGTGACATTATATTTAACAGTCACACACTATTTCAAATACATGTTTTATTGTACTCCATCAACAAGTATTTCGCTGTACCCCACACTAAATGAAAAAAAAAAAAAAAAAAATTACAAACTTTCAATATAATATTTTTATTAATATCATTGAAGCGAGAAGCATACAATTACAAAATAATTAAAGTAAACCTTACTTTTACTCAAAATAAGGTTTACTTTAATTATTTTGTAATAATATTTTTTATTTTAACTTTAGAGACAAAGACAAGAACATAACGACTATAATGTATTTTTTAAAAAAATCATTTTTACATACAGTATAATACCAAGGGGAAAAAAATTACTTTAATAATCAAACTTAGTTTCATTGGTGAAAATCAAATAATCTTCTCCTGTTAGTGTTGTAGAGTTGTGAATGTATTCAAATCACATCAGTGGTGGAACATATAGTGGTACAACATATAATTGAGCTGAAACTTTCTGAGAGCAATCTCGCTGATTTTAGAAGTAATGTTTTATTGTACCCTATCTTCCCCTATACTTGAAAATGGAGGATTAGACAAAGTGGAACAACTATAGTATCTCCACACACCTGAATTTGGCGATTATGGCTAAATCATAAATCTAAAAATAATAAGCTAAATTATAAATCATAAATCCAAAATAAACAGCATGCAGGCTGCCATATTATATCGCAAACTGTCCAGAACGACATCGTTATCGTTCAAATCGGTGCCAAAGAAAAATCGCCAAATTCAGCTGTTGGGAAGGCTAAAAACCCCATAGGAATAGCATGGGAAGAAAAGCAAAAAAACTCACAATGTCAAGTGTGTTTAAAAAAAAAAAAAAAAAAAAAAATTCACACTGGAAGTAATAAGGGGACAAAGTTGACTAGAAAAATACATTGAACAGCGGGAACCGGGCGGGCTGGGGCATGGTTATACTATTACTATAGTTATACCAATATGGTTTGAAATTAACATTGAATAAACGAAAATGTCCCCATTTGTTTAAAAGATACACCTATAATCTATAATTGGAACAACTATATTATTTCCCCTCAGATAGATTTGGCGATTATGGCTGAATCATAAATCTAAAAATCATATAGCATAAATGATAAAATCGTAAGCTAAATTATAAATCATAAATCCAAAATAAATAGCATGCAGGCTGCCATATTATATCGCAAACAATCCAGAACGACATCGTTATCGTTCAAATCGGCGCCAAAGAAAAATCGCCAAATTCAGCTGAGGGGAAATACTATAGTTGTACCATAATAAATTTTCTTTAAGTAATATTTCATATCACAGCTATTCATAAGAAATACTCAAATTTTCCTTTGTCATAAGTAACACAGAATCTAATAAATTTTAATAAGTAACAACTTACTTTAGAAGTGGTCAGATTCCTTTTGATTTCAGGTTTCTGAAAATAAAACGGGAATATCTATCACATTATTAATATTACATATTATAAAAATGTGTCTTTAAATATTACAAAATGAAACCTACGTACTGTGAAAAATTATAAGTGTAATCAATTAATAATATAGTGCATACAAAAGGCTGACCACAAAATAAACAGTTTACAATGGTAGCACTAAATAAAGTACATAAAGTAATGGTAATTGAAATAACATAAGAAGAAATGATGAAGGGCAAATTCAATAATAAAGTGTCATTTAAAAATACCCAAATATTTTAGAATTAAATACACTTACTAAAATTGGAAGAAATTTGTTGCTTTTATCTAAAAAGATCTTTCTTGAGAGTGAAAACATTTTAGGAAATTATTAATGTCTTATTAAAACGAATCCAATTTATTTTTGTCACGCTCCCCGTCTTAACGTAACGTGACGACCGACTGAATGAAAATTAAAAATAAACAAAAATGCTAATACTAGCAGACTGCAGAAGTAGAAGTGATTTTTTCCCTTTTAAATAAGGATTTAAGGGTACATACAACTGAAACACTTCAGGTTGCAAAGTCCTTTGCAAGCGTTCCAAATGTATGACTACTGTCGGCAGCAAAAGTGTCCGAGCACTAGTGAAAATTCCTATGTGAAAAAAGAACACTTAACACTGATTTGTTAAATAAATCCTTGTCGAATTATGTTCTTAGACTCACTAAGGACAGAATTCAACAAGGATTTATTAAAACAAAACTGTATTAAATGTACCTTTTTTTACATAGGAATTTTTGCTAATGCTCGGATACTTTTGCTGCCGACTGTATTTGCAAAAATATTGCAAAATTTACGTCATCGAAGTTGCAAGCGTTCCGTTTGTATGTAACCCTTAAGGGGTACATACAAACGGAACGCTTGCAAATAAACCGCTTCTCTCTATTTTCTTAATCGTCGTAGCTTGAAGTGTTTCAGAAATGGTATCCATGGATGGCCAGTTACGTCATCACTTCACTTGCGTATAGAGAGCCTTGGTGGAAAACGTGTTACATTAAAATGTAATGCTAGGATCGATAGCCATGGTGTAGTAACTGTAAGTAAACCGTAATATTTATCACGAGATGCCAACGTAAAAGTTTGTTTTGTTTAGATTTTTTCAATGATTTTGGTTTAATGAACATAGGAATGATAAATCGGGCTAAAAATGTATGGAATAGTTACTTTGGAGGACTAGATAATTATCCTGCCATCAAAGATGGAGAAGTATCTGATAGACCACCTTTAAAATTCCGATACACAAGGCCCACATTTCTACAGTTAGTAACTGATGATGAAGTACAAGTCTCTGCTGATCATGTCATTCGTCCCATTATTGTTCCCAGAGATATAACTAAATTACCTTGGAATTCAGGTTATGCAGAGTAAGATTTTTACTTTCTTTAAGGGTTCTGTCTATTTACTTCTTTATTTATATATTTAGCAATATTTTTTAATTACCTATTGGGAATGTATTTGAGTTTGATTAGCATTAGATTGTCTTTTGAGTTAAATTTAGAGTACTTTAAAGTTATGCCTCCTATTTTCATTTTCTTTATAAAACATTTTAAGAGTACGATCGATTAATAAAACATTGTATAGTCATTTATATTTTTAATTATTTATTTAATTCATTTGATAATTCTTTATAAGATAGTTTCTTATCCTGCACCAGAGCTGATTATATTTAAATTTTATATTTATTTGGGTACCTTAAGAATTTAAATGATACATTGAAAAGTTAATAAAAATTAACACTCTAAAATATAGTGTGTTTAATTATTTGATGGCACACATTTCTTGATTGTTATCCGAACAGACTATGTTTGTGCAACTTTCTGCCCATGTGAAAGCATAATATCAGTTACAAGTATTTTTTTACAGGTGCTTTGTGATTTTCCACCCTGTCTTAAAGTGATAATAGTATTTCAGTAAATCAACGCTAAACACAAGAGGAAAAAAACTAAATTTACCATCTAATTGAAGAACCACACAGACTATTCTACAGTACGCAGAACTAGGGAAAAAATAAACTAAAAATCAACGTCAATATGTGCAACACTTTTCATAATCCAAGTCCATTGAGGAACAGATAAGCATTTGTTTACATCAGCTAAAAAACTGCGGTATTTAGAATCAAAAGCTGGAAGGGGGGGGGGGGGAGGATAATGAAAACGAAAACTTAATATTTAGTGTTTTTATTTTCATTTAGACAATACCGAGATTTCAGTTATTTTATTTCTTAAAAAAAAATTCCTGATGAAAGATAATTATGTCCTATATATGTTCGAAAGATAATTATGTCCATCTGTTGAACTTATAATGATTGTGGTGTGGTGTAGGTATTAAGGCTGATTGACTACTCAAAAGGCCTGGGAGAAGTGCCTTCTGTCGAAGACTTTTTAAGATGTTTAGACCATATTCATGGTTTTCCCCCAGGTTTGAAAGGTAGGTGCTGCAAATAATAAAAGGGCATTTTCTAGATTCATGAGAGCAAGCAGTTTTGGGGTGGAATGTGCATTACCCTACTACTTGGCTTCTTGTTTAAGATGCCAAGTGAAGAGGAAAATGCCTCGGCAAAAGACAATGAGGTATCGGAATGCACCGCAGTCAAGCTAAACATAATGCACTTTTACATGAAGATTTTCATGGAAATCATTCTTGTATTGTTAATTGTGAAATGAAAATATGAGTCAACAGATTGATAAAAATTTAATGCCAGAAGCAACATCGGAAAATTTACAATGCATTTATGTGCATATTTATACTTTTTAATTATATGCGTGAATCCCATTTATAATAACAACTCATGAGTGGCCACTAGCCACTTTTAAAAATGTTAAGTCTTGAAGGATGCTGAGGTACAATTAAGTTAGGATTTAGGGTTACTGAATAATTTTATGCTTTCTGCGACAAGCCTTGTTCATGAAACCTTTTCTGTAAGACAATATTGATATATTTTCTAATTTACATATAATATGTACATACAATTATAAAGATATCAATATTATTAATAGATTGTTGAAGAATTCTTAAATATGAGACATGAGTTTCTGTCTTCTACTAAAATTTAGAACATCTTTAATTTTTATGAGCAAAACTTTCTACAAGTGACAGTTTTTTTTCTGTAACAATGTCACTGTGTCACCTAAATTCTGCCACAAGGATAACCACTGCAGAGTCTTATTATACCATGAGTTTTTACAACTAGAATTACCGGTGTTGTCTATTCAGAACTTTAAATTTTTCTATAGTATCCTCTTTTTCTGGTCTGTTAATTTTTTTTCAACTCTACTTTTTAATGCAAAAAGTACTGCTTGAACCCTACAAAACACAGGTTTTACTTCTGGTTTAAGTTCAGGCTTAATTTCATAGTTTTTGATTTCTCCCAATTTGTCATAAAAAATATTCCTATATTCCTCCAAAAGGTCATTTAAATTTTATCCAGTTTTTATTCTAACTGCTTTAATAGTTCGCCAGTCCAAATGAATTTTTTTAGAGCCATTCACAGACCTGCCAACTGCTACGAATAATTCGTAGTTGCTACGAATTTGGGCCGTAAACTACGATGCTACGAAAATCGGCACAAAATTACGAATTTTTATCTAGCACCAAAACTGCAACATTTCTGACTAAGTTTTGCTTTGCGATTTTCAATCTTTCTCCATCCATGCCATAAATGTCAATTTTCATTTTAAACTTGCTTTATTAGATTCTAGAATGTATAAAGAGATAGAATTGTTAAATAGTTCTCACTCGTGTATTTTTTTGTGTCCCTCCTCGCGCCCCACCCCACCCACTAACGATTAGCTAACAAACGCTCACCTTGGGACTCCTAATCTTTTTTCATCTGCAACATAAATGTCAATGTTCTTTTTAAATTTACTTTATTAGATCCTAGAACCTATAAAGAAGTAGAATTGTTCAATATTTCTCATTCTTTTTTTTTTTTACCTCCCCCCTCCCCTAACAATCGATGATCAAACGCCTGCTTCCTTTGAATGTGTTTAATATTTGTATTTTCACATTTTTTAAATAATTATCGCAATTCTAAGATTATAATTTATATATTTTTTAATTGTACACATGCGCGCAACAAAAATATTTATTGATTGGCTAGCACTTTTGCTGAATTTTAATAACTGGTTGAATATAGTGTAAAAAGAGAAATTCTGAATTTTGAAAAAAATTACTTTATATACCTAGCTTCATAAATCGCGTTTGTTTCTTAAACAGTACAGTCTTTCATTATATATAAACACTAATGCAAATTATTTTGATAAAAATAATAACTTAAAAAATATTTAATCTGAGAGGGGGGGGGGGGTGTAAAAAAAACATTTAACGTAATATGGCCAGATTTCTGTGCCAAATAAAATCCGGATGTCTGGCATCCGGCACTGTGTATTATCTGTGGAAAATTTTTCATCGGGGCTGAAAATAGTACCACATGGATTATATGCAAGAAAATACAGTAATATACATACATTTATTTGTTTAGGATTCGTGTGTTGCATGATAAAAATGAACCAACCAACCATCCAATCCATTTTTTAAATTGGTGTGCTGCTAATTGTCATTTTCAAATGTTGGCAGGTATGGCTTTAGCAGAAAAGCATGCCTTTTGAATATGCCCCACCTTATTACAACATTTGCATGTACTAGAAATAAACCTGTATTTTTCTTTTACATGATCTATACTTGTGCAATATAAAGAGATTACATTATAAAGATTTCTTTTGGTTTCTAACAAAATTAGATTTTTTATTTATTTGTTTTTTAAATGCTTGCACTGAATTAATTCCATGGCCCATATTATAACTTGCCCCTTTTAAAGCTTTTTCCATAGACAACACTATCTGTAATTTTTTTTCAAGATCAATGTGTTCAAACAATTGATCTAAAATCATTTTATTGTGTAACCCATTTACAAATATATCCCTCAACATAATATTTAACATATTATCATAATCACAATTCATAGCTAATGCTCAGAGCTCAGCAATATGTATGTTTATACTTTCCCCTTTGTTTTGCTTTTGATTTAAGAACTTATGCCAAGAAGACATAATTAAGGGTTTTGGGGTCAAATGTTTCTTAAGAACATCTTTTAATCTATATAGAGTTTGGTCGGAAGAAATGTCATGTCCATGTGCCAGCAAAATCTTAAGAAGCTGATATAATTTAGTGCTAATAGGTGAAACAAAAACTTTTGCTCTGTTAGCAGTGAGTACATTTTGTACATCTAAATAAGTTTCAAATCGCTCTATAAAACTATTAAAACTTTCATTTTCTTCATCAAATTTTTCTAAATGAACTGTTACTTTATTATTAGATGAATTATCTTTATAGTGTTGACTCTAGAACAAAAGGGCCGCTGGGGGGAACTCGATAAAAGGGCACTTTAATACTCTCAAAAGAGGCACTATAATACTCTCAAAAGGGGCACCATAATATTCTCAATAATTCAAAAAGGGCACTATAACATCTTCATAATATATCACTTACAAAATGTACCCCCCCCCCCCCCCCCCGAAAAAAAAAAAAAAAACACTTACTAATTTTTTTTATAGCAGCAATGTAAACAAACAAAATAATGAAATTTTAAAAGAAAAGAAAAATCAGATAAAAAAAAAAAAAAAAAGCTTGTACAAATAATATTATATCATAGAATGCACAAAGACAAAATCAGATTTTTATGAGAAACAATTTTGAAAATTTTTTACATTTTTGAATGAAATATATCACTTACAAAATGTAGCCCCGAATTTTTAGTTGCTATTTGGTATACTGAATATTCATTATTCAGTAATAATCAAACATTTAGTGCATGCCTATTCAAAAGAAACTTGTTTAATTACAAGAACAAGACAATTGATGTGAAAATAATTTCAATGCTATACTTTAAACAGATACAAAATTTGAATTTTTTTAAACAAAATCTTAAATTTTTGGAGTAATAATGAAGTCAAAATAATGGACAATTTTAATAGTTTGGATATTAGAAAATGCAATAAAACTGAATCTACAATAAAATAATTGAAATTGTACAACATTAAATTCAATTTTAGTGCAAACTAACAGCCATGAACTTTTCTGAAACTTTTTTTTTTTTCATTCTTCCTTAAGATTATTGCTAAATATACCTCAAAAATCGAAAGTTTCTCGTAGAGGAGAGGGGGGGGGGTAAGAGGTAGAATTACGTTTTTACCGTTAATTAAATAAATATGCTATTTTTCCCGTATTTCACAGAATTCGCGATATTTTTACGACCAATTGCCGAAATTTTTAATTATTTCACTGCAAATTTACAAAATCTACTTTTAATAGCAAATAATTGCTAATAATATACTATAATTTTGAATCTAATTGATAAAATTCACTCTTCTTTCAACGATGATTCCTAAAATTCGCGATATTTTTGCGGTTAATTATATCGAAAATGGGGTTGATTATTAACGAAATATACAATTATCTGGCTGCTAATCGATGAAATTTGAGCCTTTTTTAAAGCTACACCCCCCAAATACCAAACTTTGCTGTTAATCGATGAAATACGCACTTTTTCCAAAACCTAATCCAGAAATATGTGAAAATTTACAGATGAATTAAAAAACACCGGATTATTTCATAGCTAATTGTCAAAAATTCCTTTTACTCGGAACTAAATTTTTTTTTTTCTCCTAATAGGTAAAAAATTGCGCTTTTTTTTTTTTTTTTCAAAGCAGATTTCTGAAATACGCGATTATTATGCGGCCGATTGTCGAAACACGCTATTATTTAGCTACTAATCTATGAAAAATGCGTTCTTCTGAAAGGTGAATCTTAAATACTCAACTATTTTGCCACTAATCAATGAAATTTGCATTTTTTATTTTATTTATTTATTTATTATTATTTTTTTTAAGCGGAATCTCGGAAATCAGGAATAATTTTGAAGTAGATTTCGCAAATACGGGATCGCTTACCCACTAATAATTAAAAAAAATTACGTTTTATATGCTATCATTTGACTGCTAGCCAATAAAGTTTTTTTTTTTTTTTTTTTTTTCTCTAGTTGATTTCAGTAAATCGCGATACATTAGTAGCCGATAACGGAAACGCGCAATCATTTTGCCGCTAATTAACAAAATTTATGTTTAATCGCAATTAATCGCTGAAAAAGGCTTTTGATGCTAATCGATGAATTTCTTGCTTTTTTCAAACATGATTTGCATTGTACGTATAATTTTGTGGCTTTTAATAAAAATACGGAATTATTTTACAGCTAATTTTTAAAATTACGTAATCGTAAACTAATTGCTAAAATAGATGTTATTTTTCTAAAAATGGGTAATTATTTAGTCATAAATCAGCTTTTTTTTTTTTTTTTTTTTTTTTTTTAAATTTGATTACTGAAATGTCATTTTTTGCGGCTGATTTATAAAATACGCAATTTACGATTTTTGTGAAAGTCCCATTTTCAGATATGAAAATTTCTTAGAATCACCCACGCACTATAAAAACTAAGTTATCGCGTATTCAGTTATCCCAACAAAAAGCACAGAAAATATTATTTTTCTTTCTCCAACGGTAGATACTTGGTACGATAAAGTTTGAAATTTTCCATGATTTTCTCAGAAACTTGTATATTAAAACACTTAAGAAAGTTTCCTATTACAGAGGACAATTCCTCCATTAAAGTCTGACTAAATACTGTTTTCTCCAAAACTCGCGTGATTACAGCCTAAGACACTTTAGAAAGTCTCCCACGGAAGATAGCTCTTCCTAGTCTTAGATTCCTTGCGTTGTCAATCGTACTTAAAGTTCAGTAGCTTTGAATCCATTATTTTTATCAATAAATAATTAAAATAAACAATTTTTTTTGTTAGAAAGTATTATTTTTAAGCGACTTATTAAGCATTAAGATAACCCATGAAGATAATCAATCATGGCATTCCGTTTCTTTCTTTCCCCCCTTTCAGCTTGCGGTTTTAATTAAGCACACTCTCAGCTAATGTAAACAAATACTTGTTCCCGTTCTGAGTCAGCAATATTTCGATTACGCAATGCCTAGCACTAGAATGTTTTTTTTTTTTTTACTATTTATTTATGAGTATTGTACGATGAAGCATGTGGTTCTTCAGCTAGATTGTAAAAGTTAGTTTTGTTATTATTTTTTTTTTCAAAAGGAGTTGAAGGGCTTTCATATATAAAAAATAAAATTAAAAGAATTCTGTTTATGCGGCAACTGTTGGAAATGCAAAATCAAAAGTTGATAAGGATTGGATTGCGATATGTTATGTGTGCAAGGCAAAAAAGAGAAGAAAAAAGAATAGTAGGTTTTTTTTTTTTTTTTTCAGTGTCTGCCACTATTCAGTTTTATGTATTCAATAAAATATATTTAGCTAGGTGGTCAAGGCTGAATTTGCGGAGCATAAAAAATAACTTGCGGAGTTTTTAAATTTTTTCGGAGAAACTTCGCAGAAATCGGTGCAGTTGGGAACCCTGTAAAAAATACAAATAAGGGTCGCCGGGCGCTAAAAATGAGTTAGTAACGGCCGCCGGGCGCTAGAAATAAGTTAGTAAGGGCCGCGGGGCGCAAAAATGTGTTAGTAATGGGCCGCCGGGCGCTGCGCCCTGCTAAATCGGCCTAGAGTCAACACTACTTTATTTTGTAGAACTCTAATTAGTTCTTGGTTTTGTTTCAACAATTCAGTTAAGTTATTTGCTATTCCATGATTGCTTCTAATTTGAAAATAGATAAAACTTTTTGCATTTAAAAAGTTAAGAAACCTTACTTAAATGCACTTTTGCTGGGATTTACTGTATCCAAATCATCTTTTTTTTTTTTTTTTTTAACTGATAATTATTATTATTTCTGCAAAAGTTTTATTAGCTTTATACTAAAATTTATGAAATTGTTTTCAATTTTTAAAAAGATCCTAGTTGCAGAATTTTCTGTATCTATCTGCAGCAAAACAAAATTTGTCTGCGATCCAGCTATTTCGAACCAAGTCTGGTATCACAAGGAACACTAGCAATTCATAAAATATGTAAAATTTGCATCTACAGAGAAAATAAATTAAGAGTATACACTAAGTTAGAGTAATCTAGAGACAATAATGTAAATTGTATTTGTATTTTTAAATCTGACATATCTTTTAAGTTGTTAAATTAATCTGCAGAGCTTTAAGCAATCTGCAGTACTGGCTGCCATGCTGCACTGTTTCTGCTACTGGGATTAAAATTTTACCTATGTAATCTTTTTTTTTTTTTTTCTTTCAGTACTAATAATATAATTTGAACCATTTCAAAATTAGAAGTTTTATGTTTGCCAAGTTTTTTGTATTCTATTTTAGGGCTATAAATGCTGGAAAAAGTGTTCGAAATGAAGATCAAGGAACATCTGTTAGAGGTGTTTTATATACAACAGCTGCAGTATCTGTCAAAAGTGATCCTCCATTTGAAACTGCTGCATTGCCAGTTGTTAACAATGTAGATTCACCAAAAGCAGACACAGAAACTGCTTGTGAAGTTCGTGATACAATTCCAAATTCTAGTGAAGAAAATACTCCTGTAGCTGCAAATTCCACTGTTATTGAAGAGCCTAAGTTCACGACTCCTCCGTCCACTCCTGAAATCCAAAGAAAAGTTGTGGTCAGTATTGCAGTTTTTCTGCACATTCTTTTTTATTGCAATCATGCACACACACACTTCACTATTCTGCCTAAAATAGTTTATTCCTAATTCATTAACGTCCAAATTGATTCTGCTAAATACATTTTGATGAAAATTTCAAATGTTGCTTAGCTATTGAGATAGTACTGACTCTAGTTAATGTGGCAGGGCATAGCATCGAGTAGTGGTGACTCTAGAATAAAAGGGCCATCGGAGAAAATTCAATAGAAAGGACAACCTATTTTTTAAAAAGGGCATTATTTATTTGCATGATTTGCAGTCTTCTATGTTGTGATTTTTGCACGACAAAGGTAATTACTAATTTTACGTGTATGTATGTGGGATATATGCATTTGTTGTTCCTGGAATGCTGTAAAACTATTGCTAGAAGGTTATATGCCATTAAGGAAAGTATCTAAAGGCGTCTGAACATTTAAAATCTTTGAAAAGGCCACTTGGTACTAAAATGTTTTTAAAAGGCCCACCAGGTGCTAAAATAGGTTAAGAAAGAACGGCCGGGTACTAAAATATGTTTAAAAGGGCTGCCAGTGAAGCACCCTTCCAAATTACCTTAGAGTCAGCCCTATCCAGAAGCCCCCTTGTCCTTTTTAACACATTTTAGTACCAAACAGCCCTATTAAAAAAATTTTAGCCTCAGTCAATCATCCTATCTAAGCTCTTAAGGTCTTAAGTGTGCAGAGGCCTTTAGATATTTTTCTTCCTAACTTGCAGCTAGCTTTCTGTGGATAGTTTTAAAGCATTCTTGTCTGAACAGATGCGTATACAGGCATGAGAATTTTCCGCTTTTTTGCGATTTTCGTTAATTCCGTGGTTTTTTATTTTGTTAAAATCAAACTCCAATAACGATCAGTGTTCAAATGCTCCACGAAAAACTTTAGATTCTCAATCTTTTTCCATCCAAAATATAAATGTCAATATTCATTTTAAACATGTTTTATCAGATTCTATAACATATAAAACAACAGAATTATTCAATATTTCTCACTCATGTAATTTCCCCCCCCCCCTCCTTTTTTTTTTCATCTCTAACCATTGCCGATCAAACATTCTGCGGGAAGCCTTTTACTTTTGAATATTTATCCATTCACAATATTAATTTTAAACTTACTTTATGATATTCTAGAACCCATAAAGAAGTAGAATTGTGTTTAATATTTCGCTCATGAACTACTTTTTTACCCTCCCCCCCCCTCCTTCTTTCCCATTTTCCACCACCAGCCAATGATTAAATGTTGATTGCTAGTTAACTTTTTTTTTTTTTTTTTAACACATGTTTTATTGTGTTGATGTGCATTATTCTTTTAGTTTAATTTGTCACTTTTAAAATATTTTGTATAGTTTTTTCCTGTGAGCATTATTTTTCATTTGAAATAAATTTTATGAACGTACATTTGTATAGATTTCCCCG